>ML776716.1:636779-686002 GCA_009831015.1 Picea engelmannii | reverse complement strand
CATGAAATATACAGAGACAGATATTTCCCGAGGAAACCCATAAAGGGAAAAACCTCTTCTTCTTGATATGATAAGTAATCTTTATTTTCTGTACATTATCATTCTTATGAGCACCAACTCATTGTGAGGCTACCACCTCTGTTTTGCAAGCTGCAACTTGTTGAGAGCACCAACTCTCTAGTTTCTCTAGAACCCACTAGAAGGAAGAACCAACTCCCTGGTTTCTCTAGCACCCACTAGAAGGAAGCACCAACTCACTAAGTGTTCCAGCACCAACTGGATGGAAGCACCAACTTCCAGTCACACATGCACCAACCTGTATAACAGAGAACAATAGTTCTCCCTTGCACCACCCTGCCACCTTGGTTTTTTCTGGCTGCAACTAGATGGAAGATACAACTCCATGTGTTCAAGCACCCACTTGAAACTCTGAGGACACCGATCCTCCCTAGCACCTCCCTACCACCCTGAAATATAAATCTTTTTTTTCTACAACTTTATCACAGTGAGACAACATTTATCTATGGCTTACCAGTCTCATCACTGTTCTTCTACATTGCTCTGCTTTGCCTGCATCAATGTCTCTCTCCTCGTGTCTGTTGCGCTTTCTGTTCTTCTCTCAGATAAGCGTTTCTATTCCTTGCTTCTTCTGCACTTTAGCTTCTCCACACCGCATGCTTCTACCCACATGAATCACACTCAACAACATCCCTCATCTCTTCTCTGTACTACGTTTTTATACTCTATGTGCACCTTCTGCATCCTTCATGCACAACACCTCTGCATGTTGTTCACAACGTCACTGTTCTACCCTACAAGTTTTTCACTGCAGCTCTTCCTTACTCCTCCATAGCTCGACAACAGAAATCACTTCACTTCTCTGTTCTACATACATTTCTCATGTCGAGTCATCTCCTGATCATCATTTCTCTCGTGGTTCTGTTTTCTGTGAGTTCATCATCAATGGCCGTTATGCTGAGATTCCTTAGCTTCTCTGGTAGTCAAGACTCTTCGTCTTATTTTTCAGTTACAACCAGTCAACTATGGCTTCTTTGGCTTTTATCCCCTTCCTTCACGTGACCACCGATGGTGACCAAACACTTATTCAAAAGGCTCTTCCCGATTTCTATCTAGTGAGCACTGGCTCCATTTCATGATATGACCTTGGGCTATGAGCTTCACATGACCAAGCAATTGCAGGTGTGTCCAAAGGTGGTTTAGACCAAAGTACTTTTCACCCCACAATTCACCACGAGCCTCCACGTGTCCATTCTCCAAACCATGGTTTCAATTGCGGCCCGCTTACGAAAAATTAAGGCCGGAGCATGTTCTGGCCCCGCAATGGAGCACGACTGTCGATCTCATGATCTTGATGGTTCTCTTGAATGGACGGTTCATATCTGTCATCTCGAGTCCATGAACAAGATCTATCCTTCCTCCATCAACGACTGAGGTTTCCTTTGTGATCCGGGCTCTGGGAGTTTCAACTCTCAAACCCTGTTGCTGCTGACTTGATATCTTTCGGAATGGAAGATATGCTGACATCTGCCCCTTTCAATCAACGACTCTGCCTTATTTCCTTTGTCCATGCACAATCCTTGGTCTCAACGATCATATGACACATGTCCTTCCAAACCAATGGATGAGATCAATTTTTCTATCCGGGCTCCGAGAGTTTCAATTCTCAAGTTCTTGTTTTCTCCTAGAGGATTTCACCTAGATTCCACGATCCAACGACGCATGTCCCTCTTGGATAAATGGTAGAGATCTCCTTCATGTCTCTGGACTTTGGAGACTTCAATTCTCAAACTCTCGTTCATCCTTCCTTTGCTTTTTCCCAGAGTTTACAATCCACAGACACGTTTCCTCTTTAATCCAACGACTATCCTCTGCTTCGGGACTTCGACCCTTGGTACTTCAGGTCTTTGGGAGAGTATTGGTGGTAAAAATCCTGAAGCAAAACTCTCAGAGTGACATAACTCTTGCGTGACTTGATGATGTGTCATGATTCAAGAAGATGCCACATGTCACTCGGATTTATGATTCCCACGTACCTGAAATTCCAAATCAACTTGACACTTGTCATTGTCTGATTATGCCATGTGTCCTAATGATCTGTTGACATGGTATTCCATATGTCCTCCTCGAATCAATGGTCCTCGTTCTCCCTTTGATAGATGACTGTGATCAAATTGCAACTTCGTGTGTCGGGTGTTTGAACGTGAGCCAAACTTGACTCTTCCAACTCCCGATATCTGAAATACTCTAAATCAACGACGCACAACCCTTTGTGATCCAACGATCCAGATCTTATCAAGACTTTGCGTTTTGTGAGTTCCTACAACTCTTACCTTTGACTTTTCTAGTTCACGAGTCAACAAAGTGCTTATCTCTCACCACGTGTCCTTTGGATCCAACTGTTCAAAAATTATCACGATTTCATGTTTCGTGAGTTCCTACCACTCTTACCTTTGAATTTTCCAGTTGACGAGTCAGTGAAATGATGATCTCTCACCATATGTCCTCTGGATCCAACGACCCAGATCATTTCGTGATTTCTCATATCGCGAGTTCCTACAACTCTCACCTTTGAATTCTCTAGTTTGCGAGTTAGCGGAATGCTAATATCTCGCCATGTGTCCTTTGGATAAACGGCTCAGATCTCATCGTGACTTCCTCTAGTTACTGGATGCTGATCTAACGAACATCGGGTATTCAAGATTGGTGATCCAACAACTGTGATGAAATCACAAACTCAGACTTTGCAAATTCTCGCTTCTCATATCTGGACTCTCATATGATGGCCCAGATCATTCACAATGCTTGATCCAACGGTCACTATCACTCCTCCTTCTGATATTTATCTTTCTCAAATCTCTAAGTGTCAAAGCCCACGACCTTTGATCATTATGTGAGCCTTAATTTATGGGATCTCATATGTGCGTCTCAGAATGCTATCTTTCCTGAGCTTTGATCTCTACATACTATTTTCTTCAAGTATCAAAGGCCATGAACTTTGATCATTCTGTGATCCTTGATGTATGGGATCTCATCTGCGCGTCTGATAACGTTATCTTTCCTGAGCTTTGATCTTTGTGTACTGTTTTCTTCTTCACCCGAGATTACACTGTTCCTGTTTTTCCATCGATGCACACTCTGATCTTGCCATCAATGACAAGCCGAATCTGCTTGTAAACATGACAGCAATCTCCCCCTTTGGAATTGATGGAAACCCTGAAAGACTGCACTATTCTACTTAGATACACTGATTGTAGCATCCAGACCATTCCTTTTCTCCCCCTTTGACATCAATGTCAAAGAAAACATGCTCCCTATGAGATGTTGCAGTACTTATCGGAGGTATTAGATATTAAACCAATACATACTCCCCCCGATATGATGGATTCTCTTATTTGTATCTAACCCACAGTCTTCTCCTTCTGATTCTTGGAACTGTTCATCTTGAGCTTCAACTGTGTCCTCTGTAGTAGACTCAATATTGCTCACCTCTCTTACCGGGACTCCTTCATCAACATTTTCTTGTCATAACTAAATGACTCCCCCTGTCACTCTTCTCTTATCTTCTATTACAACGACTTCATTTTCTTGTCATGATGCCTACAATCCAAGGCTTTTATGACCATATTCATCACAATAAAAAACCATTACAAACACTCTCATACATGCTTTCCCTTTTTACAAATGAAGGACTTGTGTTAGACTTCTTAGGAGTACTAATTTCTTCCTTGTTGTATCCAAGACCAGATTCATCATTTGGTGATCTCTGACTATCCAAGATCTCATCTAGGGTCATGGAGATATTCAAGAACTTGATTTGGGTGTTTGACTTCTCAACCTTCACAACTTCTGCTTCCGGCTTATGACATGATTCTTCTTCTACTTCCTTTTTTTCTTGCATGGGAGGATTCAATATCAACATCATTATCTGTCCTTATGCCTTTAGCTACTACTTGTCATGAGTTTACATTTTTTACCTTACAATCTTTGTACATGAGCACCTCTTCATAGACTCTGTCACACATTTGACTTATACTAAGCAAATTATATTTCAGACCATCTACAAGCAGCACATCCTGGGAATCTCCTTTGCCATTACTCAAACTCACCATCCCTTTACCCTTTATTTTACCTGGTTCATCATTTTCAAAGATCACATTTCCTGTTTTTCTTTTACTTATATGTAGAAGATTATCCTTGTCTCCAGTCATGTGCTTGGAACATTCACTGTCTATATTCCAGGAGTATTTTTGTTTTTGAGTTGAAAGTATTAGACCACATTTTTCAATGTCTTTCTTTTTCCATGTGCTGGCCTTTCTAAGCTAAGAGATTTATCCTTGGATCTGCTTTGTAATTCTTCAGATGGCAGTTTGCAGCTTTGTGGCTGAAGTTATGACAATTATAATATTCAAGCTCATTGTTCAATAGGTCAAAGTGATTGTTGCAACGTTGTCTACTCATTGACTGTTTATTATTTCTTGACCTCCTCAGTTGCATGTCTCTAAACTTAATTTGACAATTTGCAATTTGTGGTTGTTTGTTACTTGGTTGTCTCATTCTCTGTTGTGGTAGATATTTATTCATTGGGTGTCTTTATTTCTCATGTCTAAATCTTAAGGAACAATTTACAGCTTTGTGGCCAAAGTTAGAACAATAGAAACAATATCCATAGAAAAAATATTTGTACCTGGAAAATGGTTTTCTTCTTTGAGCAGGTCGATTTCTTCCATGCCGACGATTTCCTTGAGTAGAGGGTGTATTATTTATTTTTTCTACAGATTCATTTCTGGCACCTTTTTCTTTACTCCTTCTGGGAAGCTGATTATCTTCTTTTGTTTCTATAGGTTTGTTGTTGTCATTGGTTGTAGCTTTGACAAACTTGATAGGTTCTTTGATGCTTGGTTGACCACTACTTGATCCCTCTTCATAACCCAAACCAGTTTTCAACTTTGGATTCCTTTGCTGATTTAGAATGGTGGCTAATCCTTCTGAGGCTTTGATACTTGACAGATTCTGATGATACAAGGCTTGAAACTTCTCCAACTCTTTCCTATTTTTCACTACTTCTTCTTCCAGAGATTCACATCTTGCCTTCTTTTCTGATAACTATTGCTTCAGAATTTCTTCGATTTTATTTTCCTCTTCTAATTCCACTTTTAGGAGGGCAACGTCTTCATCAGGTTTTTTACTGCCTTTCTGAAACTGTATCAACCATTGTTTTTTCTTTATCTTCTTAAGTACGAGTATGTCAATCTCTTCCAAAGCGCTAATCAACTCTCCTTCCAAGTCAACCACAACTTCTTCATCATTAGCATCACTTCCTGTGATTTTATTATCATAATCCTCTTTTGCCATAAGCATGAAGTCATTTACCTTATCTTCATAGGAAGAGTCACTATCCGTGTCTTCTGAAGAGTCATCATTGTTTACACATAAACTTTTATTTTTATCAAATCTTTTGGATTTGTACTTCTCTTCTCCCTCAAAGTTCTGGTCCTTCTTCTTGTGTGGACACCTAGATGTAAAATGACCTATATTTCCACAATTAAAAAATTTGAAGGGAAACTTGCCTTGGTACTTGCCTGATCCTTTCTTTAGTCTTCTCACAAATTTTGCTTCAATTTCATCAGGCTCAGAATCCTCATTCTTATCTTCTTTAAATGATGTTTCTCTAGTGGTAGATTTATCTTTAATAATCCTCACTTCATAAGAAGTTAGAGTTCCTAGGAGTTGATCAATAGACAAAGTCTTAAGATCATTCAGTTATTCTATTGCAGAAACTTTTGGATTGAATCTATCAGGCAAAGATCTTAATATCTTCTGAACTAATAATACATCTTCAATCTTTTCACCAAGACCTTTCATGGAATTCACAAGCTCCTCAACTCTTAAGAAGAATTTATTAACTGTCTCATCCTCATTCATCTTTAGTTGTTCAAACTGTAATCTGTAGGTTTGAAGCTTGGAATCCTTTACCTTCTCATTACATTCATAGCTGCTAATGATTTTTTCCCACATTGCTTTGGCAGTTTCTAAGTGCATAAATTTTACAAATTCTGCTTCTGCAAGCCCACTTAGAATAACATTCATAGCCTTAGCGTTGAAGCTGAATTCTTGCTTGTCATCCTTGGAAGCTAATACAACCGGCTTTACATAACCAGTCTCTAACACATCCCAGACATTTGCACCTAAAGACATTATGTAGGTTCTCATCCTAACTTTACAGGAGCCAAAGTTTGTTCCATTGAACATGGGAGCCTTATTGGTTGAAGTTCCTCCATGGCTAGTCATGTTTTATCTCTAGGATCTACCCTTAAATAAAGGGAACTTGCTTTGATACCAATTGTTGGACAACTGAGAGGGGGGGTGAATCAGTTGTTACCATGCTTAAACAATTTTGCTTATTTTAAACTCTTTACAAAGCACTCAATGGCAATCACAATAATGCAGGGAGGTAAGCAATAGAATATTCAATATCAATCACACACATGAAATATACAGAGACAAATATTTCCAGAGGAAAACCATAAAGGGAAAAACCTCTTCTTCTTGATATGATAAGTAATCTTTATTTTCTGTACATTATCATTCTTATGATCACCAACTCATTATGAGGCTACCACCTCTGTTTTGCAAGCTGCAACTTGCTGATAGCACCAACTCTCTGGTTTCTCTAGCATTCACTAGAAGGAAGCACCAACTCTCTAGTTTCTCTAGAACCCACTAGAAGGAAGCACCAACTCCCTAATTTTTCCAGCACCAATTGGATGGAAGCACCAACTTCCAGTCACACATGCACCGACCTGTATAACATAGAACAATAGTTCTCCCTTGCAACACCTTGCCACCCTAGTTTTTTCTGGCTGCAACCAGATGGAAGCTACAACTCCCTCTGTTCAAGCACCCACTTGAAACTCCGAGGACACCAATCCTCCCTAGAACCTCCCTACCACCCTGAAATATAAATCTTTGCTTTCTGCAACTTTATCACAATGATACAACATTTATCTATGGCTTACCAGTCTCATCACTATTTTGCTACATTGCTATGCTCTGCCTGCATAAATGCCTCTCTCCTCATGTCTGCTGCGCTTTCTGTTCTTCTCTCAGATATGCATTTCTATTCCTTGCTTCTTCTGCACTTCATCTCTTGCACACATCCTGCTTCTACCCGCATGAATCACACTCAACAACAACCCCAATATCTTCTCTGTAATGCGTTTTTATACTCTCTGTGCACCTTCTACATCCTTCATGCGCACTACCTCTGCATGCTCTTCACAACGTCATTGTTTTTCCCTACAGGTTGTTCACTGCATCTCTTCCTTACTCCTCCACAGATCGACATCAGAAATCACTTCACTTCTTTGTTCTGCATACATTTCTCACATCGAGTCATCTCTTGATCATCATGGCAACTCTTCATCTTCTCTCGCGGTTCTATTTCCTGTGAGTTCATCTTCAGTGTCCGTTATGATGAGATTCCTTAGCTTCACTGGGAGTCAAGAATCTTTGTCTTCTCTGTCAGTTACAACCAGTCAACTATGGCTTCTTTGGCTTCTATCCCCTTCCTTCATGTGACCACCAACGGTGACCAAGCGCTTATTCAAAAGGCGCTTCCCGATTTCTGTCTAGTGAGCGCTGGCTCCATTTCACGATATGACCTTGGGCTATGAGCTTCATGTGACCAAGTGATTGTAGGCACGTCCAAAGGTGGTTTATACCAAACTTATTTTCACCCCACAATTCACCACAAGCCTCCACGCTTCCATTCTCCAAAACCGTGGTTTCGATTGCGGCCCGCTTACGAAAAATTAAGGCCCGAGCATGTTCTGGCCCTGCAATGGAGCACGAACATCGATATCATGATATTGCCGGTGCTCTTGAATGGATGGTTCAGATCTATCCTCTCGAGTCCATGTACCAGATCTCTCCTTCCTCCATCAACGACTGAGGTTTCCTTCGTGATCTGGGCTCTGGGAGTTTCAACTCTCAATCCCTGTTACTGTTGACTGGATATCTTCTAGAATGGAAGATTTATTGACATCTGTCCCTTTCAATCGATGACTCTGCCTTATTTCCTTTATCCATGCGCAATTCTTGGTCTCAGCGACCAGATGACATGTGTCCCTCCAAACCAACAGATTATATCTATTACGCGATCCAGGCTCTGGGAGTTTCAATTCTCAAGTGCTCGTTTTCTCTCGGAGCATTTCACCCAGAGCCCACGATCCAATGATGCACGTCCCTCTAATATCAATGGTCGATATCTCCTTCGTGTCTCCAGACTTTGGATATTTCAATTCTCAAACTCTCGTTCATACTTCCTTTGCTTTTTCCCGGAGTTGACAATCCACTGACGCATGTCCTCTTTAATCCAACGACTATCCTTCGCTCTGGGACTTCGGCCTTCAAAACTTCGAGTCTTTGGGTGAGTACTGGTGGTAAAACTCCCGAATAAAAACTCCCATAGTGATGTAACTCTTGCGTCACTCGATGATGTGTCATGAGCCGAGCAACTGCCATGTGTCACTCGGATTTGTGATTTCCACGTACCTGAAATGCCGAATCAACTTGACACTTGTCATTGTCTAATTACACCATGTGTCCTCATGATATGTTGATGTGGTCTTCCATATGTCCTCCTCAAATCAACGGTCCTCATTCTCCCATTGATCGATGATTGTGATCAAATCACGACTTCATATGTCGAGTGTTTGAACATGAGCCAACCCTGACTCTTCCAACTCCCAATATATGAAATACTCTAGATCAACAACCCACAACCCTCTGTGATCCAACGGTCCAGATCTTATTGGGACTTTGCATTTTGCGAGTTCCTACAACTCTTACCTTTGACTTTTCCAGTTTGCGAGTCAGCGAAATGATGATCTCTCGCCACGTGTCCTCTGGATCCAATAGTTCAAATCTTATCATGATTTTGCATTTCGCGAGTTCCTACAACTCTTACCTTTGACTCTTCCAGTTCGCAAGTCAACGAAATGCTGATCTCTCACCATGTGTCCTTTGGATCCAACGACCCAGATCATTTCGTGATTTCACATATCGTGAGTTCCTAAAACTCTCACATTTGACTTCTCCAGTTTGCGAGTCCTTTAAATGCCGATCTCTTGCCACATGTCCTCTGAATCAACAACTCAGATCTCATCACGACTTCTTCTGGTTACAGGACTTTGATCTAATGAACATCGGGTATTTAGGATTGGTGATGCAACGACTGTGATGAAATCACGAAATCGGACTTCGTGAATTCTCGCTTCTCATATATGGACTCTGATTTGACGACCCAGATCATTCACAGTGCTTGATCCAATGGTCACTGTCACTCCTCCTCCTGAGCTTTAGCTTTCTCAAATATCTAAGTGTCAAAGGCCATGACCTTTGATCATTCTGTGAGCCTTGATGTATGGGATATCGTCTACGCATCTCAGAACACAATCTTTCCTGAGATTTGATCTCTGCATACTGTTTTCTTCAAGTGTCAAAGGCCACGACCTTTGATGATTCCGCGAGCCTTGATGTATGGGATCTCATCTGTGCATATCATAACACTATCTTTCCTGAGCTTTGATCTCTGCATACTATTTTCTTCTTCAACTAAGCTTACGCTGTTCCTGTTTTTCCATCGATGCACACTCTGATATTTCCATCGATGACAAGCACACTCTTCCTGTAAACATGCCAATAAGTTACATACTTTGTAAGTAATGACACATGGAAAACATTGTGAATATATAAGGATGCAAGCAATGCAAACATATAAGAGACATGACCAACCCTCTTTAGGATTTCAAATGGCCCACAATAGCGTGCTGCTAACTTAGAACACTTTCCCAACTTCAAGGAACTATGATTGGCCTTCACTTTCAGAATCACATGATCACCCACATTAAACTCTTCGTGGGTTCTGCCTTTATCTGCGCAACTTTTTTTCTTGTCTTGGGAAACTTTTAAATTCTTCCTTATATTTACCATTTTCTCCTCCAATTCCCAGAGTAAATCTAACCCAACTACTGCGCAGTCTGGTAAGTTGTCCCAACTCACTAGTGTGTTGCATTTTATACCATAAAGTGCCTCAAATGGGCTCATCTTTAAAGATGCATGATACCCATTGTTGTAAGTAAACTCTACCAAATGCAGGTAGTCTTCCCACTTGGATGGTTTATCCATCACATACATCCTCAACATATATTTAATCAACCAATTTACCCTCTCTGTATGTCCATCTATCTCAAGGTGATATGCTATGCTAAAGTTTAGACTTGTTCCAAATCCCTTGAATAGCCGTTTCCTAAAGTTTGAGGTGAAATTGGAATCTCTATCGAACACAATTGTCTTAGGTACACCATGCAACTTGGAAATTTCACGCATGTAAATCTCAACAATGTCTGCTGCCTTGTGCAATGAATTTACTGGAATAAAATGGGTGGTTTTAGTAAGCTCGTCCACCACCACCATAATAGAATCATGTTTCGTAGTATTCCTATGCAACTTATTTATGAATTCCATTGTCACAACTTCCCACTTCCTCTCAGGAATATGAAAAGGTGGAAAAAAACTAGCTGGATGTGTGTGCTCATCCTTGACCTTCTGACATTCAAGACATCTCGCAATAAAATCCACAACTTCCTTTTTCATACATGGCCAAAAGTATTATTTCTTTCCTGCGACAATTGTCTTTTGGTAACCTAGATGTTCAACATAAGGAACCTTATGCATCTATGACAATATCAGGCTCTTCAACTCGAGATCATTTTTCACATAGACTCTGCATCTATACATGAGAATCCCATCCTTTCTTAATTCATATCCTTCCAACCTATGTTGCGACATACCTTGCTGTAAAATCAAGCTTATATCCATATAGCGCATGTATGATTTGGAAACTTCCAAACTTCCGTTGCACAAATCTGTCTGGTACATGCTAATGACTGTATCATGCATCTCATTCACCCTCCTGTTGAGTGCGTCAACCACCCTGTTCTCTTTTCCTATGATATGATTTATGTCGAATTCATACTCACTGAGGAACTCTAATGACTTGATTTTCCTGGAATTTAAACTTGCCCATCCAAACAAATAATTCAGATCACAATGGTATGTTCTCCGCTCAAACATTTTACCCATGAGATAATGCCACCACTTCTTCAAGGCATGCATTTTCTAGAAGGAAAAATCCCCCTATTACTATACTAGGTCAGAGTATAGTCAGAGAATTGATCTCCCTTAGAAGATAATCCTATTTCTAAACTACCCCAAAAAATATGACCTTAAAATATAAGAGAAGGAAAAGAGGGTGTAACTTAGGTCCTTTCGGCTGATGTTGACCCCCTTCTCCTTTGTAGTTTCTTGGACTGCTGGTCTCTTCCCAAAGTTGACCTGCAAACAATTACGACAACAAAACTACAAGATACTCTATCTCTACTTATCAATGTTAGAGTTCAGATACAAATGTGAATGCATTAATCAAATAAACACATAAAACACAATATTTGGGACAAAAACATAGTTCTTTTATTCAGATGTGAAGATTACAAAAGTTACAACCTTCGTGTTGGAAGACGGTCCGTGAACTTGGTCTAGGATCCTCTTACTGCTGCTCCAAGTGCATCATTCCCATAATACCTCTCACAATCAACTGATATTCTTGGGAAGTAAGGAAGATATTGTATAGGGAGAGGGATGGAGGGGGACGCTGAGGATAAATCTCAGAAAGGGATGCAAAGATTGGGTTAAAAGGGAAAGGGATTTTGGTAGAGTTTCTTTGTTCTAATGCTTGATGATGGAATGGGACCCCAAGAACTCCTTTTATATGACAAAAGGATAGTTATTCATTTTTGGGACATGCTACAATGGGTGAATTGGTTGGGAAACCCTCGATATCCCGTAAACTCTGGCGAATTCCTTGCAAATTTTTATTTTTTGCATCTTTTGGAGGTAAACACAGACTGTTTAGTGTGCATCTAGTGCATGTACGCATGCTATCTAGTATGCAACTAGCGTATGTACGTGGGAAGTAGTGCATCAGGGCATGTACATGCTCCAAAAAATGGTTTTTTAAAGAGATATTCTCAACAGTAATTTGGAAAATTGTGCAAGTAGAAAGGCCAATGCCATGTATGCACAGGTAGGGAATTTTAGGGCTATAACAACATTATATCTGCCAATTTTAAATTATGAGTAGCATAAATCCTTTCATGTTCTTTCAAATTCCTTGATTCGTAGCATACCACTTGTCCATTCTGACTCAGGACTCCACCGATCCCTTCCTTGCATGAATCTGTGCACACAACGAAGTCTGCAGTAGGATCAACAATTCTCAAAATTGGCATACCTTTTAGAAAACTATTCAAGTGTTGAGAACTCCTTCCACAATATAGATCCCACTCAAATCATGCACCCTTCTTCTACATGGATGTGATTGAATATGCAATATGTGAGAATCCTTCAATAAACCTTCTGTAGTACCCTGCTAGTCCCATGAATGATCTCACTTATGCGATATTTATTGGCATTAGTCATTCCTCAATGGATTTTATCTTCGCTAGGTCTACAAGTATTCCTTCTTCTAAAATAATATGACCTAGGTAATGAATTTGTTGCTGATAAAACAAACACTTGCTCAACTTTTCATAAAGATGATGCTCCCTCAATACCTTCAATAACATCCTCAAGTGCTACTCATGTTCTTCTTCTGACTCTGAGTAAATAAGAATATCATCCAAAAACAAAAACACAATGAAAAACTTATCTAAGTACTCTCTGAAAACTTCATTCATCAACATATGAAGACAACTAGTGCATTTGACAACCCAAATGGCACCACTGTAAACTTGTAATGACCATTACTTGTTCTGAAGGCATTATTACTGATGTCTTCCTCTTTTATTCTCACCTAGTGATATCCAGATATGTAATATATCTTGGAAAATATCCTTTCACCCCTCAACTAATTAAACAAATCACCTATTCTTGGAAAATGATACTTATTCTTCACCGCTACCTTGTTAAACTTCCTGAAGTCGATACAAAGTCTCAATGTACCATGCTTCTTCATGAACAAAACTAGTGCACCCCAAGGTGACACACTTGGGCGTATATACCCCTTCTTCAGAAGCTCTTCAAGTTGCATTTGCAACTCCTTTAACTCTGGTGTACTCATCCTATAAGGAGTCCTGGATAGATGAGCTACTCCAAGCATACTATTTATAGAGAAATATATATATCTTTTCATAGGAAATATCATTATCTATTTAAAGACATCCTCATACTATTTCAATACTGCACAGTCTTCCACACTTGACACTTTATCCTTAGGTGCCTCTTCCATGTGCGCTGCAAAGACTTGACATCCTTTCTTGTCTATTTTCTTCAACTGCAATGCTAAAATTTCCCTGATAGTCATAGCCCTTGGAATACCTTGAACCATTCTAAAATTTCCTTGCTCATTCGGGTAAGTAAATGCCTTATTATAACAATCCAAATTATCATGATGCTTTTCCAACCAATCCATACCAATGAGGCAATCATACGACCCAAAGGTATAATATTCAAGTCAACTCTGGTGCATAGTCCATTCATTTCCATTAGACATGCCTTAACCATCTCATTAATTTTCCTCTTTGCTCCTATAGCTAACTGCACCAACCAATATTTTCCAAGCTTGATCCTAGACAATTTGAATCTTTCCACCATATTAGGATGCAGATAACTATGAATAGCTCTTGAATCAATTAAAAAAGCAATGGGTTGGTCATTAATCTTACCTTCCACCTTGATCATGTGCGATAAAAAATCAACCTGATTGTTATCCAACACTATGTAATTCCTTGGCACATTTTTGCCCATGTCCTTAACTGTCACAGTTTTTTGTACAATGTGCACAATCCTCACCTTATCACCACTTTGAGGGAAATCTCTACACATATGCTTTCTGCCACAACCCTAACACTGCATAGGTTTTTTCCATGAATTTTGTCCCACTATTTCCGACATTCTTGGATCCTGGAGAGTCATCTGTCCTTGCACAATATTTCTAAAAGATGGTGGCTTAGCCCCCTTGTTCCTATGTTCCACCTTACTTTTCATCTTGTCTTCCCAAACCTTTTGGAAAGTCAATATTCCCCTTTGGTGCTCATATAGACATTTATCACGCCTTATGGTTTCTTCCAACGTCTTAGGGTCATCATACTGTATCTTGTCATTGATTAATGAGGGTATCCTACTCAAATACCTCTGAATCTTCACTGGTTTTTCCTTTATAAAAGACATATATTTCAACAAATCTAAAAATCTTCTTTCATACTCGTCAATCGTCATACTCCCAAGCTTGAGTTAGAAGAACTCTTTCATTTTTCTGTCATAGTACTGCTTGGTTAAGTATTTATTTTGGAAATACCTCTTGAACTCCCTCCAAGTCACTTTCTTCTCATCAATGTGTTGCACTTATACATAATGATCCCACCACATTGATGCTTTCCCCTTGAGTTGATAATTTTTTTTTTCCCTTCTTCCTGTGCAAAATAATTATGCAGATGGAAGTACTTCCTCATACCCAACAACCAGGTCTTCGCATATTCATCCTTCTTGTGCTCACTGTCAGAGGTAGGAGGCTTAATATTATTCATTCCCCCTTGTAGCTCATGCACCCCATCCCTTCTCTTATGCTTTCTAATAGGAGACAGACTCGAACTACTACGCGTTTTCCTAAAATAATGCTTACCAACACTTCTTCCTTCTCTTCATTTTTGATCATGAGACCTATGACTTATTGATCTACTTGAATCTGTGTCCTTATCCATATTCTTTTCTATTTTGTCCAGAATTTGCATCAATTTAACATTGAAGTCATCTTGTTGCTCCTTGGCTCTCATAAGCCTTTCATTATCATCGTTATAGCTCTGGACATCTTTCTGCAGTACTTTTACCATTTATACCAAGTTCAAGCACCCCCTTTTGGATTTTGTACCATCAACAACCAAACCGACATACAGATCCCCGAATCCATCATTAGAAATATAATTCCTCTGTGCATCTTCCATGCTTTTAACCTTCTGCACTAACTTTGTCCTGCTCTAATCGCTAGTAATTCTGCAAAATGTGTAGGCAATTAAGATTTGTTAGATGATTTCATGCAACAACTACATGAAAAATTTGGACCATTTTTTCATAATCTTTCCCTCAAATTTCTGCAGTACTTTTACCATTTCTACCAAGTTCATGCGCTCCCCTTTGGATTTTGTACCATCAACACCCAAACCGACATATAGATCCCTGAATCCATCATTAGGACTGTAAGTCCTCTGTGCATCTTCCATTCTTTTAACCTTCTGCACTGACTTTGTCCTTCTCTAATCACTGGTAATTCTGCAAAATGTGCATGCAATTAAGATTTGTTAGATGATTTCATGCAATGACTACATGAAAAATTTGCACCATTTTTTCATAATCTTTCCCTCGAATTTCTTGGATTATTTTAACATCCCAAACTCTAGTGTGCAAACCTGTGCATCACTATTCTTGCACATATCACAAATATATACTGCGTGCCAATAGTTTTCCGCGTAAACTAAACTCTTCACTGCGCGACACCAATTCTTAATGCACACATCTATTCATGATAGACTATGGCCCATACGAGTCTAGTGTTGAACCAATAGATCTGATACCACTTTGTAACATCCCCTGTCACCCTAGGTTGGGCCACGTCACATCATAAAACACTATGACATAGCTATGATACCACTTTGTAACATCCCCAGTCATAATACTGGGCCATGTTTCTCTAAAAATTCACTGTGCAGTTTCTAATCCACACACAAGTCTGCACAATATCACTTGAGGTAACATTCTCAACCTAATTTGCACCACACCACAAAAATTATAACAATGGAAGAAACATTCTCTTTTTAATATAACTTCTAAGCAATGGAAATAACTCACTAACTACGCTCACCAACATTATGTCAGTAACTGTGCACTTCGCGACACCAATTCTTAACGCACACATCTATTCATGCTAGACTATGGCCCATACAAGTCCATTATTGAACCAATAACTCTGATACCACTTTGTAAAGTCCCCAGTCACCCTTGGTTGGGCCACGTCACACTATAAAACACTATGACATAGCTGTGATACCACTTTGTAACATACCCAGTCATACTATTGGGCCATGTTTCTCTAAAAATTCACTACACAGTTTCTACTCCACACACAAGTCTACACAATATCACTTGAGGTAACATGCTCAACCTAATTTGCGTCACGCCACACAAATTATAACAATGGAAGCAACATTGTATTTTTAATATAACTTCCAAGCAGTGGAAATAAATCACTAACTACGCTCACCAACATATTGACCACTCAACATAGTTGTGTGCACATTTCTCTAGGCGTCATGCACCACTTTTTATTTTTTTATGCGTGGAGTCGATTTCCTTGAACGCACATACGAATTCTAGCCTCCTGTTGATCCAAAAAGATCTTTTACACGACTATGGTTGAGTTATTATGCATGTGTTTATTAACCAATTTAGGAAGCTGAATAAAAGAGGAAGAAGCATAGAAGAATCAGACAACCATATACACATATGCAGATCTAAAATAAAGCATAAAGAACAACAAACCATAAACACCAATGTGATAACAGAGTTTAGAAATCTTACCTACGTCTCCAGGCCTTTGTCTCAGTGGGTGAGGCTTTCTTATTTCTGTTGAAAGCTCAATAATTACATCACAGTAGTGACAAAAGGTTACAAAATTGATCTGGTCTTATTCTATCACATTTCTAGAACCCAACAAAAGAAGCAAAAATCAAATCAGATGAACGTAGCTCCAAGAAATGGCCCACAAAGGTGCACTCCTCAACAACTTCCCTGCATAAAAATGGCTTTGGCTTGGAAAATCTTCAGCATAAAACTGCTCTAAATCTCCTCCCATGGCCTCAAGAAGGCCTAGTTTATATAGATCTGAACTTGGTAACCATATCCCAACTTCCCCCCAATATATGGCCTAAAAAAGGGCCAAAAATCTCCAAATACAGCTGAATAAATCCAATAAATCAATATAATATAGTTCACAAACTGACTTTATAACAAAATTTGGGCTAAGACCCTCTGATCTGGGTGCGTGCCCCCTCTACAAGGTCACATGGATTAATGTGGACAAGTGCCAAACCCCTAGGGGCTGCGTGCTGTCCCTTACCTCGCTGGCTCCTGGATTTGCTGCGCATCCCATGTGACCGAGGTCCGATCAGATCGGGCTCTAAAACATCCATGCCATCCATTTGCACCTGGGTCGTATGGAGCATCCCATAGATTCAAGAGCTATCCCTTACAATACGTACCAACCAACGATATAATCCTGGGTCATATGGTGGATCATCAGAATCGAGGGCTAAGTTACCAACTGTTTAACTGCGTCGTGGCTTGTTGTTTGGCTAGTGGTCGTGTGGATGCATGTAACCAGGGCTGGGGGCTAGACCCCAACCCTAACCTCATCCGCCCGGAACCTTTGGTAAACTTAAATAATAAAATTGCTTTATGGTTTGTAAGTACCACCCACGGGCGACCTGGCTAGCCCAGCCCCTCCAAGGCTTAGCCCAGACATAGGTCCAATGTTCAAACCTTGTTGCATCCAAAAGTTTTCCAACCAACTTGACTAATAAATGAGTGCCACGTGGCAACCCATGTCTAGGCCACGTGGCACCACCTCATTCATCAAATTCTGATGCCACATGTCAAGCATTGATTGGACCAACTATGCCACATGTGCCCACCACATCGCTCTGCCACTGTACCTTCTACTGGACCTTCCACATCATCCGTATGGATGTGCCACGTGTCACCACTACAAGGGTGACACGTGTCACTCCCATATTGGTCCACCCGTCCATCCACGTCAGTCTCCGTATGCCCAATTAACCTACCACGTGTCACCTACAAAAGTTTCCAACTGTACCTTCCATGTTAGTTGTATGGCCGTAAGGCCTGTATAGTCATCTGCCACGTTGTACTGTATGGACTGTACATCCATCATTTTTTTGCCTATTTGGAAAAATGAACTGATTGCCATAAATTGAGCATATGACGTCCGTTTGAGCCCATTGAAGTTGCGTTGGGTTCATATCGACGAGGCCTACACACACACCCATTTTGAAGCCATTATGAGAACTTTTAGTTATAGGCCTTTCCGAGCCCCATCAAGCTCTTGGATTTGATTCTGGATCACACCTCCCCACTAAAGGACCTTTTGGTGCCCAAAAGGTAACTGACCAGTCATCAAGCTCGAGATATGCCACTCGACTTGTTCTCTGTCTTTGAACTTTGTCCTGTGCACTTGTCTCATCAAAATCAACTGTAACACAATCATGACAACTAGCATCATATTGTTAGCCATTTGAACCCTGTCACATCTCACTGAAGCCACTATCATCCATGTAGACAACATTAATAATGATAGTATAAAAAATATGACTGCAAATGAGCTGATATGTTTGTAATATTTGCACAACATTAGCTTATCTTGAAGCAAACTGTGATTGATTTTCCACTCTACAATCATCTCCTGTTCTTGCTTAAGACCGATTACTTGATTTCAAACAATTATGGGTGTGTTGCTTGCTTGAGCCGCCTTCTTTAATTGTTCCATTGTTTGAAGAGTTTTATTTTCCTTTACATGATGAGCATGAACCGCATATTCTTGACTTGCTTTGGTTAAATGATATTGATTCTTTGCCTTGTAGAAGATTGCTTTACGATCATATAAATATGGACTACCTAAGACCATTCCACATTCACTTAGTGGCACCACATCACATTTTACCTTGTCCACATACTTAGATGAAATTGAAAATTTTAATGTGCACTATTTGGTTATGTGCGTTTGATGATTGTTTCTTATCCATTTAAGTGTGGAGGGCTTATGGTGTAGCTGTGTTTTTAACCCCAATTGCTTAACCAATTCCTCTGAATTTAAGTTAGATTGATATCCACTATCTATCAATGTATCGACCTTACTGTGCCTCATGATGACCCTGATGTGAAACAAGTTACTTCTACAATCAAATCTTTCACCAATTTTACCTGTCATACCAACCAATGAGACTTTAGATTCATCATTTGAATCTGATCTCAAGTCTGTGGGTTGTGTTGTCGCTGCAACTGTTTGCCTCCCTTTTTTTTCCTTGAACCATTTTGGCCTCTTCTCGGGATGCAATTTCCAACAATGATCCTCATCATGCCCCTCTTTATTTCAATTCTTGCAAGATGGCTTCTCTTCCTTTCCTGCCATTGAATTTGACTCCTTTCCATGCCACTTCCTTTTGTCCTCTTTCCTTGAGGATGATTCCCTTGATACACCAACACTTGTTTTCCTTGATTCAATGTATGTTGCTTGAACAAATACCTCATCAAGATTAGTTGGTCCAAACATGAATACACTATTTCGAATATGTGCAGGTAAACCTCCTATATAATTCATAAGAGTTTCTTGAGTATGTAAAGGAATATATAACATCAATTCCATTTTACGAAAGCCATATGTATACTCTTGCACTGTTTTTCCTTTTCTTAGTTTTAAAGCTTTCCATTCAATTAACGCTTTCTCTTTATAACCCAAAGGATAAAATTGTTTTCTAAGTGCAGAAATGAAACTTTTCCATGATGGAAATCCATTACCCACTTGTTGCATTCCATTTTGCACCTTGCTTTGCCACCAGATGAGTGTTGTGCCTGCAAGTCTCAATGATGCCAACTTGATTTGTGTGGACTCATCCTTGATCTATTGCACACTGCAATAGACCTCCATCTATTTGACCCAATTTTCAAGTCTCTCTGCATTAACTTCACCATCATATATGGGTAATTCAAATTTAACATCAAGTTTTAATAATGGAATTTCATTCTTATGTTTATGGACATGTTTCTTTCCATTGGATTTAGAACTTGAAGAAGAAGGAGAAGAAGGAGGTGAATATGGAGGCAAAGGAGGAATTTGAGGATGATCCTCTCCTTATTCACTTTTTCCCTTTGAATATTCACCTAGATTCGGTCACTTCCGTTCCAAGTAATCCTCATACAAAACCTTCATCATCTCCGACATGGCAAACAAGGTTTTTTGAAACTCTTTCTCATCCTGAGAAATTCCCTCTTCCGATGCCATCTTCTTGCTTTGAGAAGTTCTCTTTCTCAATCCAATCAATGGATTCTCTTCATCAATATCGCCTTCACCATGAAGTATCTTTTCCCTGGTTAACATGCAAAACTCAAATCCAAATGTCAACTAGCTCTGATACCACTTGATCCGAAAAGATCTTTTACACGACTATGGTTGAGTTATTATGCATGTGTTTATTAACCAGTTTAGGAAGCTGAATGAAAGAGGAAGAAGTATAGAAGAATCATAACAACCATATACACATATTCAGATCTGAAATAAAGCATAAACAACAACAAACCATAAACACCAATGTGATAACGGAGTTCAACAATCTCACCTATGTCTCCGGGACTTTGTCTTAGTGGGTGAGGCTTTCTTATTTTTGTTCAAAGCTCAATGAGTACATCACAACAGTGCCAAAATGTTACAAAAATGATCTGGTCTTGTTCTATCAAATCTCTAGAAGCCAAAAAAAGAAACGACACTCAAATTGGATGATTGAAGCTCTCAGAAATGGCTCGCAAAGGTGCGCTCCTCAACAGCTTCCCTGCATAAAAATGGCTTTGGCTTGACATATCTTCAACATAAACCTACTCTGAATCTCCTCACATGGCCTCAAGAAGGCCTAGTTTATATAGATATGAAGTTGGTAACCATCTCCCAACTTCCCCCCAAGATACGGCCTAAAAAAGGGCCCAATATCCCCCTAAAAGGGCAAAACATCTCCAAATACAGCTGAATAAATCCAATAAATCACTATAATATAGTTCACAAACCCACTTTATAACAAAATTTGGGCTAAGCCCCTCTGATCCAGGTGCACGCCCCCTCTATAGGGTCACATGGTTTAATGTGGCCAAGCTCCAACTCCCTAGGGGATGCGCGCTAGCTCCTGGATTTGTTGTGCATCCCATGTGACTGGGGTCCGATCAGACTGGGCTCTAAAACATCCATGCCATCCATTTTCACCCGGGTCATATGGAGCATCCCATAGATTTAGGAGCTATCCCTTACAATACGCGCCAACCAACGATATAATCCCGAGTCATATGGTGGAGCATCGGAACTGAGGGCTAAGTCCCCAGTTGTTTAACCGCACCGTGGCTTGTTGTTTGGCTGGTGGTCGTGTGGATGCATGTAACCGAGGCTGGGGGATAGATCCCAGACCTAACCTCTTCCGCCCAGAACCTTTGGTAAACTTAAATAAATAAAATTGCTCTATGGTTTGTAAGTACCATCCGCGGGTGGCCTGTCTAGCCCAACCCTCCCAAGGCTTAGCCCAGACAGAGGTCCAGTGTTCGAACCTTGTTGCATACAAAATTTTTCCAACCAACTTGACCAATAAATGGGTGCCACGTGGCAACCCATGTCTGGCCACTTGGCACTACCTCATTCGTCAAATTCTGATGACACGTGTCAAGCATCGATTCGACCAACTCTGCCACACGTGCCTGCCATGTCACTCTACCACTGTACCTGCCATGTCATCCGTATAGACGTGCCATGTGTCACTACTGCAAGGGTGACACATGTCACTCTCGGATTGGTCCACCTGTCCATCCACATCAACGTCCGTATGCCCAGTCAGCCTACCATGTATCACCTCCAGAAGCTTCCAATTATGCCTTCCACGTTAGCTGTACAACTATACGGTCTGTACATTCATCTTCCACGTGGTACTGTACGTACTGTACAATCATCATTTTTTTGCATGTTTGGAAAAACAAACAGATCACCATAACTTGAGCATACAATGTTTGTTTGAGCCCGTTCAAGTTGCGCTGGGTTCCTGTCGACAAGGCCTACACACATCCATTTTGAATCCATTCTTAGAACTTTTATTTTTAGGCCTTTCTGAGCCCCATCAAGCTCTTGGATCCAATTCTGGATCAACTATGCACGTAGGCTACTTTCTTGCACACCCAGTTACCCAATTCTCCTCTTGAAGACTCATAGCCAAAATCACAAGTTTAGCTTAACAAGCAAAGCTACCATGAACTGACATACTCATGCACAACTACAAATATAGGCTATAAACACCATATTTACCTGTACAAGCAACATTAAACAATATAACAAAAAATACTTATATGCAGCTACATACAAGAACTATCCCATATCAAGCATAGACAAATATGCACACAGCAAACAAGACAAGCACATAAGGAACTCTTATCTTTAATAAAAGTCACCATAGACTCAGACATTCCTCCCAACCATAGACTCTATTTCTCATAATATTTCATCAACATGTCACCCTCGAGCCGGGGCTTAACTCCACCAAGACAAAATGGTTCCTAGTGATAATCAAGTTCTGAAAATCAACAAAATTTTCCAATCCTAAGTGCTCGCTGCTACAACTAGCCCACAATCCCTCATTCCCCACACACTTTTCACACCCAAGGAAGTGTTCCCCTTCTCTTCTCAATAGTCCTTCGACTGCGCCACCTCCCTTCCCAGGGTTACCAACAACAAGCCAGACATGAAGTCTCTAAGCTCAGTGACTAATGATCAACACACTAGGGAAAAAATCTCAACAAAAATCTCACCTGGAGAGTATGCTCATGGGTCTGACAACCACTTCACAACAACTAGTCTCTCACCTAGAGATATTTCTCATGGTCTGTCAACCTAAATCCTCAATAATAAAATTATGGTTACATCCCCACAACGCCTTGCAAGCTTCTCTGGGAAGATAAGGTAATAATCATATTTTCCATACATTCCAATCCCCTCCTGCTCATGAGAGCTTGCTACATGAGATATCCCAATAATTGATTATTCTCCATACAATAATATGCCCAAAATACACTAAGGCCAACAATATATATTGCATTCCTTCCACTTGACACTTGTCACTTCCAAAAGTAGCTTTAAGCAACTTGGTGACTCGTCCCCTACCCTTGGGAATTTAGGATAACAACATATTCATAACATTTCACTTTTATGGAATTATTATTAAAATATTCTCCAAAACATACGACTCACCCCCCTTTCCCCTTTTCTGGTGGAGTTGGCCACCCATCTCTCTTCATCTGAGTTTGTCTGTGTGCAGTGATGCAATATTGTATTAATAATCGTGATTATATTTACATGGATAGGTGCACTGGTCTATCTGCATCTAGGCTCACCAACCTCATAATCACATAGGCTCTCCAACCTCAAAACATATACATACATACATACATACATACATACATACATACATACACACACACACACACACACACACACACACACACACACACACACACACACACACACACACACACACACACACACACACACATATATATATATATATATAACTTAGCTCTATGCACTTCCAGTCATTATCGACCACTTATCCAAGTGTGCACAATATAGTGCAATGTGCACACTTACCCATGTGCGCACAACACATAAAATGTTCACACCTTGTCTTTGATAACACTTCTTTGCGCACTACTTTGATGCGCACAACATCAAAACTTAATTCCAATGGCTCACCGACCTAAATGTTCGTACATTTACACTTGGTACCAATCAAGTCACTAACCTATATGTACAATTGCCAAGGGTTTCATATCAGGGACATTACAGACTACTTCATATATTTAGAGCTTTATACAAAATATTTCACTATTACTACATAGTAAGCTTTACTACAAACTATAACAAAACATTCCAAATTTTATTCATAAATCCCGATTCATAAAATATCTAGATATTAATGACAATACAAACATTCATTTAAAAAAAACATGGAGGATAGTTGCCTCATCCTAACCAACCTCCGAGCAAGGGGAGTGTTGCTTGTTGATATCCATTGGGTCCTTAAGATGGTTCACTATTTCTTCTTCTTGAGCTTCAACATGAGTGAAATTTTCGGAGGCCTTTCTGTTCGAGGATGTAGAGGAGTCTTTACATAGATTTAGCGTAATATTTCTCACATATTTCACTTAGCCTCTAGGATATCCATCCTTTGTTTATGTTCTGGAAATAATTTCAATAACGATGAATGTTGAGTGACATAGTGGTGTTCATATTCGTGTATCTTAATGGTAACTGAAAAATAGAGAGGTCATGTTGGAGTGGATAAACTATTCATGTCTCCTTAAGATTTTTTTGATTTCCATAATTTCCCCATGCTCTATAACGACACCCACACTATCAAACCAGAATGCCAAACAAATAAGATTGAAAATGACAATAAAAAACTAGAGTTGATAACTTACACGAAATTGGTAAGACCAGAGACAAAGAGAAACAAAGAATTCTTCCCAAGGCTTGGATAATTCACTAAAATAACATAGAATCTACACCCAATTTTCCTCACAATCTACTCCACAATGCCTTTGTATAATAAAGCACGAGGTTAGAATAAAATAAGGCTGACCAACTTCTTCTAAGAGAAACTCCATGTCTAAACCAACACTAAAATATTGACAGGAAATTGGATTAAGAAAGGACAATCCCAGGATAATGCCCCAAAGCAGGAGCTAAAGGGGAGACTCAAAAAAATGACCCAGAGAACTACTAAAGCCATAGGACCAATATTAGAACTAGAATTTATAGACCACCCTTCTCCTAAACACATTTAAAAAACTAGAATTCCAAATAGACCACCCAAATCTTGGCACATAACTCACTAGGAAACCAAATGCCTAGGGGTGCCAGTCGAACTGGTCGCTGTTCCCAATTCCTGCACGCTACAATATCCCATTATGTTTGCACCTTTCCATACTAGAAACTTCACTAACCTAGGGTTGAGAGATAACTTGCATGAGAAATAGGGTGGTGGCCATCCTCCATGCTCTTATCTCAAAACAACAGGGGTGGATTACACGATTCTCTTGATGTGAAGTCATATGGGCAGTTAATACTATGACAACCATTATATTAATCAAACAACTATGGAATGTTGTGTAATGCTTGATCCCCATACTTTTCAAGTTCTTCCTATGGTGATTCAATGGATTTTTTAGCTAATTTATCTTCCTCTTCGTTGAACTCTCATTTAAGATGATAGAACAAGGTTTTTTTGATAGTATTTTCCTCCTTGATTTCTTGGGCTATTACTTTGGCCAACCGACTATCCACTAGAGAAGTCTTCATTAGCATAGCCCTTATGATAATCATGGATTCCTCCACAATGATTAACAATATGAATTCAAGCTCCTTGTCCATAAACAAACTTCTTAGAAGAGTGTAAGCCTCTGCCACATTATTTGATGCTACTCCTAAACCCCACGATTAAGTTGTGACTTGTGTACCTCCATAATCGAAGAGAACCCCCTTCGCACTTGCCGCCCCTAATTGTAATAATGAATTATTGACAAGTGACCCACAACCTAATACAACTATCTGCATTAACGATCTAATTAAAATTTGTCACCTGGTTAGTGTCCGTGTTCGAATTTGGCGGCAATCAAATTGGATGATAAATAAATTTGATAAAATTCACCATTAAGTTCCATACAATAGATGTCGTTAAGTTAGTGACAAATAATTAATAATTATAATTAGTAATTAATTATATTGGTTAATATTAATCCAACTAATCCAACAAATAATTAATCAAGAGAACACATTTGACTATGATTATAACTACCTATTTATTATAAGTGCTAATATTATTACACAATTATTATTAGTACTTATAATAATTATTAATTAAATATAATATTTTATTAATTTAAATAATACTTATTAAAAAATTATTTTAAAACTCTTATTATTTATTATTAAGTTATTTTAGTTATAATCAATTATTTTAAAGTTATCTTTTATTAGTAATATATTTATAATAGTAATAAATTATTAATAAATTTAGGCCTTTATAAAGTTTACTAGGTTTTATTAATAATCAATTGTTAAACTAACCATAACCTTCATATCTATTGCACAATAATTGACATAAATCGATCTTAAACAACATAAAATCTAACCCATGACACCTCTAATCACTTTTAGATTTAACACCTATCATCCTTCACCTCAAACCTCAATCCTTATAACCCTAATCATTCAACACTATAAACCCTCACCCATATAATAAACTCCAACGCTTAAATATAATAGTAATACTATTTATTATTTATTATTTTGTTAAACTATCCACAACATTTGTATTATCTTAATGGAAATTTTACAAAAACTGTGCTGTTGGTCTGCCATTTGGGAAACTAGACTAGTATCAATGTAGCAATTTGTCTAGCTTAACAGGCTTGAAAAACAATTGTATCTTAAGAATGTAGAGCAGAGCATAATTTTTTTTATAAAAAACTGAGAAAAGTTTGATATGAGTCTGCTTATCATGCTAGTAACTAAAAGGAGGTGGGGCCAGAGCTCCCAATCCTCCAAATCTGGAAAAAAGATAAACTATACTGAAAAGAATGAGAAAATTAAGCTAAAGGAGGATGGTCATCCGCCACAGAAACTTGGGACTGAGGATAATCCATCTTGGTCGGGTCCATCCTAGTTATCTTCTTGGTCAACAAATTGATCTTGTGATCCACCTGCTTCACCTGTAGCTGCACATTGTCCAACTAGAGGAGAATTTCCTAGTGAGCTTCATGCCTTTCCACCAGAAATTTTCCCATTAGAATTTTGAGATTTCAGTAGAGATCATTGGTCTTGAAGTATTGGGACTCTCCATATCTCATGAAGCATGGATCGGGGACCCAAGAACGAGTTTTTTTCAAAATGTCCTCATTGGAGATAAAGTGTCTGATAACCTTGACATAAGCTTCAATGAGGTCAATTTCTGCATGAGTTTCAAGAGGGGTGTGCACATGGTAGTCGACCACTGGATCTTCTGCTGCAGATATGAATGGAGAACCAAAAGACCTATGTCGACTACCCCCAAAGCGGTGATAGGAGACACCACGAGCCATAGGAGTGTGCAGAAGGGGAAGGTAGCA
Organism: Picea engelmannii; assembly: GCA_009831015.1. Classification (NCBI taxonomy): domain Eukaryota; kingdom Viridiplantae; phylum Streptophyta; class Pinopsida; order Pinales; family Pinaceae; genus Picea; species Picea engelmannii. Next base: position 658,894 of record ML776716.1, on the reverse strand, counting down.
AATAAAATGGAGCAAGGGGAAGGTAACAAATAAAATGGAGCAAGGGGAAGGCAGAGGGGTCTTATTGCACTGAGAGCAGGGCTATGAAAAAAGGGACAAGGCGATAGAAAAAACCATAGAGGATGGAGGAAAAATACCCTATTTGGGCCTGTGAGGTTAGGACTAAGCCGAAGAAATCTCACACATTGGGTTGTAGAAGTGACAATTGCCAATAAATGTTTCCAGAGCACGAGGAGCTTGGGGAGGAAAAATGATGGGATCGATATGCGAAGAAAGGATGCTGTCAAGTCAGAGCATGACGTCAGATGATGGCGCATGAGAAGATATGAAGGTGGGGGCGAATAGGTGGTCATTAGTTGAGCGCATGGGTGACATGTGGCGACACTCCTTGGGAGGCGATCCCACCATTGGATCCTTTCCCTTTCACCTGATCCGGGACAATAACACTATTTATTACTAGCATACCCCCTAAGCGGGCGAATGGGAATGTCGAAGTAATTTGAGAGGAATTTTCATATTAATGTTGTTAATGATAACCATAAAGATATTACAATTAAAATGATAATATTTGAGGTTGGTTCACTATTTTGATGAAGACCTATTATATGTCGTGAACAAAATCTATTTATAGATAACATTAAGATACATCTTAGTGTTTGAGGGAAGTTTTCATATCACTATTGTTAATTGGAATTGTGAAAATATTGCAATTAAAATGATTTTGCACTAGAACAATTTCCTTTGCTTTGGGTGATAACTTTGTATTTTTTTCCCCTCAAGTTTAGTGATTTTTTGCCTTGAGGAGAAAGAAAAATTGACTTTTTGAAAGGTGTTGATGAATAGAGAGAAGAATACAACTTTAAGATTGTCCTTTAAAATTCTCAGGTAAGAACACTTCTTCGTTAGAAAAAGCTTTAAAAAAAAACAAATTACACAAGTATATGAGAAATTGAGAGTATATATATATATATAACAATGCATTTTACTTAGTATAATACATTTTTCCTCTGTATAAATTTGAAACAAACATTGTTATATATTTATTATCTTTTGATACAAATAAATTTTAATTATTTAGTAAAAATTAATTTGGATTAATAATAATAATAATTTTGTATAGCAAATTTATATTTTAATTATATATAATTATTAATAATGAAAATATTTTATCATTACAAAGTATATTTTTTTGTGTATAAAAATAAAGAAATTTGCTTCTCCCATATTTATCTTTAGAGGCTATCACCTTATTGTTTGTTTGCTTTCCTAAATTGTGAGTTGTATAACATAGCATATTTGAAGCCAAAGAGAAATTGATCATTCATTTCATGCATATTTTCATTATGTACATGTAATATCACAAGGAAAGTTTAATGTACATTACTGTATTTAATAATTTAAAATGAACCAATTATAAAATAATAAAGTCCAGATTATTTCTATGTACATTAGGTAGTAGTATATTGGTGTCCACCACTAATAAATAATAAAATAGTAAAAGGAACTTATAATCAAGTATGAGATATACCAAACACCAAGAAAGGGCCAAATCACACTTAGGTACTTGTTATTTGGGAAAAAACATATTATGCCAATGTCCCTCATAGTGAAAACTTTAGGGTATCCACTTTCTTGAAACAACCAACTATAGCCATTTTCTGGAGCCATCGCCATTACCATTACAACCATCTATATGGGATCCCTTGTTTTTGATTACTCCCTCTAACTCCACAACTAGTTCCATAGGACCACAAATATTCCTTGTGAAGTGTCATCTCCTGAAAAAAGAGCAAACACAAAATTACAAAATTCATTAATGAGAATATTAAACACCTACAAAATGTGTTAGTAATTTAAAACTGTGATTCAATCAACAACCATGAATTGTAGTAAAAAATAAAGCTAACCTAGGAACCTTCATGTCCATCTTATACTTCTAAGAAATCTATGAGAGAACTTTCATTATATTTTTGTGAACTACTTGAAATGCATGTGCAACCCCACAATTCAAAGGATTAAAAACAACACAATAGAAATTCATGTTTTTGAAATTATAAATCGATTTAAAGGTATCAAAACTTTTTCATTAATTTAAAATAACTTTTACAAAATTTTAAATAAAAAATACAATTTAATTTTTATTTATAATTAAAAAAAATAAAATAAAAAATAAAAATAAATTTAAAGCTATCAAAACTTTAAAAACTTAAAACAAAGACATTGTAAAAACTGAATAATGATCAACCAACATATTTTAGTTAAAAACATTGTTCTTCATGTGAATTGTCATTTACAACATAAAACAAAACTCAACATTAGAGCACTGTGAAAAACATTTTCAATCCAGATGTGATATATATATTGTTCTTCCCTTTTCTCTTCAAATCAAATTATTGTACTCCTAAAAACCTAAAAACTTCCCTCAATATAAATTGTAGAGTAACATACTTAAATTTTAAAGCATCTCGTGATGAAGGATCCTTATCATGGAGGAGGAGCACTATCATATAGATGTGCCCTCTAATGTGAGTTACATGTCAATTGCATACCATAGAAAGCCATGCTACATGCTACAGATCTCAAAGAAAAATATTAACTTAGCAAATAGTTTAATGATTCAAACAGGTAGACTTTCAACCAAAGGCATGCAAAGAAAACTATTACAGAAAATTATTCTTAACCTTATTTGCTTATTAACCATGCTTACTTATAAATTATTATAAGCAACCCTATTTTCCTATTAACCATACTTACTTATAAATTATTATAAGCATAGTAAATAGGGAAGGATGAAACACAACCATGGAGAATATCCAACAAATTTGAACGCAATACAAGGATTATGTGCATTTAATTATCAAAACATGCAAGGGACTAAAACTACGAGATAAGAAAAATATAATACAACTAAAACAAGAAGTAAAATCAACCAAAGTGGAAATAAAAGTCACCAAAGTTTATGAAAAGTCCAGTGATATATTTATTAATACATATGTATGCTTATAAAAGGAAATATAAGAATAAACAAGACTTGTGGCAGATAATTACCCAATTTGGAATGTCTAATTTGTCAGTTTTAAGTCGTAACATGATAATCCAAATGGAAAACCATGATTACTGTACCAGAATCATTTACATAGAGAGAAAAACCCCAAAGAGATATGCTCTGCCTAAAGCCTATGATGAATGGAAATGCATGGAGTTTTAATAACTTGATTCAAGCTTACTAAGCACACAACAAAGTATTTTCTTCCAATTATCTGAACAAACTAGTTTCTTATTTGATTGGTTCAATCTCAATCTATAGGTAGATATATAATGGTGAAATATCATAGTATCTTTCAACTTGAAGTTTGAATAGAGGCAAGCCTGTTTGATGAATGCACACATGATCATCCATCTAGTCTACTTTAATTCATCATTTTCAAGTTCATAGTAACTAATAATGAATTCTTCAACTGGAGAATCTTTAAAGTTAAGGTTAGATTTAATTGCATATAGAAAAACAATATGTACTCATCCAATTGCATGTCTCCTTGACCAATACAAGATTTACAACTACTCTAGTATAGTATGGCCTTCATAGTAGCTAAATCAATGATTAGAATGAATATCAGATGATTAGTAGCACGTTGTTTCCGTATGTTAAAAAATGAAGCAAATGTGATTCCATGCTTAATTCTTCAAAGATGTTGTCAATCAATTGATGGAAATGAGTTTGATATGAATATAATCATCATGGAGGAAACTCATTACAAATTTGATTATAACATGGTATCAAAGATTTAATTTGATAACATGATATCACAGCCATGGCTATACTTCTATGTGAGTGATTTTATGAATTGTGAGAGGACTGTTATTTTTATAAATGTTAGGAGAGTGATCCACTCATACTTTATTGTTGTATGCTCATCACAGGCTGTAGTTTTAATTGTTGAGAGAGAAAATCCGTGTTGGGTATTTTAGGCAGAGTTTCCATCGCACTGTTGGATTTCCTTGTGCACAAAATAGGATGAAAAATAAACTCACTTCCCATGGCAAGGAAAAATTCCCTTACATGGTTATACTATTTTCGAAGTTTTTTGATACCAACACAGAGATTCACAAAATTTTAGGAGTGCCCATATCAAGTTGGCATAGTTAGATTCGTGCATTTGGGTCTATTGCATATGATGATGAGTACTGGTATCAAGTTGGCATGGTTAGATTCATGCATCTGGGTATATTGAATGTATTGGATTTAGAGTATGTGACTACCTCACAGGAGACCTGGGTTTGATATTTTGGTGTGGATTCATATTCACAAGTACAAAGAACCAGGTTCAAGTCTTGTTTAGGTACATACATTGGGGCACATGGAAAGTAAGCACCTTACTTAATTAGGATTTACAATAATTACGTAAGGATATTTGGATGCAGTCTCATGACTCCTATTCTCATTATTAATAACCAAGGCCAACAAAAGGTGTTCTTGATTCTTTTCCATAATCAATAAATCCATTTAATGCAAACTGCTTGTAAAGCTCGATACTCATTCACTTTGCTTTGGACATCATGTGTACTATTGTTTTTAACTGATTTCCTTCTCTTTTTTTTTATGATATTTGGTGTGCCATATCCCAGAATAATATATCATCCTTCACTCGGGTTCCCTGGACTATCCCTGCTGAGTAGTTTCCCAGGATGGTTTCTGGTAGTTGAGGCTCAAAGTGAGGTCTACAGTCCAACAAACTTCCATGTACAAAAAATATTTAATACATGAAATGGGTATTCACATTATGACAATAATATGTACAGGGTTCAAGGTGCCAAAAGTATGGCATGGTTGTGATGTTACCGTGTGAAGCAAAATTTGTTCAATTTTTTCTCTTTCATTTCCTTGATGTTAGCATATGTTCGTAAGTATGCAGAAGCAAGGGATTCAACATGTGATGTATTCTCTCGCTTGCATGCAGAAAAGAAAGAACCAATTCCTATCATGGAGAGGAAATTCATGCTGGTTGAGTCCACACATATAAGGAATTCCAGGATAGAAAGTGCAATAGAAATTCACACACATGATAGAAAAACGACTCATATTTTTGATATGGTAGTCTCAAAATAAAATAAAGTTTATTTAATAATTGAATAAAAGGTATTTGTGTATCGTGTATTTGTTATAGTGATATTGTTCTAAGAATTGGAAAGGATAGAATTTGTAAAATGCAATGAACTAAAGCCATCTCCTTTGTCATAGAAGTGGGTAAATTGAGTTTCCTTTCAAATGAAAGGAAACATTCAATTTTTGGAAGGACACTTTATATACTTCTCCATTTTATAACTCTTCTGATTAGTTTTAACAGTGAAGGACATGTTGCATCACTCCTATATTATAGATGGTCCTTATGTGGTTTTTCCCAAATAGTTAAACATGTTATGTGGAGGGGTAAAATTGTCAGGGGACTTTTTTGGTATGGGTTGCTGCTGAATACACCACTTTCTTTGTTACCTTCATTCGAAGATAGATCCTTTTTAGGGACAAGTTAATGGTCTGTCGACCATGAAGAACTCATCGGATTGAGAGGCATATCTGACCAGTTAACTCAAAAGTTTCTTTAAGAATGAAGTAAACCCCATGAACAAAATATTACCCCCAACCAAAGATAATTTATTTAAGTTCCAACTCATATTTGTAGATGTGATACAATTTACATATTCCAGATCTCATTGATTTTTCATTCATTTGATACTAACAATTGGTAGAAACTTAGAGGAAATCCATAAGCCTCATTTGTGGGAGGTTTGGAAAGATTATCTTAGATGAGACCAGTTAGAAGCATAGTTAAACCTAAAGAAATTTTGAAATTGAAAAGCCAAGGAAGATGGGAGCATTCCACTACTTTATAAATAGGTCTTAAGTAGTTTCCTTTTTTGTTTTCAGCTAAGCCACACTTATAGGCAGTAGCGTATTCCACTACTTTATAAATAGGTCTTAAGTAGTTTCCTTTTTTGTTTTGAGCTAAGCCACACTTATTAGGAAACAACGTTCTTGTTTTGGCTTGGGAGATTTACATTGGCTACTCACAATTTTTTGATTATCAAGGTTTGTTTATTTGCTTATGATTTCAATGGATCTACTAATATGACATGATCAAGAAGAAATTCAATGATGTGATATATTTATGCATAAATACCAAGAAACTATGCTCATCAATCAAGTACAAAAGACACAACCATTTACATGGCTTCCATCCCATTAAACATTTAAAAATAAATAAATCCGAAACCAGAAAAAAGAATTAGCATATATATATATATATATATAAGACTAACCTCAGCCAAAAATATGCAAACAACAGAGAATATGATGAACAATAGGCATATAAAATTATCCCTCTAATTCTGCCATAACCCACAAAAAAATAAAGGAAAAAAATCACTTCAATGGGTGTCAAAATTACAACAATCTCTACCATGAAAAAGCCAGCTAAAACCCATGACAGGAATCAACAGATATACAGATTGCACATCAAATCAATAGCTAATGAGATGATTGTTGAACCTTCTTTGAATAATTTTGAAGCCCGACAGATCAAAACAAATGCAACTAAAAACACCCAAATTGTCACCGAGTGCCTGTTAAGCGTTGCAAGAGTTGCACATTGTCGTGCACAAGGAGTGTCTATGAGAAGGATCATTATGGTCACCATGAAGGTTCTGTATTCCATTGAAAGTGGTCACCAGTTCTGGCCCTTTCCATCTTCATTATTCTTCTCTCCGTGAAAATATGGGGAGATCCGTGTGCTGTGAGAAATCTCATACTAACAAAGGGGCATGGACTAAACAAGAAGATGATTGCCTCATCGCTCAACTTCGAGCCCATGAGGAAGGGAGTTGGAATTATATTCCAAGGCCATAAGTTGATTTCCTGTTCTCTTTCAATGGAACAAAGGGTCCTAGACTAAACAAGAAGACAACTGCCTCATCGATCACCTTCGAGCCCACGGAGAAGGGAGTTGGTGTTATCTTCCAAGGCCGCAGGTTGCTTTCCTGTGCTCTTTCAATGAAATCAATAGCTTCTTGTAAATTGATGTAAGAGATTATATGCAATGTTTCTTGATCTTCCAATTATAGGGTTTCTGAGATGCGAAAAGAGTTGCAGGCTCCGATGGATAAAGGGGTCTGGAGTTCTCTTTCCAAGGTCACAGGTTGCTTGCATGTGCTCTTCTTTTTCAATGGAATCAATAGCTCCTTGTAAATTGATTTAAGATATTATATGTAATGTTTATTGATCTTCCGATTGTAGGGTTGCTGAGATGTGGAAAGAGATGCATGCTTCAATGGATTCCCTTATCTATACAGACATATTAAAGCTGGATTTGTCATGAAAATCTCATTTTTGAAGTTATAGTTATGGATCGAACTGATATTAATCAGTCCTTGAAATTGTTCAAGTGGTCTCTTATTGCGTGGAGATTTACCGGGTAAACGATCAATGAGATAAAGAACTACTGGAACACCCACATCAAAATAAAATTGTTGAGCAAGGGACTCAACCACCAGACCCATCGTCCCCTCGATCAACTCAATAATACCTGTGTCTATCTGCCTGGTCCTAACCACGAAATTCCAACATTCCAAAACTCTACAACGCCGACTTATTCCAACACTTGTTCCAATACCACCGATTGGAAATTTCACCTATCAAGCTGGTAGCTTGGAATGTGGAAGGACATCCTGACCTCAATCTCAATTTGTGTATCTATTTTCCGTCTAATTCGGCCTCGACCATAAACAGAGCTTGAGTGTCGATAGAACAATGTATTCAAATTCTAATTCTATCCAATGAATATGCAACGGTGTAGAAGGCATGTGAAGAAGGTGGTGCAACAGATGCATAGGCAGTGACCTTAGAGAATGAAGAAAAGTAATATCTTTAATGAATTTCGGACTCCATTCTATATAATGCTCCAACCACTCAATCAACCGTAAGCGATATACACTGTGCAACCATACATTAAAGCTATATACATTGTGTAACCATAATGCTATATACTGTACTCAATCAATCAAGGGATACAATTTAATTTTTTTTGCTGACACTGTTTGTTGAGTTACTTGGAAGTAGAGATTCATAACCCAAGGATAGATGAAAGGTGGATGGGTAAAGGGTGGTTTTGAGATTCATAACCCAAGGATAGATGATAGGTGGATGGATAAAGGGTGGTTTTCAAAAACTTGTCAACCAGTTGACATATTTTCATGAAAACCTATCCCTAAGATATGCCTTCGGCATAAAGATATGCCTCCGACATAAAGATATGCCTCCGACATAAATATATGCCTCTGGCATAAAGATATGCCTTCGACATAAAGATATGCCTTCAGAATAATTATTATAGCTTTTATTATTTTAATTAACTAGTTCTCAATGTTGTTGCTAGATTGTGTGAACACTAGTGGGTTTATCAAGTTCGCTGAGTTACTTGGAAGTAGAGGTTCATAACCCAAGGATAGATGAAAGGTGGATGGATAAAGGGTGGTTTTGAGATTCATAACCCAAGGATAGATGATAGGTGGATGGATAAAGGGTGGTTTTCAAAAACCTGTCAACCAGTTGACATGTTTTCATGAAAACCTATCCCTAAGATATGCCTTCGGCATAAAGATATGCCTCCGGCATAAAGATATGCCTCCGGCATAAAGATATGCCTCCATCATAAAGATATGCCTTCGACATAAAGATATGCCTTCAGAATAATTATTATAGCTTTTATTATTTTAATTAACTAGTTCTCAATGTTGTTGCTAGATTGTGTGAACACTAGTGGGTTTATCAATTTCCTCATCTTCATCTAATAGAGAGCCTATTTATGTAATTTCATTTAGAAATAGAATGAATTTGATAAATGTGTTATTGAGAAAGAAATCACACATATTTTTAGCAAAATAATTTCAATGTCCACTCATAAGTATTCGATTTGTATTGTTTCTTTTGTAAAGGAAATGTACATGCTTTGGTTCAACGTTAAGTGGTTCCTCCTCTAGTAGGAGCTTGAAGAAGTTTATTAGTTTATCCTCTGCTCAAGCTATATGTTCATAGTTTTATTAGGATATACTATTTAGTTAAATATGACATATGCTTATTTAAGTTCTCATGCTTATTTTTTTTTGTTTGTTAATTTGTGCAGGACCTGCGATTAACCCGTGGCTTGAGAAACCGCGACTCAGGGGCATCTAAGCCGTCAAAATCACCCGGGGATCGCACCCGGCATGAGCCACACCAACCCTTAACATGGTTGGATTTTTTGTCCCCGCAGGTTTTGAACCGGTGACTTTAACATCACGGAGTGGCTTAACAACACACTCCGTCACCGACTGTCCTACACCTCGGGGACAAGTTCTCATGCTTATTACACTTATTATGATTATTATTTACAGAGTCCAATTCTAGCTCCAACAATATCTCTTGGTACTTCAACCCATTGTGTTAGAAGGAATGTATAAATTTAATAAATTAAGGAATTCAATTTACGAGTTTATGATAAGGTTTTTGAAGACTAATGAAGTGATTAATATATTTGTGTATATGTATATGATTTATAGGAAACTAGTCATAGTTCCATACCTCTTATCTTGATATAGTTCACATTGGGATGAAAAAAAATGTTGAAGGGTTGTAACTAGAATATGTATGTGAAACATGCCCTAAATATTTATTGCACCTCGGGATCTTGATTCTTCTTTACCAAAAATATTTATTCCCCATCCTTCTTCAATGGCCACTCTGATTCTAAATAGAATATTGATGGCTCTTCAAGCAATGGCTAGGCTTTAGCAATGGTCAACTTCCATATGGAAGTGACTTTAGAATTCAATGATGGACATTGGCTTCATCTTCAAATGGAAACTAGGTAGCATACTATTCTCTTGGTGGTTGGACTCTTTTCCTTGGAAGCTTAGAATAATAGTGTAGAATGATAGTGGTGCCCCCTCCATGAATTACATGTAACAATGGCTCCTTTACAAATTAAAATCCACAAATGTTTTTCATTCTAATAAAAAATGGTGGCTTCACTTCCTTTGCTAGAAACTGGTACGATGACTCCCTATTTGCATGGGGACTAGGGAATGACTCTTTAGTCTCATACCATATGACAAAATGAGATAGATATCTAAATGTTAAAAATTTAGATAAAGTTGAAACATAGATACATAATCAAACACGAGCACACTATTATATTACACAAATACTTGATATTATTACAATGAGATTCATCTCTCTTATATAAAGTTTAAAAGGTCTATTTGTGCAAAACCCTAAGAGATGATAATAATCGAAAAACCCTAAAGTTAATAAGGTGACCTTATTACACATGTAAACCTTATATTCTAACATTATTTATACTCCAAATTTGTTTTGAATTGGGTTTGATGTTGAGATAGTTTGAGTATTATTATGATGTACGTGAGATCTGAACCACAAATTTTCAACCCTTAGTTTGTTGTGTGGAAGGTGTGAAACTATTCCCATCACTGTACATGACTTGAGGAAGATCCGAATTCATGAAGTGGCCACTCAAATTCAATCTTTATATGCAAACCTAAGAGATGTAGCCAAGAAAGACAAACCACTCTCCTCAACTACTAGTCTGCCTTCCAAAGCGAGTGATTGATCTTTCTTGACCTTGTAAGTTAGTGATTTAGGAAAGAAAGGGAAATCACTCACCTCAAGGAGTAGGTAGAATCTCAAAGCCAACAATTGCCTTCTTAACTCCTCAAGTAAGCAATTTTTCTTTTTCCTATGTTTAGAAATCTTTTATTGATTTGTAACTCCCTTGTCATGCAAAGCATTTGATCTTTTCAAGGGTTAATGTTGTCCATTTTTTCCTCATTCTTTCTTATCCATTCATTCTCTCTTATTCATTCATGAAACTCCCTCTTCCTTCCTTACTATTTTGTTTTACCATTGTTGTTGCAAGTTTTGAATCTTTCTAGAAGAAAAAACATTATTAATCCCCTAGTGATGCATGTTTCCCCATAAGATCCATTGATGTTGCAAGTTTTGAAGCTTTCAAGAGCCATTTTGTCTAGTAGAAAAAACATTGTTAATTCCCTAGTGACACACATCACCCCATAAGCTCGTGGACACGTTTCCCTCTAAGAAATTAATTTGCAGGATTCCTTGATATGTTTTCCTTTCCAACACTATAAGTGAGTTTACAACAACCCCTATAATTGGACATGATCATGTTGAGTCATATTGTTGGGTATGTGTTGTATTCTTTGCATGAGTAGAAGTGTCTGTGTTGCGTCGAGCGTGCAAGTGGTTGCTAGGCCCCCCTTGGGGTTGCAGGGGGGAGAAATCCCCCCACGCGGGGTTTCGGGGGCAGCGCCCCCAATATATATTTTTTTCCTCGGGAAATGTGTCACATTTTTGCCTCGTTTTTCATGTTGCCTCGATTTTCATGTCCATTGTTGGGAGGTTTTTCGGTACATGGTTTTTTGCTGATGGTTTTCTATTTCCGGTTAAGGAATTAGGGTTGTTGACTAATCCAGGTCATTGGGTTAGGGTTTTGGATGCCACTGGCTCTTATCTGTATATTGTATTTTAAATAGTGTATCACTATGAATGAATATATAATATGTTGGTTTTCCCGGTTTGAGTTTGCAGGGGAAAAATATCCGTGTAATGCTTGTATTTTCCATTGTATATTTTCTGTTCTTTTACTGAAACTGTATTTGCAGTAAATATTGTACAAGGTTAAAATCTACATTTGGTATCAGAGCTTTGTTGGCTTCAGGGGGATGCCTTTCTGGTCTAATGTTTGTCTCAGAACTGTGATAAGCCTTGTTATAGTAGGAGATCCGTGGTATTGATTTTTCAGGTGAAAAGAAATGGCAAGAAATTCGAAAATGGAGATCGAGAAGTTTAATGGGAAAAGTTTTGAGATGTGGAAGCTCAAGATGGAAGATCTATTGGTGGACAAATATCAGTGGATTTTGGTATATCCAGGTACTGCACCTACAAGAACTTCATCAGATGACTGGAAAAATTTGGATCGGAAGGTGAAGAACACAATCCAACTGTGTCTCTTAGATTCAATATTACTGAATGTGTCAGAGGAAGCTACAACCAAGGATTTATGGGATAAGTTTGGGAAGTTGTATCAATTTAAGTCCCTAGTAAATAAACTATTCATGAGAAAGAAGCTGTATAATATGAGGATGAGGGATGGAGACTCGGTGGCAAAGAATTTGAACATTTTCAATAATGTGGTAAGTTAGTTAGTATCTATTGAGATTAAAATTTCAGATGAAGATAAGTGTATCAGTTTACTGTCTTTACCAGACTCGTGGGATAGTATAGTTGTGGCCATAGGTAGTAATACAACTTCCTTGAAGTTTGATGAAGTGGTATCATCCTTGTTGTCGGAGGAGATGGGATGGAAGAATATGGAAGGACATAGCACAAAAACATTATTTGCAAGAGGATTCTCCCAGGAAAGAAATAGATCTAAGTTCTCAAGTGGGAGATCTAAGTCTAAGGGTAGATCTAAATCTCCCAGAAATTTTGTAAAGGTATGTTGGAGATGTGGAAAATAAGGGCACTACAAGAATCAATGTAGATCCAAAGTTGAGAAAAAGAAGGGATCTGAAGAATCTCCTTCTACAAAAGAAAATACCTCCAAGGAAGGAGGGGATGTGTACTTGGCTTCTTCAAGAACACATGTAGATCATGAGGCATGGTTGGTTGACTCAGGTGCATCCTTTCATATGACTCCCCACATGGAGTGGTTCTATGAATATGAAAGGTATGATGGAGGTAATGTTTTCTTAGGTGACGATTCGACAACCAAAATCATAGGACGAGGAAAATTCAAGTTGAGGCTCATAGATGGAAGGATTAGAACACTTACTAGTATTCTGCACATCCCAGGTTTGGCCAGAAATTTGATTTCTGTAAGCAAAATGGATGATCCAGGGGTAAAAACAATATTTGAAAAGGAAACCTGTAGGATGGTTCGAGGAGAAATGGTGTTGTTGAAAGGAGTTTGGTTTGGAATTATGTATAAGCTGCAAGGAATAACTATTAGTGATGGGTGTAATAGTTCCATTGTTCCTGATATTGGAGTTGAAGAAGGAAGAAATCCTACAGTCTTTGGAGAAAAGGTGTTGAGGACATATAATGGAGGAGAGTTTTGGGAGAATGAATTTGAAGAATTTTGTAAGAAGTGCATTATAGCAAGGCAGAAGACTACTCCATATACACCTCAACATAATGGAGTTGCAGAAAGGATGAACATGACGCTAATGGAAAAAGCAAGGTGCATGCTCAGTGGTGTCGGGTTAGGGAAATAATTCTGGGCAGAGGAAATGGGTACTGCATGTTACCTGGTCAATATATCACCCTCATCAACGCTATATGACAATAATCCACAAGAGGTATGGACTAGTAAGAAACCTTCTCTCACACATCTCAAGGTATTTGGATGTGATGCATATGTTCATGTTCCAAAGGAAAACATGAGTAAGCTAGATAAGAAGGCTGAAAAGTGTATCTTTATTGGATATAAAGATGGTCTCAAAGGTTATAAGCTTTGGAACCCAAAAACTAAGAAGGTAGTGTATAATTGAGATGTGGTATTTAGAGAAATGAAGGATTTTTTTAAACATGCAGTCCTACCAAGTAAGGAGGAACCATAGAAAATATAGTTTGAATTAAAGGATGATGAATCAGACTCTATAGAAGAACAAGAATAATAAGAAGAAGATACTCATACTCCAATATTGAGGAGATCGGTTCGAGAAAGAAGGCTACTAGAAAGGTATACTCCATCTGATTTCCGTTCAAATTTTTCTTTGTCTATTACTGATGATGATCCTAGAATTGTCAGGGAGGCAGTGGATTCAAAGGATGGAAATATCTGGAAAAAGGCCATGGACGAAGAAATGGAAACCTTGTATAAGAATGAGGCTTGGGATCTAGTGGAGTTGCCGACTAGAAGAAATCCCATTGGTAGCAAATGGGTATTTAAAAAGAAGCTGAATGAAGAAGGAAAAGTGGAGAAATATGAAGCTCGATTAGTAGAAAAATGTTATTTCCAGGTTGAGGGAATTGATTTTGGTGATATTTTTTCTCTTGTTTCCAAGTTAACCTATATACGATTTTTGTTATCTTTTTTTGCTGCATTTTATTTTGAAGTAGAATAGATGGATGTGAAGAGAACATTCCTACATGGGGATCTAGAAGAAGAAATCTATATGAAGCAACAAAAAGTATTTGCTGTGGAGGGAAAGAAGGATCTGGTATGCAAGCTGAAAAAGTCCCTGTATGGTTTAAAACAATCACCAAGGATGTGGTATCAAAAATTTTATACTTATATGTTGGGACTTGGTTTCACAAGAAGCAAAGAAGATCATTGTGTGTATTTTAAATTAATTGGTGATCATTTGATTTATTTGGTCTTGTATGTGGATGACATGTTGCTGATAGAAAACAACAAGGGGATTATCTAGGATCTCAAAACTCAGTTGTCCTCTAAATTTGACATGAAGGATCTCGGTGCTTCAAATTTAATTTTGGGCATGGAAACTCTAGTTAAATCAGAAAAAATATGTTGAGACAATATTGCAGAGGTTTAATATGAAGGAATGTAAACCGATCAAGGTTCCTATTCCCGTTGGTGTAAAGTTACCTACAGATCAGTTTTCCAAGACACATGAAGAGGAGCAGGACATGTCTCGTGTTCCATATGAGAGTGCAGTTGGCAGTTTGATGTATTCAATGGTCGGTACTAGACCGGACATTGCACATGCAATGGGAGTTTTGAGCATGTGTACGTCAAAACCATTGAAGGAGCATTGGACAATAGTAAAAAGGGTTTTTAGGTATTAGCGTGGGACTGCTAGCTATGGATTGTGCTACCAAGGAAGACCAGGATTGGAAAAAGTGTTGGATATACATGGCTTTGTGGATGCATTCCGGGTTGGAGATATGGATCGTAGGAGATATACACATGGTTATATGTTTGTTTATTTGTTTTCCCAAACTTTGCAACATATAACTGTGGTATATTAGCAATAAAAAATTACAATAGTTGCAAATTGAACCATCAAAATCAAGTATATGATATTGGAAAATAAAGCTTGTAACAAGTACAAAATGTTCCATTGTTTAGACCAATAATTTGATGACAAATTGTTTGGTATGTGTTATATTCTTTGCCTCGGGAAATGTGTTGCATTTTTACCTCATTTTTCGCGTTGCCTCAATTTTCGTTTCCATTGTTGGGAGGTTTTTCGTCACATGGTTTTTTTCCGATGGTTTTCTATTTCCGTTTAAGGAAGTAAGGTTGTTGACTAATCCAGGTCATTGGGTTAGGGTTTTGGATGCCGCTGGATCCTATATGTATATTGTATTGTAAACAATGTATCACTATGAATGAATATATAATATGTTGGTTTTCCCGGTTTGGGCTTCCAGGGGAAAAATATCCGTGTAATGTTTGTATTTTCCATTGTATCTTTTAAGTTCTTTTACTGAAAATATGTTTGCAATAAATAGTGTACAAGGTTAAAATATACACATATAATCTTGAATTGTAGATGAATATGAACCAATTTTACCACTTGTGAGGACAAGGCAAGAAACTATTCCAGGTCATATAGAAGTGCCATTCCAATGTGTCCCTGTACAGGCCTTGTCAATACAACTGATTGAACTGTTAAATTTAATCAATGCCGGTGTGCCAAGCAAAGCCATACCAAATGATTCTCCTTCAAAATAATCTCAGGAAGTAGGCAATAAGTCGGATTGTGATTAAGAAAACAAGAGCGAAATAATACTAAAGGATGTTGGTTGAATATAGAATTTGGTAGTCATAAAAGTATTAAGATAAATTTTGTCCCACTTGGTTCCCCCTTTCTTTTGTATCTTTCAACAACTGTAGCAGAAATAATTTTGTGGTTTTACATCTAGCCAAGGACAAAGAGATGCAAGTCCACATGAGGTAGGGGGAAAGAAAAAACTATTTTTTGAACATAAGGGAAGAGTTCGATGGACAAGTTCAAATACTCCTGTACTTGTGAATGATGAGCTAGTCGAGAACAATATGTACACTGCTGGTGGTGCAATGAAAAGGAAAAAATCAACCATTGAGAAATGGACAACCATTTCAACTAATTATCATAACCAAACACTTTGTAGCGATGGATAATTTTAGAAAGAAGAAAGATGACTGGGACCTTAGAGAGTCACTATACTGGTTTTTTTTATTCAAACATGAGGGTGGAGGAGAGAGTTATTGTAATGTATCAAAACATCAAACATGCATTTTTCAACTGGAATAAAGGGAGGTGATTGGTTTGCTACATTTCCATCTACACAATCATATTATGGTAGGTGTCACATCCCCACAGGATGCCTGTCTGAATCTTATGATCATGCACTTGCTGAGGATGTGAAACAATGTGATGGTTCTCACTTGACTGTTTGACAACACCAAGGAAAATTTATCTAGACTACACCTTTTCACTTGGAGCATATCCATACTCTGTTCTAGTCTATGGGAAAGTCACACTTATACTCTAGTGAAACTCACTTGTATACTTAGAAAATCTTGTTAACAATTGAACACTTAGTCATTTAAGAAAAAATCCATGAACAAGAAAAAGAAAGAGAACACTTGCAAAATAAACAAGAGACAGATAGATATAGTGCGGGAAACATAAGATGTGCCTAACACCCGACTAAGTCTTATGATTGCGAAAAAGTTACAATATGAGCACTATGGGCTCGGTTTAAAACTTGGATAGAATTGCATGACTCACTTCACCCCACAAAGACACTCATACATATATTTGTCACACCAAGACTCATCCATCGCAACAAATTTCACAACTCCTATTTTTCACCCCAGACGTGAGCCCACCATAGACTCACCATCTCTTCCTTGTCATAAGACTTCACACAGCCCTGCAGTTCTATCTCATAGCATGCCTCATCCAAACCTCTGACAAGAATTCCCCAAGATCCAAATTCTCCTTGCCTGCTGCTAGACTCAACCCAAAGAAGGTCTCCCCAACTTTGCCCACAAAATCACCTCAAGGAAGCAAAAATCCTCCCATGTGGAGAGACTTGGCTCCTTGAGGGAGCTTACCCCTCTTTATCCAAATATGCTACAGAAACTTGACTCTAATATTTCTCTCCTCCTTGTGCCTTCTTGGTAGTGTGCCTTTGTTATTTTTTATGGACTCCAAACATCACTTTCGAAAATCGTTGCGTGGACCCCAAACAAACCGATGCGCCCCTTCACAGATCCATGCGCCAAAATGAACCCATGCGCTCGTCAACCTTCCCATCCCTTGGGACCGATGCACCACAAACTTGGGTGTGCTTCTCATGCCGATGTGACCCAACCTCTTTGGTGTGCCCAACCTTGTGCTTCTTCTCATGTTTTGGAAAGTCCCTTGGCCTAATCGCGTGCCCAAGGTGGCCACTTGCCTAACTAGTGCGACTCTCAGGTGCCAGAGTAACTGGAAATTTTGTCTCCTTGAGGACTTGGGAAAGGGTGCCCATGCCCTTCTAGCCGAGTACCTTATAGTAGGCACAAATAAAACCAAGGATGTTAGATTCTTATTGAGGTGATGGATGTGGTTCATGCATTAGGAGGACCAAGGAGATCAATGCAAAAAACCTTACATTCATATTTGTATCAAATGATCCTATGGAAACCCAACGTGTTGTTGAATTGCAACAACATCACCAACTTACTTCATATAACTTCCGCATCACACTTGGGGTTGAAAGGTTAAGGTGCCTAGAGGTTTTTTTTTAGGCTCAAATGACCGATGTATATTAGGCTAGAAATGACGAAATATCAGTCCAAATATTGCCTTCTAACAATGCTAAGAAACATATTCACTGGAGAATGCCCAACTGAAATTGATGCCAATGATCCAAATGTAATATGTCTGAGTCACATAAGGCACACCTAATAGATTTGTGTTTTCAAAGGGTATGACAAATTTTTGAATATATATATATATATATATATATATATATATATACAAATGAAATGCATACAAATGAGATAGGTTGGTCCGGATTTTATGAGCATAATGAAATGCATACAAATGTATATTACTAACATGGAGATACAATGAAAAATAACAGAGATACAATAAAACTTGGCTTCTATTAAATAAGAAATATGCTGAAACTGTAAAATGCAGACTAAAACAAGCCTGGTAGAATGATGACAACTTATCTCTGAGAAGAGATGTGATGATTGTGATCATTCACAAGACGATGAGTACAATGAGGCTACAAAGGAATTTTTACATCAAACATGAATTCCAAAACCCTATACATCCAAAAACCTAACCCTAGGAGACGAAGCGCCAAAAGTCATGTGGGCCCCCATTGGGGTAAGTTGGTACATCAACTTCCCAGGGTCATAAATTTTGCATACGATCTCAGTTTTAGGAGCACGATAGCCCATTGGAAAGGCCTATTAGAGGAATACACATTATTCCATAACACTCTAACTCTGTGTACAATGTGACTTTGGCGGGCCCAAAAAATGCTATTTAGGGCCTCAAAATGGCCCCGAAAATTTAGGACTCGAAAAGCTAGAAAAAATTTGCAAAGATGAAAACTGAAATTGTCAAGATGACATCTGCATGTGAGCCAGTTGGAATAGGTGGGTGGACACCGATATCAACCTGGATCACATGTATGACCTTTTTAGGTCAAAAAATAGCTTTGAAGTAAAACACAAGCAAAATCGACCTAAAATTCATTAATAAAGTGAGGGTTGACTTGTAAGGATTGGGCTGTAAGAACTAGGGATGAACTCTTGAGGAGTTTTTATTTGTAATATTATAAGCAAAGTGACAATCTCGAATCCCTTGCGTCCAAATTTCAAGGACAAGATTGTTCATTTGGATGATGCATAGGGGATGGAACATGCATTTGAAGCCATTTTCCCACCTTGGAACACACGGAGATTGTGTTTGCAGTTTTTTGGAGGAAGAACAACTTTGAAGGGTCTTTGGAGGCTGGATGATGCACCAATACCCCTACTTTATCCCTTCATTTATGGGGATGGGTCACTCTAGAGGGATCATGCCCCTTTATAATTCTACACGTGGAATGAAAATCCCTTGGATTTTGTTTTGATTGATTAATTAATTGTTGAAGAGAGCCTTTTTTCTCTCAATATGATATGTTAGGGGATTTTGGATTTAAAAATTAATATTTTAATGTGAACAGAGTTGAGAACCCCCTCTATAAATAGAGATGCACTTCCTCTCATTTGATCATTACAACTTGAGGGAGAAATCCCTTAAGAGGTTTGAAATTAGTTGGATCATATTTATTTTGTATTTATGCACACTTTTGGAAGATTGATTTGTTGGACACACCTACCACACTTAGAGGGGGGGTGAATGAGTGTGGGGATCTTTTTCCCAAAACTTCCCTCTTACACAAAAACTCATCAATTAGCATTCAACATTTATTCATTACCCATTGCTGTCATTTATAACCAGTTAGATGTGAGCACATATCAACAACATATATCAGCAATATATCATCAACAAGTCATCACCACAATGAACACAAAGAACACAAGATGTATGTACAATTTTCTTTTTATTATGGACTACAATCCTTAGGGTTTATCAACAACAACTGAATATAGTACAACTCTGTAAGAGCACATGCTCTATAATGCAATACTCAACTTAGACCCTCAACATCCACTGATATGAGGCAACAATCCTCAACAAATGTCAATCTGTCAACAGGTACGCGACCTGTCATTAGTGCAACCCGTGTGTGCACGCGCCCTGGCTCACTACAACCCACGTGTACACACGGCCAGTGTATAATGCAACAAGCGTATGCTTCTGAGAAACTAGGGTTTTTCTTTGCTTCACAAGCTCAGATTCTTTGCAACCTGCAATCACTTTCTCTTCTGTCTTCCACTGTCCAAACTGACCCACAACCAGTCACAACAAATCCAAGCTCTCCAATATCTTGTTCATGCTCCACAACAAATCAATATGAATGCTATCTCAATCATGTATAAACAACTAGTATACCATAACAATCATGTCACTATTGAATCACAAGAGTGATGCTCACTCCATCAACCAAATCAACCGAACTGAACCACATCATAGAAGCCATACCAATAATTCCCTAATAATTCACAACAAATCAAACAATAGCATCCATCAAGACAATAATGTAACCATACCAGTGTCTCAGTGATAGATTTGAGGCCATTGAATGCCGATCTGGAACCTGCCTCATCATCCAAGAGCTTGGCACCAACTCAAACACAAATCTCCATGATTTTATCCACTCCACGCTCCCTGTACACTGTCATCCCGTGTGTACACTCACCCTATACAAAACCATCCCACGTGTACATGCACCCTATACACAGACAACCCGCGTGGGCATCAAAAAATAGGGTTTTCTGTGAATCCGAGAATTTTGCCGTGAAGATCTCTGACATTGCTGAAACTTTGATGCATCCATGAGATCCTCTTCTCACTCTCTTCCTTAGAATAGATCTTCGATCAAGAGATCCACATCAATAAGATTCTCTCACAAGAATCTCTCCACTAATAATCCCAAAGATATTCACATGAAGCTCTCCATTGATCCACAAAAAGGATTCTCACCATATGTGCATTTTACAAGAGATGCTAGCTTCTTATTTATACTTTCATCTTCTAGTTAACTTAACCCATTTTTAGGTTAATTAACTCATTTCTATGTCACTTAACCTATTTTCCTTATTTCTCATCAGCAGTCAATTCATAAGACAAATTAACAAACTTGGGTTGGCTTTTACTTCCTATATTATGCTCTTGAACAATCAGATCTTTCTCCTTTTTGTCTGGCTGGTAACTGACATCATTATGATCAAACAACCTTTCCAAGGGTACCAAACCTCGGGGTATATAGTTGTTTGGTAACTGAATAATGTCATGCTGGCCTAACTTCTTCTTTAGCTCAGGTTCCTGTGATTCTTCTTCATTAAGATTCTGCTGATCAATGTGCAAATCGGAAAACTCATCCACCACTTGTAGAAATCTGTTGAGTTCATCATCATCTTCAAAGACTTTCCAATATTTGACATGATCAGGTAAGGAGGGTTGATATTTTACTTGAATCTCATAGCCGAGCTTAGGGGGCATGGGAGGAACGAATGTGCTGGCTGAGACATCAAGAGAATCGACGAGCTGATTCATATCTCTTGGTATGTATGAAATTTCAAAAACAAAAAAAGAATCACGTAGCTTCCATACCACGTCTCTGTAAGATTTTAATCTAACATGCTTAGCTTGGAAGGTGCTGTTTACCTGTTGCACGATGAGGTCTGCATCTCCTAATACCTTCAAACCTTTTATCCCCATCTCCTTGGCTGAATTTAATCCCAACAACAGAGCTTCATACTCTGCTATGTTGTTAGTGGTTCTGAAGTCGAGCTTGAAGGACAAGGATACGGTCTCCTTTGAAGGAGATATCAGGACTACTCCGACACCTGCCGAGTATCTAGTGCTAGCCCCATTGAAGTACATAGTCCAGACCGCAATGTTTTCACCTTCATCCAGTTGTTCAATAGGCTTCACCAGCTGCATAGGAGTTTCTTGACCATCGTCAATCTGAAGGATGCATGAGCCAAAATCCGTATCCACAACATAGATAGGATGATTGACCGAATTCTTTCCATCGCTGATGATATATGCAAGATGATTTTACCTGTAAAGTCTTTTCATTTCCCCCCCAAACACTGGAATTGAAGCATAGGACATATCCATCTGCAATGTACCTCCTAATCTTTTTCCCCATGAACGAGATAGAAGCAGCCCAAACTTCGGTGGAATATCAGCAACAACCATGTCCATAACCATGCTCCTCATTGGCAGTTGAGCAAGGTTAATAACCATATCTTTGATGAGGCTGAGACATCTGACCTTTCTAGAATCAAAGGAGAAAAGATCTTGGTATGGTTTGGTGACTTCGAGACCAAGCTCATCCATCACAGCCTTAGGCATAAGGTTATGTGATGCCCCAGAATCGAGCAAACAATTGTGAAGGATTTTGT
>ML776716.1:577150-622994 GCA_009831015.1 Picea engelmannii | reverse complement strand
TCTGTTTTGAAACAAATGAAAACTTCAACATCATTCTGGAAACGATTTGTGATATGAAACTGCTGTTTGATTTGATGGTGTCAGGCCGGCGGTACCTCCTCTGTACCTGCATCACCGAACTCGAACTTTCCCTCCCGGATGTCATGAGCATTGAGCGTGGGTTCTGGACCGGATTCGAATTACAGTCATATCCTGACATGCGTAATTGAGTTTGCATCATTTCCCATTCTTATCGGCGCATGCCTTGGATTTTCCTGACGTGGGGTGATCACATCATCATTTCTTTCAGTCGTGGATATCACGCACGTGATTCCCGCTCTGCTTCAACAACGGTCCGTGGAAAACGCCTCTGTCAATCTGCTTGCTTGCCACTTTCACCAACGCGCGACCCCTTGGAAAACCCCTGTTAACTGCGGAAAGTATACACTTTCCACAACTCACCGCTTTTATAGAAGACACTCCTTAGCTGTAGAAAGTAATTACTTTCAACAACGCGCCACTTTGTAAACAACCGCTTCGTAGCTGTGGAAAGCATGTACTTTCCACAGCGCGCCACCCACGAACTTTGATTGTCAGACCTTTTGAGATTGACCACTTTCAACAGCGCACCCATTAATGAAAAGTGTCCCTTATCTGTGGAAAGACGACACTTTCCTCAATGCATATCCATCTTTTGAACATAAGTTAGCTGTTGAAAATAAAATATGATAATTTTGGAAAAGAAGACTTCATGGATCACATTATTTTCTAAAACATAACCAAAAACCTAAGCTTAACAATTGCAGAAACTTCAAAAAATGACTTGAGGTCACAACCTATCACCTAGAATAGCAAATAAATCCACTAGTTTATTTGAGGAGTTAACACCTTGAATAATTTTGTGGAAACCTTGAGGAAGGATTAAGATTTTTTATCCCCTTCCCTTGTTTTTTCCATCCTATTTTTTTTGAAGCATAAGAGGTCAAGTTAGGGATTATGATTGTATATCCCTGTAACCTTGTACTTGAGGTTGAAATATAGGGTTTATTAGGGGATAAAATCTAAGGCTTGACCTAGTTCCACTTCATCATTTTCTATACGCTATAGAAGAAGTAGGACGATACCTAGGGTTTATGATGGTATAAACTTTAGGGTTTTCTTCCTAGAAAATTGAACCTAGGCTTATGATGGTATAATCCTAGGGTTTTGAACTTCAAATATTCTCATGATTTGAGCTTCCATTGAATTTTTTTCATTGACTCCACATGACTTATGAAAACACACCAATCCCCATACCTCCAACTATGTTTTTATTACCCCAAAACTTACCAAAACCATTTTTCTTGGACTATCTCTTCACATCACCTTGAGCCTCATTCCCATAATTCCTAGCAAATCTTAATCCAAGGAAGCCCCCTTGAGCTAGGGAAGAGCTAGAGTAAAGTGAAAGAGGGTTGGTGAGGTGATAATTGCCACCCTCTTGGTTACACCAGATCACACTTGAGATTTCATACTTTATCTCTATAAGTGTTAGTTTGTGTGATAACATTTCCCAAGAATTTGCATTGTGTTTTTGAGTTTTAATATTTGTTGGGGAGAAGAAAGACAAAATCTTGGGTATAAACCAAATTTCATTTTTCCTTGACTGAATCTTTGTTTTTTCAAATGTCGGTGCTCTTATTTTCTTAATAAGGCAAAGAAAATCCCATATTTGTTTTTATGCTTCTTTGCATCATCAATGATTGCTTGTACTTGATAATAATGACAAAAAACCAATGCTATGTATTTCTTTGATTTTGGGTGGACAACGTTTTTCCATAAATGGGATTTAAATCTACTTGTGAGCTTTTTATGCTTTCTGTATTCACAAGACTTGATGCCATCATATTGTTGCATTAAAGGAGTTGATCGCATGCTTGAATAATTTCTTGTCAGAGTGAGATTTCAAATGAAGATCTCTTGTTTGCATTGGATGAATGGGATTTGTGAGATTGCATAATATTGATTGCTTTTATTTTCTCTTTGTTTCAACTCATATTTTTCTTCCTTGCAAATGAAAGGAATGGTTAAGAATTAGTCTCATTGTTTTGACAAGTTTTATTGCAGTTCAAAAGTGAGGAGAAAGTGGAAATCATTGGTTGGATATTCTGGATCAGATGAACAATTTATATTTTCTTTAATGACCTTGGATGATTTGAAGAGATTGAAAATCCTTTGTACACGCATGGTTTTGATCCTCACTGAAAGGAATCTTTTTAAGAATAAACCTTATTGTGAAGAAGTGAAGAGGAGTAGAAAAATCAGCTTGTTGGAATTTTCATAACTTGAATAAATTTGCAATAAAAGAATGATTTTCAACTTGTTTTATGGGTTCTTGAAAGTTTGAATGTATTTAATATCACCTTCCTCTAGTGGGATATACAAGAGTGGTTTCCAGTAGCTTATATGAGGAATGAAAGGTTCAACACCGAATTTGTTGGTGGGAGAATCTACATGGCCCAACTTGTGTTATAAATAAAGGTTTCGTTCAAGCAGGAAATTTGAAGAATGTATAGTCTACATAAACTAAAGGAAGTGGAAAATGCTCAAGAACAGTAGGGAAATCCAGAAAATCTTGAAATGCCTCTCTTTTGAAGGAACAAAAAGAGAGGCATTAAATCCTAGATTTTTGGGTTCAAGCATTAAATCCTTACTGCATATTTTTGAGAACAAAGAGTTGTTATTCTTGTTTAAAACACCAGTGGAACTCTCTTTCAACCAAACACTTGAGATTCTTTGCCTCTTGTTACTCTAGTTTAAGCATGAATTGATAGAATAGGTTTACTTGCACCAAGAGCCATCATTCCAATGTATCCTAATACTTAACACTTAACGATTTAATTTCTTGGTACAAGAATTTCAAGAATGAATAACTTGCATTATCATTTGACAACTCAAGCATTCATGCCAATTTTGGCTCTTACCATGTGAGCTTATTACTCCAAATTTGCAAATTAAGTGAGTATGTTTTCAAGAGAAAAATCGCCATTCAAAATGGTTGAATAATTGAACAATGGAAAAATTTGAAAATTGGTTATGTTTTCATCATTATCATGGAAAAAATGTGTTGGCATGTTTACAGGTAGAGTGTGCTTGTCATTGATGGCAAGAACAACAACGACGATGGCATATTGGTAGCAATGACTAAAAACAAGAGGGAAACAAGCAGAGTGCGTAGGATTCCCTAGAATCCGTGATTTTGTAGAAGGAATCAAGCTCAGGAGGAGTAACACAGAGTTGCACGCAGAGAGAAAGTGTGTGCCAGGGCCGAGGTTAACTTCATTTCCAAAGCTAAAGAGAAATAACGTTTTCATAAACACAGACGAGACCCAAAGTCATCAGGACTCGCAGAAGGATCAAAGGTCGAGGCCTTTGACACTTATAAATTGTAAGCTTAGGAGGAGGAGTGACATTGGCCGTCAGATCGAGCACTATGAAGAATCTGGACCGTTGGATCAGAGTCTAGACAGGAGGAACGAGTGCACAAAGAAGAGGAGAATAGATCTCAACTGTTATATCTGAGTGCGTGGACCAACAACCATTGGATCCCAAGGAAAGTGCACGAGACAAGTTCCGAAGTCATCAGAACCATCCATCGTCAGGGTTGACAGGTGGCAGCAGATCCGAGAGTTCAAAGAATTGAGGTTTTAAATATTTTCAAGGGGAAGAGTGGAGTCAATCCTAGCTGTTGGTATTGGGAAGGACACATGGCGAGAGATCATCATTTTGCTGACTCACGAACTGGAAAATTCAAAGGTGAGAGTTGTAGGAACTCGCGATGTCCAAGTTCACGAGTCGATCTGAGCCTTTAGATCGTGGGGAGTTTTGGACCATTGATCTAGTAAGCGGAGAGTCGAGGTTCGGGTCTTGGAAGAAAGGCGCGAGTTGATTTTCGATGTCGCGAAATGCGAAATCCAAAAATGCAAAAGGTGATCACAATCGTTGATCAAGGAAGGATTGTGGGCCGTTGATATGACGCAAGCACGAGTTCGGGAATCAGAAGAAGGGAGGTGAGGGAACTTTCGACATCGCGAAGCACGTAGTCACGAAACGCAAAGAGAATATATCAACCGTTGGATCACAGAGAGATATGGACCGTTGATCTGGGTAACCTCCAACATCACAAAATGTAAAGTCTCGATGAGATCTGGGCCATCGGATCACTAAGGGTCATGAACCATTGATCTGGCATGACAAAGTTCAGAGTTTGAGAGCTTGGACTTCGAAGAATGGAGAAGAGCTAACTCACAATATCGTGAAATGAGAATTCATGAAGCACCCTTTTACTTGACCCCTGGTCACAACCAAGGTCACATCAATGGAAGATAAGGGAAGGAGCTAGTGTTGCTATGCTCCACCTCAGAGTTTTACGAGTTGGGAGAATCGAGACAACTTGTAGCTGAATATCCAATGTGAGAAGTCACAAAGCACCCTTTTTCTTGGCCCCTGTTCACAACCAAGGTCACATCAATGAAAATAATGGAAGGAGATATCATTGCTAGGATCCACTTCGGAGATCGAGAGTCCGGGTGACTCACAACAAAAAATATGAAATGTGAAGTCATGAAGAGTCACCTTGGTTGATGAGTGGTCATCGTCGGTGGTCACGTGAAAGGAAGGGGATTAGCAAGAAAATATAGCACCCAATGTGAAGTTTTCTTAGGAAGGGAAAAGTCACCAAAGGGATGAGCACGCAAGGTTCTCTTTGTAACTGCCAAAACAGACTGATGGTATCTGGCAAAGAATTTGAAGAGCTTCAGGGTGATCACCAGAGGAGTTGAAGAGTCTCAAGATAACTTCCAATAGAATGAAGACTCATCATAGAAATAATTGATAGATGGAAGAGTGCCGAAGACTGTAACTTTAACTGTAACAGAGAGGATAAACTCAACTGTGACACAAAAGACGAAGGGTCGCACTGCCAAAGAAGGAAAAGAATATCAGGATAATCCACTGATGACGAACAAACTCAGTATAACCACCAAACAAGACAAAGAGTTGCAATGATGATCATGCAGAGGACTCAGTGTGAGAAAGTATTACAGAACATAGAAGAGAGTGTGCCTTTTTACGATAGCTAGGCATGTGGGTAGGGAGAGATGTAGAGCATGATCTGAAGGAGAGATCATAGACATAGTGCATAATCAGAAGTGGATATCCGTGGCATAGTGAATAGAACACAGAGGCAACAAAAAGAATAAAAGGAAAAAGAGAAGCTGAACAGGGGGAGGTGTTGAGCGTAGAAAGAAAAGAGCAGAGCATAGAAGAAGAATCATGTAGAAGTGGAACAGATCATAGAAGCTGAAGAAGGCAGAGGAGACATGGGGCTGTAACAGACCATATCAGAGACAAATCAAGTAAGTAAAGTTTTTTAATATTCAATCAGGGTGGTAGGGTGGTGCTAGGGAGTATTGCAGTCCTCTAAATTCTAGTTGGTGCTAGAAGATAATATGGGAGTTGGTGCCTCCATCTAGTGGGCACTAGAGAAACCTAGGAATTGGTGCTTCCATCTAGTTGGTGCTAGAGAAATATGAGAGTTGGTGCTCTCTGGAAGTTGTATCTTGCTATTAGAGGTTGTAGCCTCATATTTGAGTTGGAGCTCAAAGACTGTGATGTACATGAAATTTAGAGCTTGATTGACATCCTAAGAAGAAGAGGTTTTCACCCTTTATGGGTTTCCTCAGGAAAATCAGTGTCTCTATGTATTCTGTGTGATTTATCATTGTATATCTATGCATGTTAAGTTATCAACAACACATTAAATAATAATCTAGAAAGAATAAAAAAATAACAAGAAAATTTTCAAGCTTATATACATAACTGATTCACCCTCCCCCCCTCTTAGTTATATTTCCAACAATTGGTATTAGAGCCGGTGACTTTGATCAAAGGTAGATCCTTAAGCTTGAACATGACTAGTCATGATGGAAGTTCAAGTAATAGAACACTCTGTTTGATGGAACAAACTTTCTCTTCTGGAAAATAAGGATGAGAACACATTTAATATCTCTGGGTGCTGATGTTTGGGATGTCGTTGAAACGGGATATGTGAATCCTGTAGTCTTAGCTTGAAAAGATGATAAGATGGATTTTAGATTTAATGCAAAAGCAATGAATGCCATCCTCAATGGACTTTCTAAAGCCGATTTTGTCAAAGTCATTCACTATGATTCAAAAAAAGTTGTGTGGGACAAACTGATAAGTAGTTATGAAGGTAATGAAAAGGTGAAAGATGCAAAACTTCAGACTCACAGACTGAAATTTGAGTAGCTAAAGATGGATGAAGACAAAACTATTAGTAAGTAATTCTTACATATAAAAGAACTTGTCAACACTATGAAATACCTAGGTGAAACGATAGCTGAATCTTTTCTAGTCCAGAAAATATTAAGATCTCTTCCTGATAGATTTAACTCAAAGGTCTTTGCTATAGAGGAAATAATTGATCTCAAAACGTTGACACTAGATCAAATTCTTGGAACCCTATCTGCTTATGAAATGAGAATCACCAAAGGTGAATCCACTACAAGAGAGGCATCTTTTAAAGTAGAGAAAAACATAGACTTCGATATAGATAAGATTGAAGCAAATTTTGTGAGAAGACTTAAGAAAGGATCAGGAAAATACAAAGGTAAACTGCCCTTCAAATGTTTCAAGGGTGGTAAAATAGGTCATTTTGCATCTAAGTGTCCTCACAAAAGAAAGGATCAGACATATGATGATGAAGAGAAGCACAAACACAAGAAGGTCTATAAAGAGAATAATTTTAAGAAGAAAAGCCTTTGTGTAAACAATGATGATGATCCCTTAGATGATGAAAGCAATGAATATTCTATTGAAGATAACATAAATGATATCATTCTAATAGATTTAGAAGATCTAAACACTGAAGATACAGGAAGTGAGTTTGCTGATTGTGAAGCAATAGTAGATCTTGAAGGAGAACTTTTCAGTGCCATGGAAGAGATTGATAGACTCAAAGAAAAGAAAAGAAAAGAAAAGAAAAACAATTACTACTCAGGTATGAGAAAACATGCAAGGAACCATCTGAATAAATTGATATGTTGAAGGTTAAGTTAGAAGAATCTAAGAAGATTGAAGACATCCTGAAACAACAATTGAAGTATGCCAAAACAAAAGGTGAAAAATTGGAAGCTGAACTAGTGACTGTCAAAAAAGATCTAGAGAAATTTCAGGCCTTATATCATCATAATCTGACAAGTATTAAAGCCTTAGAAGGATTAGCTTCCATTATGAATCAACAAAGGAATTCAAAGTTAAAAACTGGTTTGGGTTATGAAGAGGTATCAAGTAGTGGTCAACTAAGAAACAAAGAATCCATCAGGTTTGTCAAATCTACAACCATTGACAACAACAAACCTGCAGAAACAAAGGAAGAGAATCAACCACCAAGGAGGAGTGAAGGAAAAGCTACCAGAACTAAATCCGTAGAACAAAGAAATAATACACCCTCTGCTCAACGAAATCATCAGCATCGAAGAAATCGACTTGCTCAAAGAAGACAACAATTTTCCAGGTACAAATATTTTTTCTATGGATATTGTTTCTACTGCTCTAACTTTGGCCACAAAGCTGTAAATTGTTCTTTAAGATTTAGACATGAGCAATCAATACAACCAAGGAATAAATACCTGCCATAACAAAGAATGAGACAACCAAGTAACAAACAACCACAAACTACAAATCATGTGATGGCAGGGAAAAAATGCAGATTAAGCATAACAATAGTTATGATCCTTTATTCAATGAACCAGAATGTTACATCTGCCATAATTATGGACATAAAGCTGTAGATTGTTGCTTAAATAACTATAAGCCAAATTCAAATCACAGAGCTGAAAACGTCAAGTTTTGGAAGAAGAATGAAGATAAAAAGTGTGGATTAGTGTTGTCAGCTCAAAGACAAAAAGACCCATGGTATATTGACATCAGGTTCTCTAGTCATATGACAAGTGACAAAAGTAAGTTCCTATCACTCAAAGAAAATAAATCAGGGAGTGTGACCTTTGGAAATGATGCTCCAGGAAAGATGAGAGGTAAAGGTCTAGTAAGCTTAAGTAATGGAATAAGAAAATCTCAAGATGTACTATTTGTTGATGGTTTAAAGCATAATCTTATTAGTGTCAGTCAAATATGTGACAAAGGATGTGAAGTCACTTTCATAGCCAAGAATTGTAAAATAAAGACAATAAACACAAGAGAGATGATTGCAAAAGGGGTTAGAACCGAAAACAATGTATATGTTTTGAAGGAAGATAAGGAGAAATGTCATTTAGGAAAATTTGATGAAATTTGGTTATGGCACAAAAGGCTTGGACACCTGAATTTTGATCATATTGTCAAACTGAATAATGAAGGTGCTATGAAAGACCTTCCAAGAATATCTAAGCCTAATAAAACTGTATGCGAATCCTGTCAAATGGGGAAGCTGACTCGTGCTCAATTCAAATCAAAGAGTTTCACATCTTCAGAGAAACCACTTCAAATTGTTCATATGGATCTGTGTGGACCATCGCGAAAGGAAGGTACTGGAGGAGAACATTACTTTATGCTAGTCATTGATGACTTATCCAGACTTACGTGGGTTGCCTTTCTGAGAGAAAAATTTGATGTGTTTGAGAAGTTCAAAAAATTTAAGGCGTTAGCTGAGAATCAGACAGGAAGGAAGTTAAAGGAAATTCACTTAGACATGGGAGGAGAGTTTGTATCAGGAGACTTCAAATAATTTTGTGTCAGACATGGAATTAAAAGAGAATATACTATTCCAGGTACTACCAACAAAATGGAGTTGTTGAACGCCAAAATAGATTAGTTCAGCAGATGGCAAGGGCTATGATGAGTGAAAGGGACATTTCACAAACCTTCTAGGTGGAGTTTGTTCACACGACTGTTCGTATTCTAAACAAAACACATCTAAGGCCGAATAGTGATAAAACTCCATATGAGTTGTGGTTTGGTCGACCTGCATCAATCA
Source organism: Picea engelmannii (assembly GCA_009831015.1). Classification (NCBI taxonomy): domain Eukaryota; kingdom Viridiplantae; phylum Streptophyta; class Pinopsida; order Pinales; family Pinaceae; genus Picea; species Picea engelmannii. The sequence continues at coordinate 613,981 of ML776716.1, read as the reverse complement.
AGCATTTCAAAGTATTTGGAAGTAAATGATACATCAAGAATAATGATGATCATCTGGGAAAATTTGATAGTATATCCGATGAAGGTATCTTCTTAGGATATGCAACGAACAATAAAATATACAGATGCTTTAACAAAAGAATGCATAAACTAGTAGACTGTATTGATGTTCGAATTGATGAAGAAGCTCCTGTAAAAGATCAACAGAGAATAAGCACTAAGCTAGAAGAAGAAGATGATGAGAATAATGAAAATAAATAACAACAAATATCATAGTCACAAGAAGATGATGAATTAGGTGGAGAAGAGACACCCAAACAAGAAGAGTCAGGACAATAATCAACATCAAATCCTTCCTCCATAATTACTCAAAAGAATCATCCTGAAAGTCAGATAATTGGTGAGAAAGGAAAAGATGTACAAACCAAGAGAAGGATAATCAAAGACACTGAGAAATCACATATAGCCTTCATATCCATGGTGGAACCAAAGAAATTTAATGAAGCCAGTAAAGATGTAAATTGGTTAAAATAAATGAATGAGGAATTGGACTAGATTGACAAGAATAACACTTGGGAACTCGTTCCTAGGCCAACAAATAAGGATGTAATAGGATCCAAATGGGTCTACAAAAATAAGATGAATGAGCAAGGAAATATTGTAATAAATAAGGCTAGATTGGTCTGCAAAGGATATGCTCAAATAAAAGGACTAGATTTTGATGAAACATTTGCACCCGTAGCAAGTTTAGAAGCTATTATAATGTTTCTTTCCTATGCTTGTCATAAACAGTTTAAAGTCTATCAAATGGATGTCAAGTCAGATTTTCTAAATGGAGATCTAAAAGAAGAAGTCTATATGGAATAACGATAGGGTTTCCAACTATCAGATAACCCTGACTTTGTCTGCAAGATGAAGAAAGCCTTATATGGGTTGAAACAAACTCCTCATGCCTAGTATTACAGACTGGATAAGTATCTTCAAGAAAAAGGGTTCAAGAGAGGAACAATTGACAACATTATATATATCAAAACAAAGGGTAATTGTTTTCTCATTGTGTTGGTCTATGTAGATGACATCATCTTCAGAAGCAATAATGCTTTATTGGTATAATGGTTTGATTCTACCATGCAGTCTGAATTTGAAATGTCTATGATATGGGAACTCTCATTTTTTCTTGGTCTACAAATTACTCAGAGGTTTGAAGGAATATTTCTTTCTCAGGAGAAATATCTAAGAGAAATGTTGAAAAGGTTTCAAATGGAAGATTCTACACCTATGATCACACCTATGGTCACTGGATGTAAGTTAAGAAAGGATGATGACTCACCTGATGTTGATCAGAGTTAATATAGGTCTATGATAGGTAGCCTATTGTACATCATAGCATCCCGTCCAGACATAATGCATGCTGTTGGAATGGTAGGAAGGTATCAAACTTCACCTAAATAGAGTCATTTTTTAGTTGTCAAAAGAATATTCAGATACTTGAAAGCAACAATGAACTATGGCCTATGGTATTCTAGGAATCAAAATTTTCAACTATCAGTCTATTCAAATGCTGATTGGGATAACTGCGTGGATGAAAGGAAAAACACGAGTGGAGGTGCATTCTTCTTAGGATATTCTCTTGTAGCATGGTTGAGCAAGAAGCAAGGTTCCATTTCCTTATCGACTACAGAAGCTGAATACATTGCAGATGCCACTTGCCGTACCCAAGTATTATGGATGATTCAGACACTTGAAGACTTAGAGGTAAAGTATAATTCACTCATCCCAATTCATTGTGATAATAATAGTGCCATTAGTGTGTCAAAGAATCCTGTATTTCACTCCAAGACCAAGCATATACCCATCAAGTATCACTTCTTGAGGGAACATGTAACCAAAACTATTGTTTCTTTGCATTATATTCCATCCAAAGATCAGATTGCTGATATATTCACTAAACCGCTTGCAAAATCTCAGTTTGAGTATCTACGCCAAAAGTTGGGCATGACCCCGTTATCAAGCTAAATAGTCTATCTGATCAAGGGGAGAGTGCTCCTAGTGTATCTGATAAGGGGGAGAATAGAGTAACTCTCTATTTTCTTTGACATTGATGTCAAAGGGGAAGAAAAGGTGTGGTATGGATGCTACAATTGGAGGTCTAAGTAGAACAATGCAGTCCTTCAAGGGTTTCCATCAATGCAAAAGGGGGAGATTGTTGGCATATTTACAGGCAGAGTGTGGTTGTCATTGATGGAAAGAACAACAACGATGATGGCATGTTGACAGAAATGATGGAAAACAAGAAGGAAACAAGGAGCGTGTGCATGATTCCTTAGAATCCGTGAGTTTGCAAAAGGAATCAAGCTCAGAAAGAATAACGCAGAGTTGCACACAGAGTGCAAGTATGTGCCAAGGCCGAGGTTAATTTCATTTCCAAATATAAGGAGAAATAACGTTTTTAGAAATTCAGACGAGACCCAAAGTCATCAGGACTCACAGAATGATTAAAGGTCGAGGCCTTTGACACTTAGAAATTGTAATCTTAGGAGGAGGAGCGACAGTGGCCGTCAGATCGAGCACTGTGAAGAATCTGGACCATTGGATCAGAGTCCAGACAAGAGGAACGAGCCTGTAGAGAAGAGGAGAAAATATCTCAACCATTAGATCTGATTGCCTGGACCAACATCCGTTGGATCCCAAGGAAAGTACACGAGACAATTTTTGAAGTCATCAGAACTGTCCATCTTCAGGGTTTACATGTGCCAGTAGATCCAGAAGTTAGGAGAATATAACTTTGGAATATTTTCAAGGGGAAGAGTGGAGTCAATCCTATCCATTGGTGCTGCGACGGACACATGGAGAGAGATCAACATTTCACTGAATCACAAATTGGAAAATTCAAAGGTAAGAGTTGTAGGAACTCGCGATGTCCAAGTTCGAGATTTGATCTAAGCCTTTAGATCATGGGGAGTTCTGGACCATTGATCTGGTAAGCGGAGAGTCAGGGTTCATGTCTTGGAAGAAAGGCGTGAGTTGATTTCCGATGTCGCGAAATGCGAAATCCCCAAATGCAGAAGGTGATAATAGTCGTTGATCGAGGAAGGATTGTGGGCCATTGATCTAACACAGGCACGAGTTTGGGAATCAGAAGAAGGGAGGTGAGCCAACTTTCGACATCGCGAAGGGCGTATTCACGAAACACGAAGATAAGATATTGACCATTAGATCATGGAGAGATATGGACCGTTGATCTGGGTAACCTCTGACATCATGAAACGTAAAGTACCGATGAGATCTGGGTCGTCGGATCATTGAGGGTCATGGACCGTGTTATCACCATAACAATTATACTTGAAATCCGAGTTTCAAATTTAGTGGAGGACTAAAGAGATGTAGAGACATGGCGCAATTTGTAAGTCCAGGACATATATAGAGGCATGTGGACAAATATAGCAGGAGCGCAAAAGAAAAATATCGAACGGACTGTAGATTTCGAGGCAGCCCAAATCAATGATCGAGACCGATATCGGGCGGAGAAATAGCACATAATTTAATTATGCAAAGGCAGGTCGGGGAAAACTACCATGGTTTTATTCGTGGACACATGGCACCCTCAGAGGTACATCAGGGTGAAAAGAGGTCTGCCTGAAACCATTTTCCCAAAATCCCCGATGTCATGTGGTCTAATATTTCAAATCAAAAAAATTGTGTGGGGGAAGGTGACGACTAATCAAATCACCTCACATCACTCGTTCAAGTACTTTACGTCTGTAAAATTCCAGGTGAACGCCACTAGATAATTAACTCAAAGACTCACCATTCGAAATAGATTGGCCAAGCAACGTACCTGCAAGTAATCTTGTCAGTAATTCATGATTATAACTCAATAACTACCGATATTCAAGTATGGGTGGCATTATTTTGCTCCGAGAAATCACCGTCTCAAACTGGATCGACTTTTTGATCCCTGCAGTGTTAAGGAAAACAAAAATCATGGTCTTTGAAAAATTGGGAGACATGGATGAAGCCAATCAAGCAATATCCAGTGGAACAAGGTTTTCGACTAACATGGCACGTTTATCAATGAGTAAGAAATAAAAGTCGGTTGCGCATATATTAGCAACTAGATTCCATACTGACCCTGTGACAGAATCAGAATCAGGGGTCATATTAAATCCTGTCATGAGGGATATAATCATCAACGGACACATGGACAAACCCTACAAGGAAGGAATGAAGAAGAAGTGGAGCAAACAACATAAGAAAGAAATCATAGGTGAGGCGGTTGAGAGTGTTGGGGAAAATTAACTAGCCTGGTTGAGCACTCTAAAGGAGGAAATTGCCAAGATGGAATGAATTCTCAGGTATAATTGAATATGTTGTAGCAAATTTTAGACATATGGTGTTCAAAGGAAAAATCCCCAGATATGTCAGATCTGTTTGTAACGATCCCTTTAAAGTAGGGGAACTGTCGTTATACATTACTCCTTTTTGTAACTGACCTCTATATTTAGAATTATGGGAAAGTTTAATCGTTTTGAATTCCACGAGTAACTCCTATATATATATCATTCCGGGGATATAGAAAGCATGAGAGAAGGAGGGGGCATGCCCTTGTTGCATGTAGACTTTGTAAGATCATGAAACTAAACTGAATATATGATGCATAAACAATTTCTGAACTGTTTATGAAAAGATTCTAATTGGCTATGATATGAGTTCTGTCTTCTTTCATAGTGCGTGTTTCCCATGTCTTTAAAATTCCATTTGCAAGTTCCTCTTTTAAATTGGATAATTAAAAGTCTGGAATTCGTCGAATGATGCTCTAGACTTAGCAATTTAAATTCATGTGATTCTCTTCTCAAATATTTCAGAATTCATTTTAACATGCTCTGAAGCAGTTATGTGTTTTCCTTTTTCTTTTGTTGCCATGCAAATTTCAATTTGAAAACTCATACTCATCGCCTCACTTAGCCTTTCTCCTCTAGATAAGTTCTAATGACCTGCCATTGTATTATTTATTTCTGACTCCATAACCCAAATGTTACCCCCCACTTCTTCAACAACTTTATAAAAACCCCCAAAACAAACTAAACCTAGCCACCAATTTCCAAATAAATATCAAGTGACACGAGAGATCCCTCTTTGAGTTGAGTAGGCTAGTGCCCAACTCTAAAGTAGGTTTAAATAGTTACCTCTGTCGTTTGTCTTTCAATCGGAAATTTTTTACAGAGTGCTAACATTATGGCATCGTTGCCGAGGATGAAATTGGAAAATTTTCCCTGGGAAGAATGACATGATTGAGTTCTAACGTCTGAGAGCAGCAGACACTTAGGCACATATTGGATGTATTCCTGCTCTGGCGACTCCACACATCAAAAAATCAGTTTGAAGGTGATTCCACTGGTAGAAGAATCCAAAAATTTGAACTTTCACTGGCGACTCCACTCTCAATGCAGAATCCAGCTTCCAAAACATCATTGGCAACTCCACTAGAAGATGAGATCCCTTGACATAGATATGAAAATGCATTATGGAAGAAAACAAGTACTTAAAATGAGATTTTTTCCAAGGCATTTTACTATTTGTTATAAATTGCCTCTGTTCCTTTCATGAAAATGCTAGATAAGTTTTTCTTTACCTGCTTCATTCTAATGATGATCATGAAAATCTTGCAATTGTATATCCTCCTCTTAAAGTTATACATGCATGTCCTCACTGTATCACTGATTTTAATAAAAGTTTTCCAATTGGGCCATATGATGATCATAACCAAGTTGATGAGCCCCATGAAGCCAAGGCTGATATTTCCCCTCCTGTAATTTCTCCAATGTCCTCCAAGACCCAACATAGATACACACCCTTGAAGCTACCCCAAGTTCTCCATGATTTCCCTCCAAAATACTATGAGTATCTACCTGTGTTTGATGGGGAACCTGATGACATCTCAGCTGAAAAGCACATCCAAGGGTTTGAACATTTTGTATATTTGTTTGAGATTGACCATGATGATGTCTGTATGAGGGTCTTCTCTCAATACTTGAAACGGGACACCAAATAATGATTCAAACATTTGTATTCAGAGACAATTAGCTCATGGGAGGAGTTGAAGAATGTTTTTTTAAAGTTTTGGGGCAAGAAAAAATCTTTAGATCTACAACTTACAGAGTTCTATGCCTTGGAAAGACAGAGCAATGAAACTATTTCTATATTCAGTAGAAGGTTTTCTAGTATTTATTACAATTTTCCCAAAGAAATTCAAGCCACTGAAGCCGCTGCCATGCTCCATTATACAACAACTCTTCATCCAAATTTGTCTTTTCTTCTGATGGAAAGGAGATCTGAGTCCTTACAACAAATGTTTAATGATTCTTAGGAGATTCAACACAATATTCAAGCATGTGAACAGATTCAAGATGAAGAGTTAGATGCTAAAGAAAATGACAATGAATATAAAAAGAAAACGACTGATTTAAATCTTGAGCAGAGAATTAATAAAATCATACGCCCTCTCGAAATTTTTAATGCAAATGATTCTACAAAAAACTATAGTCCACTTGTTGAAAGAGGAGGTGCTGATTTAACTTCTAATCCATCTCATGATAAATAAAGGGATGATTGTTTTATGTATTCATTTGTAGACAGTCAAGACGATGAGTTTACAAATCAGTTTGTTGAAAAATAGGTTGATGTTCTCACGTTGTTCTTGTTAGATGGCATTGCATATGTTGTTGATTTCCCTATCTACGACAAATATGAAGATGATTGTGATGTTGAAGACGTTCTTACAATGAGATAAATCAACCTACATATCACGGTTACAAGGAGAAAAGTATTGGATCAGCTAAAGATAATTCTCTACCCTTGTGCTTTGCTGCATTTGAATTGTTGAAAGAAAATTCTAAGATCATTATTGAGGCAAACGAATTTGTGCTGATGCAAAATCACACTAAATCAATGAAACAAATTGACGAGATATTGCAACACTCTTCTCATGCGCTTGATGACCCTATTACTTTCTTTGTAGAATATCTTGTCAATTCAAAAGTACAGTCATTGGTTGAAGCTAAAGCTAAAAATGAGCATGTCCAACAATCCAAATAAATTGAAAAATGTACCTATGACGACAGTGGAGAAAATGAAGAAGGTTTTGAGTCAGGTAACAGAACCTTACCATTGTGTTTTTCCTCATTCGAACTATTGAAACAAAATATAATGTTTCAAATCAGAAAACATCCAAGCATGATGTTGAAAGTGAAGAAAGAAGTGAACTTACAAATAAAAACTCTCTTCCATTATGTTTTTATTCCTTTGAATGGTTAAAAGAAAATCACGAGATTCCAGAGAAACCATGGAGTTCTGACTGCATTCACAGTAGCACTGTTTTACATGAAAAGATTGTTATCATTGAGGAACACCAACTACACTCACATGCATTAAACAATCATTACTTGGAAAGGTATTTTAATTTAGAGTTGCAACCTGTGCTTAACCATCAGATTAAAAAAGAAGCTGATCAAGAAATTGTTGTTAAAGGTCATTTTCCTTCTCCTGAAACTAATGAATATGTTCAACAATAATCTTAGCAAGACAAAGTATTTCAAGGACGCCTTTCTTCCCTTGAAAATGACGTAGTAATCCTATTTATGAGTGGCCTAGACATGGATGAAGATTTTGAAACTTCATCTATGGAGACTCCAAGCAATGAAAAAACACTTGCGGAAGAAGCTTGATTTTCTGTCTTGACTCCTGAAAAGGAAACATTCTTTCATATGATTCATGATCCCAAGACACATTATATGGAAAAAGTCTACAATCAAAATCTACCAATAATAACAGATTTCAAAAAATCAATGTCTGTATCAAATATGAGTCTTTTTTCACTAGATGATGTTCTCCAACCATGGTTGCCTTATGACTTAAAAAATTATTACTACCAGACTTCTCAACAAACCTGTCAGTTTTTCAATAGAAGTCAACAAGTTGAATCACCTGAAAACAAAAATACAGTGGAAGGAGTGAAACATGATGATTGTTTTGTGCATATTTTAGAATATCCATTTGTGATCCTATTGGAGGAAGTGAACAATCCAGGCTCTTTAAATTTTTTAAGAATTGGACTTATGGATGAAATTTTGAATGAATTGTCAACAAAAGGGCTTTGGAACAAGAAAGTGCAAAGAAAACGAACGATGGATAGAATGCTGTCATGGCTACATTGGGATTATGATTTCACTTGATTGACAGTCCTTTTCAGTAGTTAGGGTAGGTATGAGTGTGCGAAAAAGCTCGTTGGTCAAGCATTGTTTTAAATTTTCAGTAGTATGTACAGTTAGATCCTAGCGGTATTTTTCAGCATCCAGTTGAGAGCAGTTTGCAAAGTCCGGTTTTAAGATTTGACGTTCAGCCTCCAAGACGTAACAAGATATGCACACATGTTTCGAAAGCGGCCCAACGAAGAAGTCACCGGGTCTACAGTTCTTTTCTACCTCACAGGGAGGATAACATTCCCAATTGGAGCCTATGTTATCACCATAACAATTGTACTTGAAATCCGAGTTTCAAATTTAGCGGAGGACTAAAGCGATGTAGAGACATAGTGCAATTTGGAAGTCCAGGACATATATAGCGGCATGTAGACAAATATAGCAGTAGCGCAAAATAAAAATATCCAACGGACCGTAGATTTCGAGGCAGCCCAAATCAACAGTCGAGACCAATATCGGGCGACGAAATAATACATAATTTAATTATACGAAGGTAGGCTGGGGAAAACTACTATGGTTTTATTCATGGATGTGTGGCACCCTCAAAGGTACATCGGGGCAAAAAGTGGTCTGCCTTAAACCATTTTCCCAAAATCCCTGATGTCACGTGGTCTAATATGTCAAATCAAAAAATTTGTGTGGGGGAAGGTGACGACTAGTCAAATCACCTCACGTCACTCATTCAGGTACTTTACATCCGTAAAATGGCAGGTGAACGCCACTGGATAATTAACTCAAAGAATCACCATTCGAAATGGATTGGCCAAGAAACGTACCTACAAGTAATCTTGTCAGTAATTCATGATTAGAACTCAATAACTACCAATCTTCAAGTATGGGTGGCGTTATTCTTCTCCGGGAAATCACCGTCTCAAACTGGATTGACTTTCTGATCCCTGTAGAGTTAAGGAAAAAAAATTCGTGGTCTCTGCAAAATTGGGAGACATGGATGAAGCCAATCAAGCAATATCTAGTGGAACATGGTTTTCGACTAACATGGTGGGTTTATCAATGAGTAAGAAAGAAAAGTCGATTGCGCAGATATTAGCAACCAAATTCTATACTGACCCTGTGACAGAATCAAAATCATGGGTCATATTAAATCCTGTCATGAGGGATATAATGATCAACATGCACGTGGAAAAACCCTACAAGCAAGTAACGAAGAAGAAGCGAAGAAAATGACATAAGACATAAATCAAAGCTGAGGCGGTTGAGAGCATTGGGGAAATCAACTAGCCTGGTTGAGCACTCTAAAATAGGAAATCGCCAAGCTAGAATGAATTCTCAGGTAGAATTGAATATGTTCCAACAAATTTTGGACATATGGAGTTCAAAGGAAAAATCCCCAGATATGTCAGACCTGTTCATAACGATCCATTTAATGTAGGATAACTGTTGTTATACATTACTTGTTTTTGTAACTGACCTCTATATTTAGAATTATGGGAAAGTTTAATCGTCTTGAATTCCACAAGTAACTACTATATATATAACATCACGGGGATATAGAAAGAATGAGATAAGGAGGGGGCCTTCCCTCGTTGTAGGTAGACTTTGTAAGATCATGGAACTAAATTGAATATATGATGCAGAAACAATTTTTGAACTGTTTATGAAAAGATTCTAATTGGCTGTGAAATGAGTTTTGTCTTCTTTCATAGTGTGTGTTTCCCGTGTCTTTAAAATTCCATTTGCAAGTTCCCCTTTAAAATTAGAGAATTAAAAGTATGGAATTCGTCGGATGATGCTCTAGACTTAGCAATTTAAATTCGCGTGATTCTCTTCTCAACTATTTCAGAATTTATTTTAACATGCTCTGAAGCAGTTATGTGTTTTCCTTTTTCTTCTGTTGCCATGCAAATTTCAATTTGAAAACTCAGACTCATCGCCTCACTTAGAATTTCTCGTCTAGATAAGTTCTAATGACCTGCCACTGTCTTATTTATTTCTGAATCTATAACCCAAATGTTAACCCCCACTTCTTCAACAACTTTTAAAAAACCCCCAAAACAAACTAAACCTTTCCACCAATTTCCAAAGAAATATCAAGTGACACGAGAGATCCCTCTCTGAGTTGATTAGGCTAGCGCCCAACTCTAAAGTAGGTTGAAATAGTTACCTCTGTCATTTGTCTTTCAGTCAGACAAAATTTATAGAGTGCTAATAGACCGTTGATCTGGAATGACGAAGTTCAGAGTTCAAGAGCTCAGACTTCAAAGAATGGAGAAGAGATAACTCACAAGATCGTGAAACGCGAAGTCACGAAACACCCTTTTGCTTGGCCCCTGGTCACAACCAAAGTCACATCAACAAAAGATATGAGAAAGAGATAACATTTCTAGGCTCCACCTCAGAGTTTCACGAGTTGGGAGAATCGAGGGAACTCAAAGATGAATATCCGATGTGTGAAGTTGTGAAGCACCCTTTTGCTTGTCCCCTGGTCACAACCAAGGTCACATAAGAGAAAATAAGGGAAGGAACTAGCATTTCTAGGCTCCACTTCGGAGATCGAGAGTTGGGGTGAATCACAACATAAAATCCGAAATGCGAAGTCGCGAAGAGTCATCTTGGTTGATGAGTGGTCACCGTCGGTGGTCACGTAAAAGGAAGGGGCTTAGCAAGAAAAGCAAGCTAGCGCCCACTATGAAGTTTTATCAGGAAGGGAAAATTCGCCAAAGGGATGAGCGCGTAGAGGTTCTCTCTATAACTGCCAAAATAGAATGATGGTATCTGCCAAAGAATTTGAAGAGCTTCAGGGTGATCTCCAGAGGAGCTGAAGAGTATCGAGATAACTTCCAGCGGAATGAAGAATCATCATAGAGACCATTGAAAGATGGAAGAGTGTCGAAGACTATAACTGTAACAGAGAGGATAAGCTCAACTGTGACAGAGAAGATGAAGGGTTTCACTGCTAGAGAAGGAAGAGAACCTCAGGATAAGCCATTGATGACGAACAGACTCAGTATAACCTCCAAAGAAGACGAAGAGTTGTAATGATGATCATGGAGAGGACTCAGTGTGAGAAAGACATGCAAAACATAGAAGAGAGTATTCCTTTTTATGATAGCTAGGCATGTGGGTAGGGAGAGATGTAGAGCATGATCTGAAGGAGAGATCAGAGACGCAATGCATAACCGGAAGTGGAGATCTATGGCGCAGTGAACAGAATGAAGAGGCAATACAAAGCATAAAAGGAAGAAGAGAAGTTGAACAGGGGGAGGTGTTGAGAACAGAAATAAAAGAGAAGAGCATAGAAGCAGAATCATGCAGAAGTGGAACAGAGCATAGAAGCTGAAGAAGGCAGAGGAGACATGGGGCTGTAACAGACCATATCAGAGACATAGAAAGTAAGTAAAGTTTTGTAAGATTCAATTAGGGTGGTAGGGTGGTGCTAGGGAGGATTTCAGTCCTCTAAATTCTAGTTGGTGCTAGAAGATAATATGGGAGTTCGTGCTTCCATCTAGTGGGTGCTAGAGAAAGTTGGGAGTTGGTGCTAGAGAAATTTGAGAGTTGGTTCTCTCTACAAGTTGTATCTTTCTATCAGAGGTTGTAGCCTCATATTTGAGTTGGAACTCAAAGATTGTGATGTACATGAAAGTTGGATCTTTATTGACATCCTAAGAAGAAGAGGTTTTCACCCTTTATGGGTTTCCTCAGGAAAATCAGTGTCTCCGTGTATTCTGTGTGATTGATCATTTTATATCTATGCATGTTAAGTTATCAGGAACACATTAAATAATAATCTAGAAAGAATAAAAAAATAACAAGAAAAGTTTCAATCTTATATACATAACTGATTCATTTAGGATGATATCCTTGATTGGTTTTCCATGCAAGCTTGACTTGGATTTATCTTGAGAAAATTTCAAGTCTATGAGAATCTCCTTTACCCATGTATATTACTCTTCTTATTTGGTTCCCTCTTTTTTGACTTATCATTGGTTGTAGAAGCTATTGTAGAGTTGTAGAAGCTATTGTAGAATTTTATCTAGGATCTTTGTTTCACACCAAAGGATTGGGGAGGTATGAAAATGATTAGGTCCTTTTGGAAATATCAAGCCCTTTGTGCCAAGTGGTTTATCCTTGCAATGGAGGAATAAAAAAATTGGAAAGATGTCCTTGGAAATTTACTCAAATAACTATAGTGTTTGGGAAAGTAAGTTGGTAAAGGTTGAACTTCCAAATCCTTGTGATGGCTCCAAAACAATTCCAAATCAATGGCACCCTTGTTTCCCAAAGTGTATGGAAATTCTAAGAGTTTATCAAGCATTGCTTGACCTAGAAAATAGACTCTCTATCAGAAAAAATTGTCTTAGGTACACCATGTAGCTTAACAATTTCTTGCATGTATATTTCAACTATGTTGTATGCCTTGTGCGCTGAATTCACTTGAAAAAAATGGGAAGCTTTAGTAAGTTTTTCCACCACTACCATAATAGAATCATGTTTCTTAACAATCCTAAGTAGCTTAGTAATGAAATCCATGGTCACAACTTCCCACTTCCACTCAAGAATGGGAAAAGGATGTAGCAAACCAACTGGATGTCTATGCTCAACCTTGAACTTTTGACATTCAATGCATCTAGCAATAAAATTAGCAACCTCCTTTTTCATACCAGGACAAAAATATTGCTTTTTGACTGTGACAATTGTCTTCTGCTAACTTGGATATCCTGCATAAGGAACCTTATGCATCTTTGATAATATTGGAATTTTCAACTCTTGATCATTTGACACATAGACTTTGCGCCTATACATGAGGATTCCATCCTCGTTTAGTTCATAACCTTCAAATTTCTGCTGTGACATACCTTGCTGTAAATTCACCCTTATGTCCTCATAATGCTGATCTGATTTGGAAAACTCTAAAATTATGTCACACAAATATGACTTGTACATGCTAATGGTTGTAGCATGCATCTCATGCACCCTCCTACTGAGTGTGTCAACCACCTTGTTCTCTTTTCCTCTGATATGATTTATGTCAAAGTCATACTCGCTGAGGAATTCTAACCACCTGATTTGTCTGAAATTTAAACTTGGTTGTCCAAATAGATACTTCATACCATATGGTCTGTTCTCAACTAAAATATTTTACTCATGAGATAGTGTTGCCACATATTCAAGGCATGCACTATGGTTACCAATTCTAAGTCATGAGTAGCATAAAGACTTTCATGCTCTTTTAAATTTATTGATTCGTAGCACACCACATACCCATTCTGAATAAGGACTCCACCGAGCCCTTCCTTGCATGCATCCGTGCACACAACAAATTATTCATCTGATTCAACAATTCTCAAAATTGGCGCACTTGTCAACAAAATTTTCAATTGCTAAAAAACTCCTTACACAATCTATAGTCTATTCAAACTTCACACCTTTCTTTTGAAAGGATGTAATTGGATGCACAATTTTTTAGAATACTTCAATAAACCTTCTGTAATAACCTGCAAGTCCCATAAGGGACCTCACCTATGTGACATTTCTTGGTTTCGACCATTCCTCAATGGATTTTAACTTTTATGGATACACACCAATTCCTTCCTTGGAAATGATATGACCCAAATAATGAAGCTATCGTTGGTAGAATGAGCACTTTCTCAACTTTGCATAAAGCTGATGCTCCCTCAAAACTTAAGTACCATCCTTAAGTGTTTCTCATGCTCTTCCTCAGAATTTGAGTAAATAAGTATGTGATCCAAAAACACAATGAAAAGCTTATCTAAGTACTCTCTGAGAACTCCATTCATCAAACACATGAATACAATTGGTGCATTTGACAACCCAAATGGCACCATTGTGAACTCGTAATTTTCGTGCCTTGTTCTGAAGGAAGTCTTGCTGATTTATTCTTCTTTAATTCTCACTTGGTGATATCCAGATCTGAGATCAATCTTTGAAAATTTTTGCGTGCCTCTCAACTAATCAAAGAGATAATCTATCCTTGGCAAAGGATACTTTTTATTTACTGTTACTTTGTTCAACTTCCTGAAGTCGATACAATGTCTCAACATACCATCCTTATTCTTCACGAACAATACTGGGGCACCCCAAGATGACACACTTGGGTGTATATACCCCTTCTTCAGAAGCTCTTCAAGTTGCATCTGTAACTCCTTCAACTTGGACATGAGTGCTGCTCCAGAAATCAAGTTTATAGAGAAATCAATACTTCTTTTTGATGGCAACGCCAATATCTCTTTAAAGACATCCTCAAAATCTTTCAGTACTATGCAATCTTTAACATTTGGCACTTTATCCTTATGTTCCTCTTCCATGTGCATCACAAATACTTGATATCCTTTCATGTAACTTTTTTTCAGTTGCAAGGATGAAACGTCTCTAATAGTTACAACTATTGGAATGCCTTGAACTATTCTTAAGTTCCCGTCCTCATGCAAGAAAGTAAATTCCTTATTGTAACAGTCTATAACAACATGATGCTGTTCCAACCAATCCATACCAATGATGCAATCATACGATCCCAAATGTATGATATTCAAATCAACATTTGTGCGCATTCCATTCATTTCCATTGGACATGCCTTAACCATCTCATTAATTTTCCTTTTTTCTACTGAATCAATTAAAACAACAATGGGTTGGTGATTAATCTTACGTTCCACTTCAATCATGTGAAACTGAAACTCAACTTTCTTTTTATTGAGGGATGCGTAAATCCTTGGTATATTTCTGCCCATGCCTTCAACTGTTGCAACTTGTTGTACATTGCACACATTCCTCACTTTACCACCTCTTTGAGGGAAATATCTACGCATATGATATCCGCCACAACCCCAACATTGAATAAGTTGTTGCCATGGATTTTACCCCACTGTCTTCGTCATTCTTGTCTCCTTGAGAGTTGGATGTCCTTATGCAGTATTTCTGAAAATTGGGGGCTTAAACCCCTTCTTCCTCTATTCCACCTTGCTTTTCATCTTGTCTTCCCAAGATTTTTGGAAAGTTGTTCTTCCCCTTTGATGATCATAAAGAAACTTAGCACACATTATGATTTCCTATAATTTCTTTGGGTCATCAAATTGTATCTTGTCACTGATAAATGAGGGTAGCCCACTTAGGTACCTATGAATTTTAACTTGTGCATCCTTGATGAACGTGACATATTTCAGTAGCTCTAAGAATATTCTTTAATACTCATCTATTTCCATACTTCAAATCTTGAGTTTAAAGAAATCCTTTATTTTCTTGTCATAATAATGCTTGGTTAAGTATTTCCTTTGAAATTACCTCTTGAACTCCCTCCAAGTAACCTGTTTCTCATCAATGTGTTGCACTTGCACTAAGTGATCCCACCACATTGATGCTTTTCCATTTAGCTGATAGATGGAAATTCTCCCTTCTTCCTGCACATAATAATTATGTAGCTGGAAGTACTTCCTCACATCCAATAGCCAAGTCTTTGCATCTTCATTCTTCTTGTGCTCACCGTCAAAGGCAGGAGGCTTGATCTTATTCATTCCCCCCTATATCTCGTCCACCCCAGTCCTTCTCTTATGATTTTTGACATGAGATGGAATTGAGATACTATGCACTTTCCTAAATGAATGCTTTGGTGAGTGGTGATGATGCCTATCAACACTTCTTGTTCCTCTTCTCTTCTCATAATGAGACCTGAGACTTATTTACCCACTTGTCTAAGTTTCTTTATCCATTTTATTTTCTATTGTGTCCAAGCTTTGCATCAATTTGACATTGAAGTCATCTTGCTGCTCCTTGGATTTCATAAGTGCAAGTTTTAAAACTGTGAAGTAAATCAATGCATATATATTCTTAAGCAAAACAAAATTTAATCAATGGCTCATTCACATAGTACACAGAGATTTATACCGGAAACCCTCAACCAAAAAACCTTTCTTATATTCATTATATCGAATTTCACCATTCACTATACAATATATACAATGTTTTTAGGTATTTCGTAGACACCAAAACCCTAATCCCTAAAACCAGGATTATTTTTAGTAAACTGCTAAAAATAACAAAATCCGTAGACGCAGTTGTCATATCTGAGGCACCCCCCCACACACATGCAAAGAATATAACACATACCCAACAATAAGTATCTTAAAAATTTACATCTTAAGAAATTTGATCCATCTCTCGATGCTTGATAGATCCAATTTTAAGATCAATTTACACCGGTAGATATAAATATTAACACATCTAATATCATGGTATAAAGGATATCTTTAAAGGAAATTATTTTCGTCTTTAATATCCTCTAAATTTCATCAACCATGATATTCGAAAGAAGGGAGGATGGAAAGGATAGGAAAAATCACGTGCCTTAGCTTTGCTCGAGACCATGAACAAGACTAAGTAGGAAATGATTTATCTAATATAGTGGTATAAAGGACATCTTTGAAGGAAATGGTTTTTATCTTCAATCTCCTCCAAAATTCATCAACCATGATATTCAAAATAAGGGAGGATGGAAGGGGCAGGAAGAATCACGTGCCTCAACTTCGCTCAGGACCATGAAAAATACTGAGCAAACAATGATTTCTCTTATTTATTTCTTTCTTCATTACCAACCGACCCGATAGCGAGTGGTATATATATAACATAGACTTTTACTGACCAAATCACACATAGAGCAAGGGAAATATAACACACATATAATCTATGTAGTAGACACACTAGCAAGGGAAGCATGCCACTAGGAGCGAGCAGGAGGAGGGTGCATGCCACTGGAGGCCAAAATACAATGAGACCTTCCTATGATGCATAAATCATAATTTTCAATTTTTTTTTTTCAAAAAATATATTGGATATAAGTTTATGTGAACAATTTATTAATCATCATTTTTTCTCAAAGATTGCAATCTTATTAGGATAGAAAAGATGACAAAATTTGAAATTAATGATATTTTTATAATAACATAATTTATTTTAATTTAAATATTTTCATTTAAAAAAAAACCAAAAACAAAGTCTTTATATTTTTATATATGAACAATAAAGTACAGGCAAGCTAGTGGGGGTCTGACAAAAAGGAAACCAAACCCCACACCAGAAAGATTAACAAGTCCATAGACTATTGACTAGAAATAGTAGCCAAACCGATGACATGGTAGGATTCTGGTGAGGGTTTGACAAAACAGAAACCATAACCCTCACCATCATAGGCAGTGTGTCCAAACATTTTAGAGACTCGACTAATCATATACATAATTTGCTAAAAAAGAGACTAGTTTAAAGTCTTAAAGACAAACATACTACGATTGAACTAGCTAAGCCCATCGAAAGCTAAAATAACAAAGAAAAAAGAGAGCAGAGAGGAACCTGAAGAATCAAGCTCCAAATTTCTCTAGAGTGTTGAGATGATCTTTAGCCTTCTTGACTTCCCCAACACCCACATGAGGAAATGATTCATCCTCGACTTGAATGGGGTACTCGTGTGACCTTGGCAGGCTTGGATTCCTGGATGTTCTTGGGGAGTTGTTCTAGTTTTGAGTTTCATTTCTAACCTGGAATTTGATGCCAAAATGAGAACGACAAAAGAGGTCAAATTTACCTTCCAATAACTTAATTTCCTGGAGGTTTTTCTTGCTATCTGTCTTGACTTTCTCCACCGCCTGAGCCACCATTGCATTCACGATCCAATATGTTTCAACTAGCTTAAAGTACTTTGTTTCCCTAGTTTTGGTAAATTTTGGATCCTCAACCTATGCTTTAAGTTCTCTGAAAATGTCTTCATTAGAGGTAGAGTGACGATGGTGCCTGACCACTTCCTGTATCTCTATTGTTATCTTCTTCTCCTCATCCAAGCATAGATTTTTAAATTTCGTCCTAACCATCCATGCCACCCTTTCCACCTTGGTACGATTGACCAAACCTCGGGGGAGGGAAGTCTCCTTTTGTTTCCCCTTTTGGCTAGACTCCCAGATTCCATTTCTGTCCATATTTTGACTCTTTCTAGGAATGATCGACACCGAACATAGATCCTTACTGTTTCTTACTAGCCGATGCCATCACCTTACTCCCAAATTTCTTCTTATCGTTCTTCTTCTCCAGTTAGGATCCACGAACTGATGCGAAGTCAGTCCAAATCCCCCATCCCTTGTAGTTTCTGCTTCTATTTTTTGAGGAGGAGAGCGCCATTCGATGGCCTCTGCAATTCTCCACCACCACAACCAGCTCCCAAGGCCTTGAACTTTATGCTCCTGCTTCCATCTGAGTTCCAGGGAGATCTGTCCTCGTAGTATCATCGTTTGGAATCCCATAACTAAACTTCATTTCACAAAACTCATACTGATTCTCGTTTTGAACTTGTCGGCCGTTTGCTTGAGTGAAGCACGAGTAAGCTTGGTGATGAGGATTCTCCTCACACTCTACTGATCCCACTTGTCTTGGCCACATCCTCATATGAACCCCCCGAAACTCATTCATTATGGTGGGATTTGTCAAAACACATATCGACCGACCCTTCATAAAAACCTCCTTGCATTGCCAAGCCACCAACCCTATCTTCCGGCTTACCAGCTGTATCAGATGTCTTGTCAAGCCTCCAGGTGGTTGGTATAGCCTCAACTTCAAGCACCCAATCTAGGAGTATTTAAATATTTACATCACTACATTGAAATTTGATAATTTATTTTCAACTATATTGAAATTTAAATAATTTGTTTTCAATTTTCATTTTAAGATTTCCACGATTAAAACGTTTTTAATTTCTCAAATCTTGAAGCATTTCTTAAAAAAATATTTAACCATTTCATAAAAGTTTCACATTCTTAAAGTATACTCCCTACATTGCAATATGAAAAATATTTCAATATCTAAACTGATAAAGCTTAAAACCAAAATTAATTCACTTATGATGGATGGATTAAGATGTAGATTATAAATTAAAATTAAAATTAATTTATTTTTAATAAATACCTTTTATCTACATACCCACTTAAAGGGTTTTGAATTCAAGTTTATAGCACAGTATAAGCTTAATCATATGTCCCATTACACTACACTTCTGTAAGTAAGATATACATTATAAATTAATTGATTATAACATCACTTTAATTTATAATCGATTATAACATCACTTTAATTTGCATATAGTACACATCCACTTAAAGGGTTTTGAATTCAAGTTTATAGCACAATATAAGCTTAATCATATGTTCCATTACACTACACTTCTGTAAGTAAGATATACATTATAAATTAATTGATTATAACATCACTTTAATTTATAATTAATTATAACGTCACTTTAATTTGCATAGAGCACGTTTAAACTTTACACTATACCTATGGAATTAAATAACAATAGGTATATGGACTAACTGAAAAGTACCAATGTTTATCACATTAACATGACCCCACACCTTAGTTAGGCATCGTCAATTGCATTATCAATGTGAGCATAATCATCGAATTTTGAATTTTCATAATCACTGTATAATTATTCCAACTAATCACTAAAATACAACTTGGCAATGAGACCTAGTATCGAATTTTGAATTTTCATAATCACTTATGATTACTCCAACTAATCACTAAAATACAACCTGACAATGAGACCTAATAAATTGTGTTAGCACATTGTGCACAACCACTCATTTGGATTTTCATAGTGATCATCATGGTAAATGTTCCAACTTATCAGTAGAATACAACCTCACAAATATGGCAACTTGCCAATGAGACCTAATAAATTGTGTTAGCACATTGTGCACAACCTACAACCTCACAAATATGGCAACTTATCACTAGAATACAACCTGACAATGAGACCTAATAAATTGTGTTAGCACATTGTGCACAACCACTCATTTGGACTTTTGTAATCATCATCATGGTAAATGCTCCAACTTATTACTAGAATAAAACCTCACAAATATGGTAGACATTTAAAAAAAAAATGTGGGTATCACTAGAATACATCCTAACAAATATAGTAGACATTTAAAAAAATGTAGGTGAAGGATTAAAAATGTAATATGAATATGTGACTTTAGCCTTCTTATGTCATAAGTTTGACCCTTTCTTCTTTGTTGAATTCATGATCTCTTTATACTCCTAAATTTTTTTTAGGAGAATGTAAATTTGGTGAATAGTATGAAACTTTTTACTTTTTACCATTAATTATAATCTTGTTTAGATTGAAAAATTATATGTGTGTGTGTGCGTGTGCTTGTGATGGTGATGTTTATTGTTCCTTAAGTTCTACAATAAGGTTTTTTAGATAAATAAACAAAAATAAACAAAATATTTTTCATAATGTCATTTTTATATTTAAATTTGGTGGAAATGAATGTATCAAGATCATTATGGTCTTCCTAAATTTATTTATGACATTGAGTAAAGCTATGTACCACAAATTTTATAAATTAGCTCATCCCAAGATGTTTTTGGGTTATTACAATGACCAATTTCACTATGAAGGTGATGGACATTGGTCTCAATTTTGGCAATATTCATTTTGATCGTTATGCTCATAATGTTTAATTTATTTTTTGATGAGACAAATTAAAATTTATAAACTCTTTATAGTATTTTAAATTCTTATTATTAATGATTTCATTGTGATCCAAGTCTTACTATTAAACTTCATTAATATGTATCCTATGTATCCTTTAATATTGTCAATATTATTAATTTGATTGTCTTTCTTTATGTTCCAATAGTTAAGTCAAGTCTTAGAATCCTTATACCTACCACTTTTAAGCATATGGTCGCTATATATATATATATATAGAGAGAGAGAGAGAGAGAGAGAGAGAGAGAGAGAGAGAGAGAGAGGTGTGTTGATCTTTAAGATTGCTTAGAGTCTTGAAGACAACATCACGAGGATAAATCCTCTTGTGTTTTTAGAGAGGTGGTACTCCTCTTTTAATATAATACAAGATTTACAAAAAGTGTCCGAGAAGGACCAGACACTTTTGAAATAAATATTCACAAATAAAATATGCATGAGAAATGACCAGGCTTTTTTTAAAACTGGATATTCACAAAATTATACAAGATTATAAACCAATAAAGTAAAGAGTCTCACATAATGACATTTCCATCATAGCATATGGTAAAACAAGACACATTATTTAGCATAATGGAAATAA
This sequence comes from Picea engelmannii, assembly GCA_009831015.1. Classification (NCBI taxonomy): domain Eukaryota; kingdom Viridiplantae; phylum Streptophyta; class Pinopsida; order Pinales; family Pinaceae; genus Picea; species Picea engelmannii. The sequence continues at coordinate 592,630 of ML776716.1, read as the reverse complement.
ATGGACAACATATTCAAAGAACTTAACATGTTATCTAATTAAAATGAAAAGGGGTTTTGATAGACACATACTTGATATCTCATCCTTAAAACTCAAAGTCTAAGAAATCACTAGTATAGTGCCCCAAATAGTTCTACGGGAACCTCAAAAAATATACAAATGCCTCTTAAAAGAATTTATAAATTTTTCTTTAAATGAGTTTACAAAATTGAAAGGTAAACACATTCATCTTAAATGGACTTAGATGGGGGCTCCCATGGACCAGTGAATGAAAAGTCCTGGAAGAAAAGAGAAAACACAGTTAGGAGTTGAACTTTGGTTTCACAAAGCATGAAACAAAAAAGGTCGGATGATTTCTAACTGTGAAGAAAATAAGAAGAAAGGGCTTAGGGAAGTGTCTACTTGACTTATTATGATGGAAATAACCTTTTATGAATGCGCTTCTCCCTTCTTTTATAACCTTCTCTTATTCTTCTTGGAATTGATTTACGGTTAGGGGTTTTGTCCTTTGTGCAATGAATTAAGATCCCTTTGGTAAACACATATTCGTCTCTCAATTAGGGCACACTTTTAGATGTTCATAAATTCCTTTTAATAACCAAATTTTCAAAAATAATGTGCTTCCAAACTAGGAATAGTCATGATTGTATTTTAATTTTTGGGGCATGATAACTATCATTCCATCCATGGAAACAATTTCCAACGTGTTCTTCATGTCTCTATCTTTCCAACAAGCTCTCTTTTTCTCAATTTGGACATCGAGAACTCAAGTTATGGTCTCCAGAAGATAGAGACTCAATAGTCATTGATCTATTCTCCACGTGAATCTTGGCCCTTGATTTGCAAATCCACCTTATTTATCCCAAATGCAATGTGGGAGGGTATCCACAGTACATTTATAAACAAATTTCCTTCATAGTGTTTGTGTGCGAACTAAAGAGAACCATGGAACCTTGTGTAGCTTGTGCATAGTGTAACTTTTGATTGCCACCTCATCACCTAGTCATCATGCCAAGTCATCGTCGAGTCATCTGTGTCGAATCAATGCCTTCCAAGTATCACCTAGAGATAGGTCCATTTTAATTCCATGTTTCATTGGGAGGCATGCCAATGAAAATAGAGGGAATAAACTTATGATAATAAATAAGATAGGAACATGATGAATAATATCAATTACATTGGAATAAAGATTACGGGTTGTGATGTAGAAAAATTACAATACGGGATCCCGCATTCCGCATTGAAAATGTCAAGAAATAAACAAAGTGTAAAACTTAGTAAAAACTAAGTGTAAAACTCAATAAAATTAGCTAAGTCATGTGGGTGCAATATGAGTGATGCGAAAATGTAGGTGCAAATTGAGGATTGCGGAAATGTGGGTTGTAGGAGGTCAAGGGATGGGTGAAGGGGGATCTCCTGCATCCGCATTCATGGAAAATGACTAAGTATGGAGTATGGATAGTAGTGAAAATGAATATGTATAGAGAGTAAGGAGAGAAAGAAAAATGACTAAGTATAAAGAGTAAAGAGAGCTAGAAAAATGACCAAGTGTGGAGCGTGGAGAGTAAGGAAAATGGAGTATGGGGAGAAGGAAAATGACTAAGTATAGAGTATGGAGGAGAGTAGGGAAAATGACTAAGTATGGAGTATGGAGAGTAGTGAAAATTATTGAGTATGGAGAGTAAGGTGGAGAAGGAATATGAAAAAATGGCTAAGTAAAATGAGGAGAAGGGTTGTTGTAAAATGGATAAGTAGAAGGAATTAAAAGGAAAAAAACTTAGTCAAAATTGCAAAAATGGAAGAGAAAAATGCCAAGATTGGAGGCAAAGAATGGTGATATCTCGATCATATGACCTTTGTTTTTAATTCTGTAAAATGCTAGACAAAGTTGACACATAGGGCCATCCAATGAGAAGATGATCACAACAAATTTCCTCCTTTTATGTAATGTTATATTGTTGAAAAGATAAATCACCCCCATTGGCCTCGCTGAAGGAGAACTGTAACATCATAAGATGATTCTAATTTTTTTAAAAAATGTTGGGTCTTCATGATAAATAGTTGACAGTCATATGGATCTTTCCAAATTTAAAAATTTGGCCTCCACTTGATTAAGTGTTAAACGAAATCACTCTAGTTGATGGGTGATAAGAAAACACATCAACACTGCTCTCATGCTGAGTCCATAGAGGTCTTAGGATCAAATCTCATTGGGTATTTTGAGGTTACCATGTGGCTAGCCATTCATCCATATTACATTTGGAAATTCCAAGGAAAAATGGAGATATCAGTTGATTCATCTTGCATCAAAGTTTGAGGAAGGAGGAGAGCATTCAATCTGTCTTCCATTCAAAAAATTTGGGAAAGAAGTGGAAGATCGATCGATCTATCTTCTATCTGAAAACTCATATAAAGAAGGGGAAATATATGCAAGGAATTGCATGATACCATCACCCTCCATTAATGTGTCAATTGTGTAAGGGTGGGCCTAGTTAAAACATGAAGATGGGTAATGCTTTTGCTTGTTTATTGAGATTGAAACTGCAAAATTTTATGTTTCTTCAACTTCAAGTGCTAAAAATCATGTTTTATTTGAGAGTTTTTAGTTTGAAGTAAAAACAAGATTTGTAGAGAAATGTCTCTACATACATATATTAAAAAAAAATATTTTTGGACATATATTAGGATAAATCTAATGTTTATTGATTGCATGTACTTTAAAATTTTAGGTAATGATAATTCATGAAATATGTGGATGTCTATCCTTTTAGAGATAACTATTCATTTTAGAGAAAAAATATATGCTCACAATCTACACAAATTTCACTAGTTATTCAACTATATTTTGTGGTTTTTTGGATTTGAATAATATTTTTTTTAATTTTCTATCGAAACAGAGTAAAAAAAAAAAATTGTCACATCGACACATTTATGTGGGCACCGATTTTCTTTTTCATGTGATAATTTCCAAGAAAACTAAAAAAACATTTTTGAAGATATTAGTATGAGGACACAACAACAAAACATGCCATTCACGCCTAGAATAACGTCAGATTTTAGTGTATTTGAATGCATGAATTGGGCTGATTGGATGGCACAAAACTTGACACCAAATTACGTGTTCAGTTGGGTGGCTAGTTTAGTTCTGAATTTAGCGCCTAGGTTAGTGTCGACTTTACCTCTGACTTTAGTGCCTAGATTAGTGCCTGGGTTAGAGTTTAGCGCCCAAAATAATGCCTAAATTAACACCTAAACTGGTAGTTTTTATCCCAATCATGATTCCTGTTTTGCTTCTGGTGTAGCGTCGAAAATAACTTCTCATTTGGCTTCCAAATTTACACCAATATTTACTTCCATTATTGAGTCTTTTTTTGCTTCTAAAATGACTTCCATGATTGAGTCTTTTGTTGCTTCTAAAATTGCTTCCAATTTTACTTATTTGTTTGCTACCTGAATTGATTCTTTTTTTTCTTCGTAGGTAGCGCCAAGGTTTGCTTCCAAGATTTCTTTTGGTTTTGCTTCCATTGTTGCTTCCATTTTTTCTACCAAAAGTGTTTCTTTTTTTTCTTCCAAAGTGTCACCAGGTTTTGCTCCTTAGTTAGCACCAAATTTTTCTTCCATAATTGCTTCCTTGTTAGCTCCATGTTTTTCTTCATTTTAGTTCCAAGGTTTGCTTCCTTTTTAGCACCTTTTTTTGCTTCATTTTTAGTTCCAGGTTTTGCTTCCTTTTAGTTCCAGGTTTTGCTTCCTTTTAGTTTTGGGATTTGCTTCTTAATTAGCATCAAGTTTTGCTTCTTTTTAAGCAACCAATTTAGCTTCCTACTTAGATCTAGAAATAGATCCAAGTATGGATTCAAATTTAATGTCGAGTTTTACTTCCATTTTAGAGCCACATTTTGCTTCCATTTTAACAATTCATGTTGCGTCCTTTATAGCTTCCATTTATTAATTTAACAATTTTTATTTCAATTTAATTAGTTAAATATATCATGCCTCTTAAAAAACTTGTATTATTATAGAGTAAGTCATATTGCATTTGAAGTGTTTTATATGATCTCTTTTATAAAGAATTTTTAGGGAAATGGACATCCATACAAACTAACAACATCATTATACTTATCAAATCTCCATCTAAATAAAATCTACAACATACGGTATATATAAAATAACAAGATAACAATTATAACATGATCATCATCTATAATTAAAATAAGTTAGTCAAATATACCAATATTAGATAAGTATCATGTCAAACAACTTATATCTTTAATACCGATAAGATCATTATCATATATAACTACAACAAGTGAAAGTCAAATATGCCAGCAGATCAATAACATGATAGAATGATACATGGCCAACAATCGACATAAGTCAAAATGATAAATGATGTAACTCAAAATGATACATGTCAAAATGATAAAATTCAAGATGATAAATTTCCAAATGATATAAGTCAAAATGATACATGTCAAAATGACACAACTCAATATTATGGTACTGTAGGTGAAAATGATACATATGATAGTAAACATGAAAAGAGGAATCATAACAATATATCAACAATTATCCATGATGGAGTCTATATAATAAATGTCACTATCTACTACCAACAACTAGCTCATCACTATTATGATCATCATCAATGTGGTCATCATCGTCGTTCGCCTCAGTGTCTTTTGCATCTGCCTCATCATCATCATCTCCCATGTCCGTATCAGATCCATTATAATCTGAATCTGTCTCATGAGGATCAACTGGATCTTATGGAAGACCCATGTTTTGCAAAAAAAAACATTAAAAATGAAAAGTTATTATTTATTTCATGCAATATTTAATTTTTGTGTTATATTTCAAATATTACAACATATGAAACAAAACCATAATCATATCACATCATATCAAATTGCACATACCATAATAAAATTTCAAATAAGTTACAGATAAGATGTCATTTCAATGATGTAAAACATGCAACAATTCCCATAAACATTAATAAAGATCATCAAAACATTTGTTATACATTTTAATTGTCAACTGTAAATTCTATTACATAACCGTAAGTGCCAACCCACTCCATTTTTTTCTATATATGATTATGTTTTCCTATAAAATCCTTTGAGAATTAACTGGTCTATATATCTTCTCTTATATTTCACAAATGCATATTTTTCTAAGGCATTTTGGCACCCTAATATACTTCAAAGTTCCTTCGAGAATTAACTAGTTTATAGGTAATTATAAATATGATCTCGATACTTATTCAACTAGACCACATCCAAATGTCAATCCTTCCAAAGAAAAAATTCAATACATCAATCCCTAAAGGGATGAAAATTATGACATAAATGTAATAAAAGGTGTCAAGGCATATTTCCTTGCCTTGCCTTGCCTTGCCATGCCATGCCATGTCACGCCTTGCCATTCCATGTCTTGCCTTGACTTGCCATGCCATGCCATGCCATGTCTTTCTTTTGCATGCCTTTCATTTCCATGCATTTCCTTGCCTTGCCATGCATTTCCTTGACTTACCATGCCATGCCATTCCATGCCTTCCCTTTCCATGCCTTGCCTTGCCACAACATGCCATGTCATGCCTTGCCTTTGCATGCATTTCCATGCCATGCCTTGCATTTCCTTGCCTTGCTATGTCATGCCTTTCCATGCCATGCCATGCCTTTCCTTTCCTTGCCATGTCTTTCCTTTCCATGCCTTTCTATGGTATGGTATGCATTTCTATGCCATGTCTTTACATACTATGCTTTGCAATGCCATGCCTTGCATTCACTTTCCATGCCTTGTCTTTCCATACCATGCCATTCCATATCATGCCTTTACTGTCCATGCCATGCCATGCCATGCCTTTCCTCTACATGCCTTTCCATGCCATGCCTTGCATTTTCTTGCCTTTCCACGCCATGCATTGCCTTTCCTTGCCATGCCATGCCATACCTTGCCTTTGAATGCCTTTCCTTGCCATGCCTTGCCTTTCCATGCCATGTCATGCCTTGCTATGGTATGGTATGCCTTTCCATGCCATGCCTTTCCATACCATGCCTTTCAAAACCATGAATTTCATTCACTTGCCATGCTTTGTCTTTTCATACCATACCTTTCCATGCCATGAATTTCCTTGCCATGAATTGCCTTTCCATGCCATACCATGCCTTTCCATACCATGCCATGCCATACCATGTGTTTCCATAGCATGCCTTGCCATTCCATGCCTTGCATTGCCTTTACATGCCATGCCTTTCCATAACATGCCTTGTCATGCCATGCCTTTCCTTGCCCTTCCCTACCATGCCATGCCATGCCTTGCCTTACGTTTCCTTGCCATGCCATGCCATGCATTGCCTTTTCATGCCTTTCCATGCCATGCCTTGAATTTCCTTGTCTTTCCTTTCCATTCCATGCCATTCCATGGTATGGTATGCCTTTCCTTGCCTTGGTATGGTATGGTTTGGTATGGTATGCCTTGTCTTTCCTTGCCATTCCTTGCCATGCCTTGCCATGCCATGCCATACCTTGCCATGCCATGCCTTGCATTCACTTTCCATGCCTTGTCTTTCCATACCATGACTTTCCATACCATGCCTTTCCATGCCATGCCTTGCCATGAATTGCCTTGCCATGCCATAACATGCTTTTACATACCATGCCTTTCCATGCCATGCCTTGCCATACCATGCATTTCCTTTCCATGCCATGCCTTTCCATACCATGCCTTTCCTCGCTTTGCCATGCCATGCGATGCCTTGCCTTGCCTTGCATTTCCTTTCCATGCCATTCCTTTCCTTTGCATTTCCTTGCCTTGGTATGATATGGTATGGTATGGTATGCCTTGCCATGCCATGCCTTTCCTTTGCATGCCTTGCCTTTCCATGCCATGCCTTTCCATTCCATGCAATGCCTTGCTATCGTATGGTACACCTTTCCTTTCCTTGGTATGGTATGGTATGCCATGCCATGCTATGCCTTGCCTTTGCATGCCTTTCCTTTCCATGCCATGCATTTTTATGGTATGGTATGCCTTTCCATTCCATGCCTTTCCATACCATGCCTTGCAATTCCATGCCTTACATTCACTTGCCATGCCTTGTATTTCCATACCATTCCTTGCCATGAATTGCCTTGCCATGCCATACCATGCCTTTCCATGCCATGCCTTTCCATACCATGACTTTCCATGCCCTTTCCATTCCATGCCTTTACATGCCATGCATTTCCATACCATGCCATGTCATGCCATGCCTTTCCCTGCCCTTCCATGCCATGTGTTCCTTGCCTTGCCTTGCCTTGCCATGCCATGCCATGCCATTCCTTGCCTTTGCATGCGTTTCCATGCCATGCTTTGCATTTCCTTCCCTTTCCATGCCATGCCATGGTATGGTATGCCTTGCCTTGCCTTGGTATGGTATGGTATGCCTTTCCATGCCATGCCATGCCTTGCCTTGCCTTGCTATGGTATGGTATGCATTTCCATGCCATGCCTTTCTATACGATGCCTTGCAATACAATGCCTTGCATTCACTTGCCATGCCTTGTCTTTATATACCATGCCTTTCCATACCATGCCTTGCCATGCCATGCCATGCCATGTAATGCCTTTCCTTTGCATGCCTTGCCATGCCATGCCTTGCATTGCCTTGCCTTGCCATGCCATGCATTGCCTTGCCTTTCCATGCCATGCCATGCCTTGCCTTGCCATGCCATGCCATGCCAAGACATGCCATGCCATGCCATGCCAAGACATGCCATGCCATGCCATGCCATTCCTTACCATGCCATGCCATGCATTGCTATTGTATGGTATGCCTTTCCATGCCACTCCTTTCCATACCATGCCTTGCAATGCCATGTCTTTCATTCACTTTCTATGCCTTGCAATGCCATGTCTTACATTCACTTTCCATGCCTTGTCTTTCCATACCATGCCTTGCCATGCCATTTATTGCCATGACTTTCTGTGCCATTAATTTCCGTGCCATGCCATACCATGCCTTTCCATAACATGCCTTGCCATGTCGTGCCATGCCATACCATGACTTTCCATGCCATTAATTTCCATACCATGCATTGCCTTTCCATGCCATGTTTGTCTTTCCATACCATTCCTTGTCATGCCATGCCTTTCCATGCCATGCCATGCCTTGCCTTGTGTTGCCTTTCCATGCCATGCCATGCCATGCCTTGCCTTTGCACGCCTTGCATTTCCTTGACTTTCCATGTCATGCCTTTCCTTTGCATGCCTTTCCATGCCATGCCATGCCTTTCCTTTGCATGCCTTTCCATGCCATGCCTTGTACTTCCTTGCCTTTCCATGCCATGCCATGGTATGGTATGGTATGTTATTCCTTGCCTTGCCTTGGTATGGTATGGTATGCATTTCCTTTGCATGCCTTTCCATGCCATGCCTTGCCTTTCCATGCCATGCCATGCCATGCATTGCTATGGTATGGTATGCCTTTCCATGCCATGGATTTCCATACCATGCCTTTCATTCACTTGCAATGCCTTGTCTTTCCATACCATGCCTTTCCATTCCATGCCTTGCCATGACTTACGTTTCCATGCCATACCATGCATTTTCATACCATGCCTTTCCATGCCATGTCATACCATGCCTTTCCATGCCATGCCTTTCCATACCATGCATTTCTTTTCCATTCCACGCCATGTCATGCCATGCCTTTCCCTGCCCTGCCCTGCCATGCCTTGCCTTGCCTTGCTATGCCATGCCATTCCTTTCCTTTGCATGCATTTCCATGCCATGGTATGGTATGCCTTGCCATGCCTTGGTATGGTATGGTATGGTATGGTATGCCTTGCCATTCCATGCCTTTCCTTTGCATGCCTTTCCTTTCCATGCCTTGCCTTGCTATGGTATGGTATGCCTTTGCATGTGGCCATGCCTTTCCATACCATTCCTTGCAATGCCATGCCTTACATTCACTTTCCATGCCCTGTATTTCCATACCATGCCTTTCCATACCATGCCTTTCCATGCCATGCCTTGCCTTTCCATGCCATGCCATGCCATGCCATGCCTTGCCTTTGCATGCCTTTCCATGCCATGCCTTGCATTGCCTTGCCTTGAATTTCCATTCCATGCCATGCATTTCCTTTGCATGCCTTGCCTTGCCATGCCATGCCATGCCATGCCTTTCTATGGTATGTTATGCCTTTCCATGCCATGCCTTTCCATACTATTCCTTACAATGCCATGTCTTTCATTCACTTGCCATGCCTTGTCTTTCCATACCATGCCTTACCATGCGATGCCTTGCCATGCCATACCATGCCTTTCCATGACATTCCATGCCATACCATGCCTTTCCATACCATGCCTTGCCATACCATGCATTTTCTTTCCATGCCATGCCTTTCCATACCATGCCTTGTCATGCCATGCCTTTCCCTGCCACGCCATTCCATGCCTTTCCTTGTGTTTTCTTACCATGCCATGCCATGCCATGCCTTGCCTTGCCTTTTCATGCCTTGCCTTGCATTGCCTTGCCTTTCCATGCACCCTTACCTTTCCTTGCCACTAGAATGGCTAGGTCGTTGACCCATGTCTATTAGGTGCATCATTACAATAAATTGTAAGAGAAACCGATTCATGTGTGAGAAGAAAATCATTAGGTTTTTAAATGTTGTGTTGATATAAGATAATATAACTAGAGAACTGGAAGAAGAGAACAACCGAGAGAGGTTGTTCCACCTTTCCTTCCAGGGTTACACGTCCATCACTTCCCCCATATAATGATTGATGAAGAAGATAGAAAATTTCAATTGGACTATGAAATGCCAAAATTCCTTCAATATTCTCAAAGAAAATTTGGTAAGCGTGCACATCCTGGTTTTTCTAAATTAAAATATTGAATTCTATGTACATGTTGATGGATTTGGCATTTTTCTAGGAGCCATATTGGCACAACTTGGAGAAGGAAAGTTGGATTTCCATATCTATTTTTCCAGTGGGAAAGTATTGAAGGCATAGCGTAACTATACCACTACTGAGTGAGAAGGACTAGAAATGGTATATTCATTACAAAAGTTTTGGCACTAAATTTTAGGAGGGAAATTTAAATTCTTCATAGATCATTGAGATCTTAAGTATTTGGTGAAAAATATGGTGTTGGAGGGATGGATATGTTGATGGTTGTTGTTATTCTAGGAATTAATATCCAACACAATCGAGATAGAATGAACACAGGACCCGATCATTTGTCTAGAATAGCAACAAGGGACTCCATAGGTTTATTGGATGACCAACGTCTAGACTCTGAATTATTTAATATTGAATTAGTACCAAATTATTTGAATGCCATAATTATTTTTCTCACCATAGGTGTTTCACCACAAGGGTACTTGGCAACATAAAATAAACAATTGGTTTTGTATGTGACCAACTATTAGATAAATAGGTCATTTGTACAAGCTCAGGGTATATGGCATCCTTAGATGTTGCATCATGGATCATGAAATACTTATAATTTTATGGGAGATCCATGATGGGGTGGTACGAGGCCACTACAATGGAAATTCCATAGCTCTCAAATTCTTAAGGTGGGGTTGTGGTGGTTTGATAGCCGCACATAAGGACTATAAAAAAAATCACAAAACATACCCCTTTTAGCCTCATCTATGGAAGGGAAGTAGTGGTACTTGCAAAATTCTTATTCCCAAGCTAATTTTATTTCCTAAGATGCCAATATAATTGTGGAATAGTCAATGTAGGATCAAATTGCATAACTCATGCAATTAGAGGAGGACCAATTCTTAGCATGATATGGCAAGGAGGTTGAAAAGTCATGATAGAAATCTTGACCCTTGTGGTCGAGGATAGATTTGTTTGCTACATTTCAGGTTGCATCCCACAATATTTTGAGTTGTGTCTAGACCCATGGGTGGTATTAGGATATAGATGTTTTAGTTGCATTTTCACGTAAAAATTCCCACATTAATTCAGGCCATTTCATCAGTTGTGGGTTCGCTAATCATAACCACTAACATTCCATTTCTCTGCCAAGTCATAATTGTTGATACAATGGCTCTAGGGGATAACGAGCTATATTGTACATGTCAATTTGTTAGTTGGATGAGTTATGCCAGACCATCATTCAAAAGGACTTTTGAAATATTTTGGGACAAATTTGTTGACCTTTTTACATTATTGATTGATCTTACCATACTTTCAACTTGATGGCTAATCAATTTATGAGATTCATTGTCTACTCTATTTCAACTAACGTGATTAAATTCCAAAGTCCTTATGCATATTTGTGAAACCAAACAAGAGCCCAAAGATTGATACAGATCTCACCAACTCACATGCCATGGAGAAGAGAACACATAATAACACTTTAGGACATCCTTGTTGACTTGCAACTAGATTATTGGAGGTGAGATCACAATGCAACATATATGGGTAAGCCCATTGTGAAAGTGATTCCAATTTCCAAATAGAAAGGAGGCCATCCTCAATGAGACAAAAAAACCCCATATTTTGCAAAGAGGGAAATTCAAGGGAAATATTGAACATATGGTGATAATGGAGCATGATTTCAATGATGTAAAATGGTTCCTCAATTTGCAGTTTGCTTACTATATGCATGCATTTTAGATTATAGATGGAGACACTAGGGAGGAATTACTTCTAGAGTTGCAGCCATTCTAGATGTTGTTGGTCCCAAACATACTCAAGGTACTAACATTTGGTACCCCCCCATATATATGCATCAAATTATTGCTCAACAAAATTCACCATGGGTAGTTATGGTTGGACAAACCTTACCCATTCATGTTAGAGATAGTTTGAGACTTGACTTCTTTGTCCATGGATGCATTAAAGTTCCCCACTACATTTGAACAACATAATTACAAATGGGTTGGACCCTATTGATAGTACTAATAATAGTCATCAAACATGCCCTCTTACTATTTCACACAAGGTTGCTTATTTTTGTGGATTTATTATGCTATAAGAGTCTTTCTTTTCAATGCACTCAACTTCTATTTTATTCTTAGCTACACAATTTCTTGTTGGTTGTATATTCATTATATATTTCCAAGTGAAGGTAAAGGAAACACCCTCATTTCTTCCATCAATATTACTCAAAGAAAATAAAAATGAATCTAAATATGGTACTTGCAGTGGGATTAGAATAACATATGAAAAAGCATATAAATTCTCCTCTCCCCTAGGTGCTCAATTTAGCTAACAACAATAACATAGATGCATGATGAAGAAATCTCAGTAAGGCTCTTAGTCTCTCCTATTGGAAATACCAATCTAAGGAACTCACACTCTCCAAAATAGGTCTAATATGTACATATAAACAACCTCTAACTGTTGCTTATGGTGGGTCAAACCTATCTTCAGTTTACCTATCATATGTGCTGGTAAAGTGCATGATTAGGTGTCGGTTCATGGGCCAGGATATGTTTATCTCAATGTCAAATCCTTACTAAATTGTTCATAAATTATGTGTCTATTGTTAATGATGTTGTCAACTAGCTGTCATGATCAATGTTGAAAACATGGCCATTAATAGTGCTTGAAATAGGCAATGTAACCCCCTATGGATGACACCCTATTTTGTTTTTAATAGAAAATGCAATCACCCCTAAGTGCACCCTCCAAGATGAAATTAATGAAATCTATCAGGCCTACAAACAATAGCTGGAATATGCCTGTGCAAGGTGACTAAAATAGGTGTGTAACCCCAAACCCATGCACCCTCATAATGTCCTTCCTTAATTGCTTGAACAAAACGTTGAGGGAAACCCTATTTTCTGGTGTAAAAGGTGATTTGGACAACACTCTAGTTCTAAATATCTCATTATTTGATTAGCCACAAATAGGTACTAGACAACAACAACTCCTTGGTCTAGTTTCTAGCAACAAGAACTTCTATGAATTCACTTCCTAAACCTCCTAGAGAAAGATGAATCTATATTGTAGATCATGAAGTAACACTATGATGGCAAAAAATTGATTCATATCAGAAAAATAAAGGTGAATACAAAGAACAAACTACTATCAAACTTCCTACATCAAGTATAAGTTATAAGGTTCAATAAAAAACCAACATCTTGGCATTACTTTTTCAACTAGACAAAGTGTTACCCGAGACCCTGCTATAGGTCTCCCTAGAAATTGTGTTGAATAAACTGCATCAAATTGAACATTAGTTTCTAGTTTATAAATGCAATCATATTGAATGAGAATGCCAAAGATGTCAATATTCAAACTATAAAAAATAACATTCATTCATTGTAGATATTTTATACAAGATTTAGAGAGCTTCAAGCATAAATTAATGGTTCATTAAAAGATGAACATCTTGGATTTTTTTTTCAACTGGACAAAATGGTACTTGAGACCCTACTATAGGCCTCTCTAGAAATTGTGTTGAATAAACTGCATCAAATTAAATATTAGTTTCCATTTTAGAAATGCAATGATCTTGAATGAGAATGCCAAAGATGTCAATATTCAAACTAATAAAAAATCACATTCATTCATTGTAGAGATTTTATACTCATCAAAATCTATGTACATAACCTAAAACTAAAGCAATTAATTAGTGATATTTATGTGATACTTGATTGGATCTATGTAGCAAAGGATCTGGTTACATATTTTTTTTATAAAGTTATGAATTGATGCTCATTGTGAAGAACCCCACATGTTACTATCACTTCAACATTTTTTATGTAGAAATTTTCACATTCCCCGGGAAGAAAGTAATCCTAGGATTTAGGGGTTTCTTTCTTTCCAACTTGAAGGAATCAAAAGAAAGAAGGTAAGACCTCCAACCAATGGAAGGTAAGAAAATACCTCATAATATAAAGGTAAGAGAAGGTAATACCTCTTTATATAAAGGAAGGTAAGAGGAGGTAAGACTCAGACGAGGTTAAGTGATGGAAAATACTTCAGCCAAAGGAAGATAAGACTAAGTAAAACTTCTCCAGAGATAAGATGAAGTAAGACCTAGAGTACAACCCTCCATATTATTCATCTTACTCTTGTTCTAATTTTGAAAGTTGTAAAGCTAACTTTGCACAAAACTTGATTTTTAATCTAGGGTGCTTGTTTAGTGAAGTCAAAAAATTGATTGATCCTTAATTATCTAAGGAGGTATAAGTCTAATAAGTCAACTGTTGATGCCTTAAGTTAACTATTAACTTCTTGTCTTCTATCTTGCTTATGAACTTGAGTCTTCTAGCTATAATTAGGCTCTTGAAATGTGTGAACTTTGAAGTCTCTCATGTTTCTTTCATAGAAATTTTCTTCAACTAGTCAGAGTGGACAGGTGTCCATAGGATTGATCTTTGGGCCCCATTAGGATTTTTAGGGATTGTGAAGTCAATATGATATTTATTGGATCAAACGTACTTGTTGCTGATCTTCAGACCAAATTAACAACATGCCCTTTAATGGCTGGAGGAGGCAAGTTGACACTCATGATAAAACTCAAACTGAGACTTAGATGCATGGGCTGTCAGTTGCATTGGATCCATAGCACCGGGTTTCAACTAGTGGGGCCCCTCTGCTATCATTTTGTCAACCAAAAAACCATTTGTTGGAGTATATACGACACTAGGGTTTTGGTCAATGAGGCATAGTGTGATTTCTGAAGAGGAGGTTGATTTTCAAGGATTTGGATTTTATGACCCTAGACTGAATTGACCACATGTCCCTAAATGACTTGAGGAGGCGAGTTGCAACTCGTGATAAAACTCAAACCGAGACTCATATGCATGGACCACCAATTTCATTGGATATATGTAGGGCCCAGATTTGTAAAGACATTTATAAAGATGTAAAGACCAGATTTGTAAATACATTTATATTTCTACAAAATTACTTAATTTCTGTAAGCTTTTAAGAAGTATAATTTTCATAATTTGCAAAGCTATTTACATTCTTGCGTGAATAAAATTTGGCAAATAAATACTAAATTTAAGTAGACAAATCATAAATTTGAGTTTTAAATACCTCGACCTGATGCTGTCCGCAGTAGCTTTCTCCCTTCGCTTGAACCTATCCGCAGCAGCTTGCTCCTTAAGAAACCCCAAAACCAGCCACCCTACCGACCAGTACGCCTAGCCCTAGGACATCAATGGACGTCCTAGCCCTCCGAGCCCAAAACCCCTCAGCCCCGGTGCACTGTAAATCCCACTGTTAACTAACTCTGCCCCAATGCTCCCAAAATCTCCTCTCCCATAGAATGCATGAATGAATATCCCTCTCCCTAATCCTTCTCCTCCCTTATGCCTCCTTCACTGCCCTCGCACCTTTACTCCCCACCAAACACCTTATCCGTTAATTAATGCCTTATCTGTTCATTTATTTCTTATTAATGGTCTTATCCTTTATTTAATGTTCCTTTTTACGTATGGGTTACGTTATCCCTTATGGGATACGTAACCCCATTTAACCTTATATTTTATTTTCCCCCATTTGTT
>ML776716.1:485158-553417 GCA_009831015.1 Picea engelmannii | reverse complement strand
GTGTTGAGAGAACACCAGCTTTACGCCAAACTGAGCAAGTGCTCATTTTACCAAAAGCAGATCCATTACTTGGGACACATTATATCAGAGGAAGGGATCGCTGTGGATCCTGAAAAGGTACAGGCCATTCGAGAATGGCCAGCTCCAAGAAATGTGACGGAAGTTAGATATTTTATGGGTCTGGCAGGTTATTATAGGAGGTTCATATCCAGATTTTCAAGGATAGCTCATGCTATCACTTCCTTGCAAAGGAAGGAGAAGAAGTTCCAGTGGACTGAACAATGTGAGGGCAACTTCCAGCAATTGAAGCAGCTGCTCACTAGTGCTCCAATCCTAAAGATTGCTGATCCAAGTAAGGATTATGTAGTGTGCACGGATGCGTGTAAGGAAGGGCTATGAGGAGTTCTCAGCCAGGAGGGATCTGTAATTTGTTACGAATCCCGAAAGCTGAAAGAGAATTAAAATAATTATGCCACTCATGATTTAGAGCTGGCAGCAGTTGTCCATGTATTGAGAAAATGGAGACATTACCTCATGGGCAAGAAATTCAAATTAAAAAAAGACCACAATGGTCTGAAGTATTTATTTGATCAACCAACCTTAAATGCCAGGCAAATTAGACGGCTGGAATTTCTGTGCGAGTATGACTTTGATATCAGGCATATCAAAGGGAAAGACAATAAAGTGGCTGATGCACTCAACAGAAAAGTGCATGAATTACATGCTACAACCATTAGCATGTACAAGACTGAGATTAAAGATAGAATTCTTGAAGCTGCAAATGCCGATTTACAGTACAAAGGACTTGTAGCAAAGCTACAACAACATGAGAGACCACAAACCCAGGAAAGTTACACTTTGGGAATTGATGTTTACTTCTGTATAAAAGCAGGGTGTATGTACCTAATGTCCGAGAATTGAAGCTAGCAATTCTAAAAGAGATGCATAACGTGGCTTATGCCGGACACCCTGGATATCAGAAGATGGTGGCAGCAGTCAAGGGCCATTATTTTTGGCTAGGTTTGAAGAAAGAAATTGCGGAATACATCGCCAGATGTATGGAGTGCCAGAAGGTCAAGGCTGAGCACAGACACCCAGCAGGGTTGTTGCAACCTTTACCTATTCCTGAATGGAAATGGGACGTGGTAACAATGGATTTTATCACAGGATTGCCCAGAACAAGCAAGCAACATGATTCAATCATGGTGGTGGTGGACAAGCTTACCAAAGCCACCCATTTTATTCCATTGAAAACCACCCACAAAGCAGAAGATGTAGCTGATATCTTTTTAAAAGAAGTTTCACGCTTGCATGGAATTCCTAAGACAATTGTGTCTGATAGAGACCCGAAATTCACTTCGAATTTCTGGAAAGGACTGTTCAAAGGATTCAGAACGAATCTGAACTTTAGCACAGTATATCATCTCGAGTCTGATGGACAGACAGAGAGAGTAAACAGAGTAATCGAAGACATGCTGAGAATGTATGTGATGGATAAACCATCAAGGTGGGAAGACTACCTGCATCTGGTAGAATTTGCCTACAATAATGGGTATCATACATCTCTGAAGATGAGCCCATTCGAAGCACTTTATGGAAGAAAGTGCAACACTCCAGTAAGATGGGATAATCCAGCTGACAGAACAGTAGTTGGACCTGAACTACTCAAAGAGATGGAAGATCAAATGATAAAAATCAAACAGAATCTGAAAGCTGCCTAGGACAGGCAGAAAAGTTACGCTGATAGTAACAAAACCCATAGAGAATTTAAAGTGGGAGACCATGTTTTCCTGAAAGTGAAAACTAACAGGAGTTCCCTGAAATTGGGAAGTTGCGCCAAGTTGGCAGCAAGATTTTGTGGACCATTTGAGATCCTGGAAAGGATTGGGCCGGTTGCATACATGCTTGCATTACCTGCATCTATGACTGTACATAATGTATTTCATGTTTCACTGCTTAAGAAATATGTACCCGATTCTAATCATGTTGTCGATTGGAATGTGATTCAGGTGGAACCAGAAGGTGTCCTGCAAGTGCATCCTGTGCGCATATTGGACAGGAAAAGAAAACAACTACGGAATCGAGCTATAGAACTTGTAAAGGTCCAATGGACTTGGTACGGTCCCGAGGACGCGACATGGGAGCATGAAGAGGTTATGCGGGCAGAGTACCTGCGTCTTTTTGAAAATTTTGAAAGGCATGCAGATGTCGTGTAAAGTTGCACTGAGGACAATGCAAAAATAAGGGGAGGGGGATTGTAGTGTCCCCAAGGCCGAGCCCCATTGTAAACCATGTTTTGAAAGGAATTGTAATTATTTTTTATAGGCTGGTGAGCCAAGTTTTGTATGAGCTGGTAGGCTTATGTGTTGTTAGGCCAGGAATCCTAAGTGTTGAAGGCCAGGAGCCTGCTGATGTATTTGTATATATATATGCAGAATGATTAATAAAATATAAACATCGCCAGGTGCAGACTGACCATGATGAATGAGTGAAGGGGGACCGAGCGTCCACAGAATGGGTAAGGAGTTAGGGGCTGGAAGGTGTGGAAGGGGCTAAGTGTTGAGCCTAGGGGGCTTAAGCCTTGGAAATAATATTTTAATATTATTCCAAAAGAGAAGTGCATTATATGTTTTAACCTAAGTCTTTTTGGAAGGACATGTGATTTACAAATGGTGGGAAGCACACACGTTACCGAAACGCATGCAGTCACATGGGTGACAAGAGTCAACCCTGACCATGCAATAAAAGCCACGATGAGCTGTGTTGGGGGTTCTCTTCCCCATTACGACTCACAGACTGCCAGGAGGAACGGATCTGACCCCTGCAGAAACACCCTCGTACATATTTTGAACCGTCTGAACCTGCGATGAACCTTGCGTGGATTGTTTGTCATGTATTCCCGACACCAGAGGGTGAGTCTATCCTGGGTAGGGGGGAGGAGAAACAACCATTGGGGGGGCCAGAGGGGAAAGTCCGGGGGAGTAGTTCCCTGTGGAAATTGTTTTCTGAAGGAATTCTGGAAATCAATACCGTGAGACCTAGTTGCCATTGTTGAGCTTGTTTCGAGGGGTCCGAGTCTGTATTCCCGGTTGACTGTGTAGTCAGGCAGAGATGGACTACATGTGAATTGTTGTCCAGTGCAGGTGGTAATTGATCCTGTGTGTGATCTCTCTCGGGGGGAGGGAGGTGGATGTTGTTGGAATATGTTCTTCCAGAGAGTGTCCAGCACCAGCTTCAGGCTCTGAGACTTCTGATCCGGCCTGTTTCCGAGGCCCAGAGAGGGAGGTTAGCACCGATGGAATGTGCTTGTGAAGGTGTATACTCCCAGGCGGAACATGCATGTGGGGAATGAGAGTCTGGAAGTAGTGGGCGTAAGATGGCATCCTGGGAAGAATCCTTCCAGATTCTAAGTGTGGTTTTCCCTGTAACCTCAACCTAGTTAGGATTTCTTGCCTTGGGGTGGAGCTCGGTCCCAGCTCGGGGGTGACCCATTGTTGAGCTGATGAACAGTGTGGTCTAAGGCTGGGAGGTTCGTGGAAGGCATGCACTTGGTTTGTGGATTTCACTACTGTTACAAGATAAGTGTTTATCTATGTTCTTGTTACATTGGGCATGACTGTGCTGTATATATTATCATGTTTTCCGCTGTGTATATGAATTAGTATGAAGTGCAATCGATTGTTAATTATGGCAATAATTCATATGAATACTCTGTGTTGAGTGTGTTAAATTTTTAAATGTGTGTGGTGTATATATATATATACCAGATTGTATTTGATATGTAAATCAAACATAAGTGTATACCGAGTGTTATATTGTGCATTATATGCCTTGGTTTAGCAAAAAGTTACACTACAAAAGGCAAGGAATGACAAGGCAAGAAAAGGAATGGCAAGGCATGACAACGCATGGAAAATCAAGTGAATCCATGGAAAGGAATGGAAAATCAAGTGAATCCATGGCATGGCAAGTGAAGGCACAACAAAGCATGGAATGGAATGACAAGTGAAGGCATGGCATGAAAAGGAAAGGCCATGGCATGGCATGAAAAGGTAAGGTATGGCATGACATGGCAAGACAAGGCAAGGCATGGAATGTCATGACATGTCATCGCATGATAAGGAATGTCATGGCATGGAAAGGCAAGGCATGGGAAGGAAAGGCAAGGCATTTTAAGGAAAGTTGTAGGCATGCATATTGTAGGTACGCATGTGCCATCCTAGCTTACTTGTTCTTATCATGCATGTTGTAGGCATGCATGTGCCATCCTTAGGAGTTGATTTATATTTAGTGTTGCATCTATTTGTGCATGCATGTTACATTTTTAGATGAGGGGATAGATCCCTAGGATACTAGGTTTCACTACATGTAGATTGTATATTCTAGGAGGAGGGTGTAGGTCCCTAGGAGGTGCATGGATTAACATGTTTCAATATTCTATAGTTGGGCATGCACCATTCCTCATACATATATCCATGTAGTAAAGTACACTACTTAAGGTGATTAGGGTTAGGGTTTGACCTTGCCAAATGGTTCTCTCACTTGCATGAAGTAAGATACATTGTAACCCTAAGTATTCATATTCTATAGAGGATATGAAGGGCACACCACCATGTATATTCTTAGTATAAGTGAGTTTTGAGATATAATTGTAGCTCAATATAACTATGTTCGCAAGGAAAGTGAAGGAATGGCATGGAAAGGCATGGTAAGGCAAGTGAAGGCAATGAAAGACAACACATGGAAAGGCAAGTCAAGGCAAGGAAAGTCAAGTGAAGGTAAGTCAAGGCATGTAAAATTAAGGAAAGGAATGGCAAGGCAAGGCAAGGAATGCCAAGGCATGGAAAGGAAAGGCATGAAAAGGAATGAAAAATCAAGTGAAGCCATGGCAAGGCATGACATGGCATGATAAGGCATGGCAAGTGAAGGTATTTCAAGGCATGGCATGGCATGGCATGAAAAGTGAAGGCATGGCATGACAAGGAAAGGCCATGGCATGACAAGGTAAGGCATGACATGACATGGCATGAAAAGGCAAGGCATGGCATGGAAAGGCATGGGATGGCATGGAAATGCAAGGCAAGGCAAGGAAAGGCATGTCACACCAAGTTGTAGGCATGCATGTTGTAGGCATGCATGTGCCATCCTTAGGAGTTGATTTATATTCAGTGTTGCTTCTATTTGTGCATGCATGTTCTATTGTTAGATGAGGGGATAAATCCCTAGGCTACTAGGGTTCACTACATGTGGTTTGTATATTCTAGGAGGATGGCGTAGGTCCCTAGGAGGTGAATGGATTCACTTGTTGCAATATTCTCTAGTTGGACATGCAACATTCCTAATACATCTATCCATGTAGGAAGGTACACTAATTATGGTGATTATGGTTAGGGTTTGACCTTGCCAGATGGAGCTCTCCCTTGCATGAATTTAGATACATTGTAACCCTAAGTATTTATATTCTATAAAGGAGATGAATGGCGCACCACTATGTAGCTTAGTATAACTAAGTTTTTAGCTATAATTATAACTCAATATAACTATGTTAGCAAGGCAAGTGAAGGCATGTCATGGAAAGGCATGTAAATGAAAGACATGGAAAGACAAGTGAAGGAAAGGAAAGGAAAGTGAAGGCAAGACAAAGAAAGGAAAGACAAGTGAAGGCAAGGCAATGCATGACAATTTAAGGCAAGGAATGGAAACACATGGCAAGAGAAGGCATATTTCCTAGATACTTCAGGTGCTATCCAAGAGGAAGGATACCTATAATAAAAAACCAAGAAAAAACAAACTTCTTAGGATTGATGCAATAAATACACACTAAATGTAGCATAATTATCCACTTAGAGGGTTGAGAACATATCCTCTATATCTTGTTAAGCTTATCATCAAGCATGCATATATGGTTCAATTTTGGGAATCGTTGCTTTCAAATTCTTTTGTTAAAAATGAAAGAACATGGGCTATTAGAGGACTCAAGGTTAGAAGGAGTTAATTTATGACTTATCTTTTGTTTGTTGATGATGCCCTTTTGTTATATGATGGATCCTTGAGGGAATCCTATAAATTAAAGGGGATTCTATATTTTTATAATATAACCACTAGTAAGGAGATTGATATGTTCAAGTCTCTAATTTATTTCAGTGTTATTGAGGAGTCTCAAGAGAGGTTATTGCTTCAATACTTTCATTTTCCCTTGGTATGCAATTGGCTTGTGTGGAAAGTGGGTAATGGAGAGAGTGTAAGATTTGGGTAGACCCTTGGGTAGGCTATGAGAACTCTTATTGGTTACTAGATGACTTGATATAAAACTTGTAGGGAATTTTCATTTATACAATAGATCGTGTGGTGGATCACATGTCATAAACATATGGTACAAAGGTAGAGCTTAGCGAAATTCATGGGATTTGAAAGAGAGAATGTAGCATAATGGTAATGTTATGTGGAACTTTATCTCATATTCATGTAAGGATTAGGGATGAGGAATATAGTTTGGTTTGGTCCAAAAATCCTATTCTAAGATAATATATTGTAAATCTAGGATACAAAACTATGTTATGCAATGCAGAACAAGACAAAATCATGGTGGTGGAAACCCCTTTGGAATAGTAGAGCTCATATGAAGACACATGTTTATATGTGGCTGGTGTTGAGAGACAAGGTACTTCTTTGAGATCATTTGCAAAGGATAAGTAAGCAAGGTTTTGGCATGTGTTCACTTTGTAAGATGAATGAAGAAATTATCACCCATCTATTAGTGAAATGCACCTATGTTAGAGAAGGTCCAAGGGAGAGAAGGCCCTATGAATGTTGGATGAGAATCCAACTTATCCAAATAGTAGACAAATATAAATAAATTAAGCGGAAGGGGCAAAGCCCTGCTAGGAAAACTATGTTTGTTATCAAGAGCCACAAAACAAGGGCTAGTATTTCCAAACTCCATAAATTGCAAGGAACATTCCACAAGTTCATAATATTCAATTGAAATAAAAGGAAAGGATGCCCAAACGGGGAGCCATTGACAAAAACTAGAGAAAAAACAAGGCAAGGGATCCTTTGATACTATTGATACCTCATTCTCCATCTAGATTACAAAGTTGGTCCACTTTTTATTTTGTAAGATTTCTTTTTCAAAATGTGTAGGATGTCAACCATATTTTTCCTCCTGTCAAAACATGGCACATGGACTAGTTAAACTAATAAATATGTAATCATTAATTTTTTCTAGGAAAAAAAAACATTTCACATAACAAAATTACTTACAAAGGTGCATATCAAGGCATGTAGACCTTTTTGCCCACTGTGATGTGTGACACTGAGTTTTGCAAGCCTAGATTTGGAGGACTTGTCCTGAAACATACACTAAGTCAATTTAACTATGCACAAATAAAATATAAAAATCATTTAAGAAATATGATATAATATTATGAACAAATTCATATACCTGGGTACTCTCCTCACTAGAATTCCTCTGTGCATCCAAATTCTCATATGATTTTACAAGTTCTTTCCATACTTTTATACTAACATCAATTGGCATTTTTTTGAGCCTTTGCTTGGGTGGGAGTTTTTTTTATCTTCTTTGTTTGGTTGCACCTGAATCTCTTACAATTTTGAGACATTTGTCTTTTCACCTTTTTTACAGACCAACATACGCCAAATTCATACTCCATGTCATGAATTACAACTTTCTATAGGTGCATTGGTATCTTTGAGAACAACAAATTGAGATGGTCTTTGAACCGTTGAAGGCATGATTCCTTCAATTCGTTTACAAAAATGTTCCCAACATCTGACATTCTGATTTCACTTGAAACCGTGTTGTATTCTATCCTTGCATCATAGTTCCCAATGCAATTTCCAAAACATGGCGTGGTGGAAGAAGTTTGGGTCCTAGTAGTGGCTTCGACATTGGAGGTATTCGCTCTCTATTCCAAATTCTTAGAGGTCATCATCAATAATTTCCTCCTTGATATTCTGCTCGATCTAGAAGTGGTTGGGGAATTAATTGATTCCCTTTCACAGGGTTGATTTTCTTGCAATGTTTCAGGAGTGTTAGCAGATCATTTTTCTATGTATCTTGCAAGTGTTTTCAAGTCTACACTGTCAATTTTTTTAATGGCCTCCATCCCCAATATCGAATCCAAGCCTATTTCTCTTGGTCAGTCTCATGTCCCTAAATATATAAAATAATTTTTTTGTTTTAAATTTTTCAATAAAAAACTAAAAACAAAAAAAAAATTAAAAAAAATTGAGACAATTAGAAATCTATAATTTGACAATGAATTACCTCATTGTGGCTAGATTTTTCTTCCTTCCCTCTGCTTGACATTTTAAGCAAGCTAGGGAAAATCCCTTCTGTCACGATTTGTGCAAGTCGAGTTGGTCACGATTTTTGAAGGTTCTTATTTCTTCTCCCTTCTTCCTGGTTTTTTTTCCTCTTATAATAAGGATAACCAAATGTCAAACTTAGATTAATTTATATTATAGTGTTGTTTCAAATACAATGTTTTAAGATAACTCTCCAATGCTTTCTTTATGCTAATCTGACAATTTCTTATACCATAAAACATGAGAAAATTTATAGATGAAGAAGTCCAAATCTAACAATTGTGAAAATTGATAATTTTGTTACCTGAAAATATCAGTTCGCCCTTAGGAAACCCATAAATCATGCTCTGGTCTCACCCTATCTTCATTCTCCCTAGGAAACCCTCAAATCATGTTTTTTTCCAAACGTATTTTGAAAATGAGTTTCTCTGGTCGCACCCTATCTTTGTTCACCCTAGGAAACTCCCAAATCATGTTTTTGTAATTATTCTCTTTGAAAATGAGTATTTCTTCCCCTTGCCTGCGGGTTTTGTTTATTTTTTATGTTTGAGATATCAGTCGACGCTAAATTCGGTGCCATCTACGCCAAATTTAGTGCCAAATCATGATGTGAATGTAATCTATTATGGGGGCAATAGTGGACGCAAAAAATGCTCGGAGTTGCGCCTAAACTATGGTCAAAATGCCTCAATTTGTGCCTAAATGATGGAAAAAGTTGACACCATCTCCAACAACATGTCTATTATGGTTGTAATTACCATGTAAAAAATGATGATGGTTGTAGTTACCATGTGGTATACGATGATGGTTATAGTTACATGAGGTAGAATATTTGTTCATATGATGTTGTGGGCAATGACAATTCCAACTAAGGTAAAATGAAACCAGATCATAACCACTATGTATGAGTTAAGACTAAACACCCTTGCACCTTTAATAGAGTTGTTGGTCATTGTAGTCACCATTGTCCAGAGCTACCAAAACTTTGAGAGTTGTAGAGTTGTTGTACTCAACCTAGTCAACCCCTTCTTCTACCTTGAAACAACCCATACCTTGTTATGAACCCATTCCTTCTAACCTCAAGGCTTCATCTCCTTTGACCTCTTCGATTGTCAACCACTCATGTGGCCAATCCTTCCAAACTGTCTACTTCACCACTTTCTTGGAATCATCTAGATGAGGAGGCACCCATTCCACTTCTAATGGACCATTTCCTACTATACCTACACACTCTAAGGAGACCATAAGTATACCCACTTCAAATTCTAAGACCATGACCTTCAACTTGGACAACCTTTTAGAACCATGTTTTCCTTCCTCCAATCCCTTCTAATTGGGTTCATTGTTGAGAACCTTTGTGTTCATCAATGTATATTTAATGAGAGAGTCTATTCATATATTATGATGGTTGTTTGGTAGTGCTTGGGGACTCCCATCCATGTTAGAATGACACCCTATTTTCAAACCTTTGATGAACGACCATGTGAGTCAATAGGAATTGTGCATAATCTTCCCATTCAATTAGGTGATAAGTTTGTCTTAGTAGATGTAGCAATTTTTATCACCCCTATTGACTTCAACCTTCTTCTTAGGTGAAATTATGTGTATTCCACGTAAGTTATGGAATATTTTCTCTATCATGTGATGAAATTTCCACATGAAGGATGCATTATCACCATTGATTAACTCACATGTTGTAGGTCTCAACTACATCTTACTCAAGACAATGTCTCACCTTTAGTAGCTCATTCAAAGTCTATCCCTACTGTTTGGTTGGATCAGGACCTAAATCACAAATTCCTTATGTGACCACTACCACCATTTGCACAACCTCCACTCTCATAGAGTATGAGTCTATGGATCCTTTGAACAACTTAAACTTGGAGATTGATATTGTAGCTTCACACTTGGGAGCCACAAATCCACTCTCTTTTCCCATGTGTGAAAGTGATATTTCCTCTTAACCATGAATTTCGATGATGATGAAAAATTATTGGATGTTATGTTGGATTACTGAGAGGGGGGGTGAATAAGTAATAGATAAATTTAATCCTTTTTAACCATATAATCCAAGTGTTATATCAATGTAGCATTATCATCCAATAACTATAGAGTAAATAAGCAATGAACAAATGAAAAATCATACACATACACAATACACCAGTGTTTTACATGGAAACCCAAAGCAGGAGAAAACCATAAAATGATTTTTCTTATATGTCTTGAAGAATTACATTCATTGGAAGAACCAACTTCCTTCGTTTTCTAGCTGCAACTGGAAGGAGGCTCCAACCCCCTTGTTTCTCGGGCTACAACTTGAAGGAAGCTCCAACTCCCCTATTCTCTAGCTACAACCAGAAGAAGGCTACAACCCCCTATGTTCTCTGGCTACAATCGGAAGGTGGCTACAACCACCTGTCCTTGCCCCGTCCAACCACCCTGAAGTAGAAGTAGAATGATGGAACCTCTGTCACACTATCACTGTGAGATATACCACTGTAAACCTGTACCAATAAACCTAAACCATGCATCAACTTGTACCTCAACCTGTAATCAACCTATACCATAAACAAGTGCATCAACCATGCACCAACCTATACCAAACAACCTGTAATCAACTTGTACCATAAAAAAGCACATCCAACCATGTACCAAGTATGTACCAATCATGTGTCAACTACTCATCAACTATGACTCATCAATATGTACCAACATCATCAAATATACACCTCATGTATGTGCCAACTCATCAACTACTTGTCTCAACCATGTACCCAACATGTACCTTAACCAAAAGCCCTCATCAATTTCATCATCCAAATATGATTTGTAACTCTGTAATAGACCTTGTGTATATGATCACATAGCTACAAACCTTCCTTAACTTTCACAACAAGAGACTAGCATTTTCATCAAACTTTTCTTTAGTCTCACATGAATACTTTGGGATTAGTCAACAACCCTAACTTGAAATAATCATAAATATGTACCTGTAATGAATAAAGATCTGAAAATAGTAAAAACTTTTCTTCAGCTTGTTTTATGCAATTCCTCTAGGTGTCACTACTTGGAACCTCTCAGAAAAGGAGTTATAGAAAAAATGACATACCTTGCTGAATTCTGGTTTATTCTAGAGAACGACCTTGTAGAGTGTGCCCCGCACGAAATATTTGTTGAATAGATATTAAAATTTTACAAAGAATACTAAATACTGTGCTATAACCAACACATTTTGACTTACTAAATTTGGATCTGTTATGAATAAGTTATGACGTTTTTACCTGAAACACCTATTTTAGACTAGTTTCAGGACTAGCCACAAACCCTATTTTCCACAGAGTGTAACTCCAAAAATACTACGACCCACACGTTGAATTTTTTACCACAAATACTTGGATATGTTTCCTCAATGGCCTATCAATTTCACGGTCTGAATCATTCTAGAAAAAAAGTTATCGCGGAAATTGTGAGATGACCCGTAAATAACATACCTTAGAAAGCATCATCAAAAGAATTTATCCTCCCTTGAATTCCGACCTTCTTTTCTTCATATTCCCTTTGAAATTCGGCCTAGACACTATTTGTTTACCTCAGTCACCTATGTATATTCAATATTCTCAAGTGTTATGTAAAATGAGAGAGCCTTGCCTCTTATTTATACTCTCAAAATATCTTCCTTAGAAGCATCTTCTAGGTCACTTAACCCATTTCTAGGTCACTTAACCTATTTCTAGGTCACTGAACCCATTTATATGTCACTTAACCTATTTTCATCATTTTTAGGGTTAACCACTTTCCATAATTAGAAAGTTCTCCATTACTTATCATTTAAATATTCCTCCTTGACTTTGTCACCTCACTTTATCATTTAAATAATATTCTTTGATTTTGTCACTTCACTTTATTATTTAAATAATCCTCCTTGACTTTGTCACTTGAATTTATCATTTAAATAATAATTTCTTCTTTGCAAGCTCTTTGACTTCTTTGACCTTTTGGGGCTTCAAGCCAACATATGAGGGTCCTCCAACTTCGTAAGGCCATAACTCTCAAACCGCGAGGAGTTATGTGACGTTCCACATACCACCAGAAATGGCATGACATGTACTATCCATATAGAATAGTATTACCTTCAAATATATTAAAACTCATACCATTATACATGAAACAACCTTGGGTACATTACCCAAACCTTTGTTCTACCAAAATTTGCTACTGGACTTTCTTCAAGGGTTGACATCAATGACAACCAACCTTAATAAAAAATATCCCCCTTTGGCATTGATGACAACACTCTGATTGAATATTGAAATTATGTCATGCAATACTGAAGTCATATCATTCATGCTCTCCTGGAAACATGCCTATGTCCTCTGCATCTCTGTGACCATTTCTCCCCCTGGAACCATGCATCTGTCCTCTACATCTGATGAATCTCTCCCCCTTTGTCATCAATGGAAATTGTATCTTTCCATTTGGGGCTGTTCCCCCTTACTGAACTGTCCTCTTTATGGTGCTTCCTCATGTACATCTAAGACATATAAGATAAACATTCAAAATCATTCATTTTGGAGTAGAAATAACTCCAAGTCTCTGGTGAAGATACTCAAAGGATTCCTGTGGAAGTGGTTTTGTAAATATGTCTGCCACTTGTTCTTTTGTGCCCACATACTAACTCTTATGTTCTTTTCTGCAACCTGTTCCCGTAGAAAGTGATACTTGATTGGAATGTGCTTCATCTTGGAGTGCATCACCGGGTTCTTTGAGATATTGATGACACTTTTATTATCACAATAGATTGGAATGGGCTCATCATACTCAGCCTGTATATCTGTCAAAGTTTGTTTCATCCAAAGAAACTGTGTACAACATGCTGCTGCTGCAATATACTCTGCCTCGGCTATAGATAGAGATACTGATGATTGTTTCTTGCTTAGCCATGACACTAAACACTCACCCAAGTAGAACGTTTCTCCACTAGTGCTTTGTCGGTCATCAATACAACCTGCCTAATCCGCATCTATGTAGGAAATAATAAATAGATCCTTTCCTTTTGGATACCATAATCCAAACTCTCCTTTTCCTTTGAGATATATGAAAATTCTCTTCACTGCTAATACATGTGATTCCTTTGGTGCTGCTTGAAATCGTACCACCTGTCCAATTGCCTGCATTACATCCGGTCTAGATGCTGTCACATATAGTATGCTGCCAATCATTGACCTGTATTGCCTCTGATCTGTAGACTTTGAATCATCATCTTTTCTTAACTTACAACTGGTTTACATGGGAGTGATAACTGGTTTGCAATTTTCCATTCCGAACCTCTTTAGCATTTCTCTCATATACTTGGTTTGAGAAATAAAAATTTGTTGGTTGATTTGACGTATCTGAAGTCCTAGAAAGAAGGATAGTTCTCCAAGTAATGACATTTCAAATTCATTCTGCATATCCTTTGAAAATTTCTGGCTTAACCTGTCATCATCACTACCAAAAATAATATCATCAACATAAACTTCAATTAATAAAATATTACCTTGACTTACCTTGATGTAGAGGTTGCTATTTGCACTTCCTTTTCTGAGCCCCGCCTGCTGTAGATATTTATCCAGTCTAGAGTACCATGCTCTGGGAGCCTGTTTTAGACCATACAAGGCCTTCTTTAATTTGCACACATAGTCTGCATTCTCTGACAACTGAAATCCTTCTGGTTGTTCAATGTAGACTTCTTCTTCAAGTTCCCCATTCAGAAAAGCCGATTTTACGTCCATGTGATACACTTTAATATTTTTGGTGCATGCATAAGCTAAAATCAATTGGATTGATTCCATTCTGGGAACTGGGGCAAATGTCTCTTCAAATTTGATTCCTTCAACCTATGCATATCCTTTACATACCAATCTATCTTTGTTCCTTGTAATGTGTCCATCTTCGTTCAATTTATTCCTGTATACCCACTTTGTGCCGATCACATTCTTATCCTTTGGTCTTGGAACCAATTCCCAAGTGTCATTTTTCTCTATTTGATCCAATTCTTCATCCATGGCCTTGTTCCAAAATTCATCCTTGTTGGCCTCTTCAAAATAGGTTGGTTCAATCGTAGATGTGAGTTCTAGGTGTGTTTGTTCTGGTGAACGAATTCTTCTTCTAGTCTCAATTCCTACGTCTTTTCTTTTATGATAATATGATCTGAAGGATGATTCTTCTGTACTCGTTTGCTAGGTGTCTTTGGAGGCACTTGCCAATCTTTCTCTTCTTCTTCTATCAGATTCTCTTCATCTTCCTATTCTACCTCCTTTTCATCTTCTGCTTCTTTTTCAAAAAGTTGTTCCATTGATTCATTTTCTTCTTCCTTTGATTCTGGTCTGCCTGTTTCATCAATTGTTACGTTGATGCTTTCTACAACTTTGTTCAATCTCATATTGTAACACTTGTATGATTTCCTTGTACTTGAGTAACCAACAATTACTCCTTTGTCCACATGAGAGTCAAACTTTCCCATTTTTTCATCTTCTCTTTTGATGTAGCATTTTCTTCCAAAAACTCTGAAGTGCTTCACATTTGCTGGTCTTCCTTTCCATAGCTCGTAGGGAGTTTTGTTAGTGTTGTTTCTGAGAATTACTCTGTTTTGAATGTGAACTGCTTTATGCACTGCCTATGTCCAAAATATATCTGTCAATTTGGAATCCATTAACATTGTTCGAGCCATTTTCTATATTGTCTTGTTCTTTCTTTCAACAACTCCATTTTTTTTAGGTGTCCTAGCAACGAAGATTTGCCTTTTTATTCCATGACTGCTGCAGTAGTCCATTAATTTATTTGAAGTGAACTCTCTTCCATTATCAGATCTCAAGCATTTGATTTTTGAATCCATTTCATTTTCAACCATTTCCTTGTAGATCTTGAAGTTTTCAAAAGCTTCTGACTTATTCTTGAGAAAGCAAACTGTAGTCATTCTTGTAATATCATCAACTAATAACATAAAGTATTTCTCACCTTTTAAACCCTTTGTTGTAGTTGGTCCAACTAGATCAGTATGCACAATTTCCATTGGTCTTGTCATTGAATATTCCTTTGATTTGAACCTGATCTTTATTTGTTTTCCTTGTTGACAATGCTTGCATAAAGTGTTGGTTGCTTTTGTGATCCGAGGCATTTCTCTGACTGCTTCTCTTCTGTTGACTTTGAAAATGTTATCAAAATGTATGTGACCCATTCTTCTGTGCCATATCCAACTTTCATATTCCTTTCCTAGACAACACTTTTCATTTCCAATTTCACTTAATACATATATGTTGCTTGAAGTTTTCGCAGTTGTAGCAATCAATTTTCCTGAACCTTCTTTTCTTATCTTGCTTGTGAATTGAAAGTAACTTTATGAACTTGGTCACACATTTGACTCACACTTAGAATATTATGTTTCATATATTCTACTAGTAGAACATTTTCTGCCTTGGTATTCTTGTTCCCAATTCTGACTATGCCTTTTCGAATGATTTTAGCTGAATCATCATTTCCAAAGGAGACTGATCCATCTCTTTCCTTTCGTAACATAAGAAACCTTTCTCTATCACATGTCATGTGTTTTGAACAACCACTGTCAACATACCAACCACGTTTCTTCTACTTATCTTGTAGAGCGAGTGTGTATTCTTCATTGCTATATTGATCTTCCTTTCTTATCCATTTTCTGAGGTTCCTGTCTGTGGCTATTGTTATTTTGTTTCGGTTCTCTAGGAGGGACTGCCATTCTGCAATCTTTGGCCACGTGTCCAAAATTGTTACATTTGTAACATTCCACTTCAGTGCTCAAAGATTAAAAAATGTTGTAACTTATTCTCTGTGTTTCAATAGGCCTTATTGGATAACCCTTTTGTGTATGACTTTCAAAGTTGTTTGTGTTCCTGTTGTTAGCTCTGCAATTCACAACTTTATGTCTAAAATTATTACATGCATAACATAAACCAAAAAATATAGTTTGATACCCAGGAGTTGAATATATTCTAAAATGAGTCACTCTTATAAATTCTTCTTCTTCCTGAGTCCTATTTGTTGGTTGTTGATTCTGAAATCTGAATCTTCTCGGTGGAGGAGTGTCCCTGTAATCTTCCTTGTAGATCTTCCTACCCCCTTTGATTGTTTCTGCATAGCTTTTTGTATATGTTTCTTTCTCTGTTGTTTTGGAGCTTGATCCTTTTTCTGTCTGATTGTATCCAAGTCCAAACTTGTCATGATGAGATTTTTTATTGCTGATAATATCATCCAAAATTTTTGAGTTGTTCTGCATATTTTTCTTTTGAAGATCCTTTCTTAATGTGACAATCTCTGCTTCCAAATTTCCAATGATCTTGTCCTTTTCTTCTAGTTGTTCTTTGAGTGCTTCTTCAATTCTTTTATCTTCTTCTATTTGAACCTTTAAATTTGTGATCATTTGTTCTAGTTCTTGAGTGTCTTCTTTCTTGTCTAGTTCTTCTTGGAGTTTCTTGTTTTTCTTCTTTTCTCTTCTGATAACTTCTATGGCACACATTAATTCCTCTCGATAGTCAAATTCTGCCTCTTAAATTTCTTCTTCGACTTCTTCATATTCTTCTTCGGAGTCTTCTTTATTAGAGTCTTCTACTACCATGAATAGAACTCTTTCTGTCTCACTATCATCGAATTCATCTTCATATGATGATGAGATGTCTTCTTTGGTGCATAAGATTTTCTTGAAAACTTTCTTTGTGGTTCTTTTTCCTTTATATGTTTGTTTTCCTTTTGAGTAACCTTCATCATTTCTCTTTTTCTTATAAGGACATTTGTTAGCAAAATGACCAATACCATCACAATTAAAACAAATTAAAGGAATCTTACCTCTATACCTACCGTCAGTTCCCTTGTTCAGTCTTTTGACAAAGTTGGCCACTTCTTCATCATCTTCCGAGACATCACTGCTGCTGCTATGTTCTTCTTTTTTCCTTCCCTTTTGATTTGAATTTTTGGATGCTTTGAAGGATGCTTCTTTTATATCTGGATTTTCCTGTTCAGTTCTCATTTCATATGCTATGAATATTCCATGTAATTTGTCCATGCTTATTGAGTTTAGATATGATCTTTCTTCTAGTTCTGATATCTTAGGGTCAAATCTCATAGGAAGAGATCTTAGTACTTTTTGAACAATTACAGATTCTTTGATTTCTTATCCCAATCCAATGATTGCATTTACTATTTCATCAACTCGTAAAAAGTAAGCTGCAATATTCTCATCTTCCTTCATCTTAAGTTGTTCGAACTGACCTCTATAAGTTTGAATCTTTGTTGCTTTGAATTTTGAATCTCCTTCATAAATATTTTTAAGTTTGTCCCAAATCTCTTTAGTGGATTTACAATGTGCAACTTTGGTGAATATCATTTCACTAAGACCATTCAGATGTGCATTTTTGGATTTGGAATTATTCTGACCAAGTTTCACTGCTTTGTGATTTGTTGGCGAAACTGCTGGTGCTGTGTATCCATCTACAATTGATTGCCAAATTTCAAATCCCTATGCCTGTATATATGTTTTCATCCTTATGCTCCAAAATGCATACTTTTGTCCATTGAACTGTGGTATTTCATTTTTATACAAGTTGTTGCTCCCATGATCTACCTTTCAGTGTTTAAACTGATTTCTGAAGGAACCTGCTCTGATACCAATTGTTGGATTACTGAGAGGGGGGGTGAATCAGTAATAGAACAATTTAATCTTTTTTAACCATATAATCCAAGTGTTATATCAATGCAGCATTATCATCCAATAACTGCAGAGTAAATAAGCAATGAACAAATGAACAATCATACACACACACAATACACCAGTGTTTTACATGGAAACCCAAAGCGGGAAAAAAACACATAATGCTTTTTCTTATATGTCTTGAAGAATTACATTCATTGGAAGCACCAACTTACTTTGATTTCCAGCTGCAACTGGAAGAAGGCTCCAACCCCCTTGTTTCTTAGTCTACAACCTAAAGGAAGCTCCAACTCCCCTATTCTCTAGCTACAACCAGAAGGAGGCTACAACCCCCTATGTTCTCCAGCTACAACCGGAAGCTGGCTACAACCACCTATCCTAGCCCCGTCCAATCGCCCTGAAGTAGAAGTAGAATGATGGAACCTATGTCACATGATCACTGTGAGATATACCACTATAAACTTATACCAATAAACTTGAACCATGCATCAACATGTACCTCAAACTGTAATCAAACTGTACCATACACAAGTGCATCAACCATGCACCAACCTATACTAAACAATCTGTAATCAACCTGTACCATAAACAAGTGAATCCAACCATGTACCAAGTATGTACCAATCATGTGTCAACTACTCATAAACTATGAATCATCAATATGTACCAAGATCATCAACTATACACCTCATGTATGTGCCAACTCATCAACTACTTGTCTCAACCATGTACCCAACATGTACCTTAACCAAAATCCCTCATCAATTTCATCATCCAAATATGATTTATAACTTTGTAATAGCCCTGGTGTATATGATCACATAGTTTCAAACCTTACTTAACTTTCACAACAAGAGAATATCATTTTCATCAAACTTTTCTTTAGTCTCACATGACTAGTTTGGGATTAGTCAACAACCCTAACTTGAAATAATCATAACTATGTACCTGCAATGAATAAAGATCTGAAAATAGTACACAATTTTCTTCAACTTGTTTTATGCAATTACTCCAGGTGTCACTACTTGGAACCTCTTAGAAAAGGAGTTATAGCAAGCATGGCATACCTTGTTGAATTATGACTTATTCTAGAGAGCGACCTTGTAGAGCGTTCCCCACATGGAATATTTGTTGAATGGATATGAAAATGTTACAAAAAATACTAAAGACTGTACTCTAACCAACACATTTGGTCTTATTGAATTTGGATATGTTATGAATAAGTTATGACATTTTTACCCTAAACACCTGTTTTAGATTAGTTTCAGGACTACCCACAAACCCTATTTTCCTCGGAGTGTAACGACCCAAAAGCTGAATTTTTTACCATAGATACTTGGATATGTTTTTTTTTTTTTTTTTTGTTAATGAAGAACTAATGCAATTCAGTAAGTTGTCTTCAAAGCACTTAGGTTTCTACAAGTTCACTTAAACAAGTACATCCTGCTGGTCCCAAAACCAAGCCTTTGTGCCAAGAAGTCTTACCTCTTCATAAAGTAAACTTCAGAACCCTGCGATAACCCTACTGAGTTCGGTAAAGGGAGCATAATCTAGCATGCTAGATACAGTTTTATCTCTCTTTCTAGGAGCCAACCAATTTAGCCTCATATCCTAGGAGGAAGATACTTGGATATTTTCCCTCAATGGCCTATCAATTTCACAGTTTGAATCATTCTAGAATTTTTTTTATTGCAAAAATGGTCAGATGACCTGTAAATAAGACACCTTAGAAAGAATCATCAAAAGAATTTATCCTCCCTTGAATTCCGACCTTCTTTTCTTCACCTTCCCTCTGAAATTTGGCTTAGATATCCTTTGGTTACCTTAGTCACCTATAGATATTCAATATGCTCAAGTGTGATGTAAAATGAGAGAGCCTTGCCTCTTATTTATACTCTCCAAATATCTTCCTTAGAAGCATCTTCTAGATCACTTAACCCATTTCTAGGTCACATAACCTATTTCTAGGTCACTTAACCCATTTATAGGTCACTTAACCTATTTTCCTCATTTTTAGGGTTAACCACTTTCCATAATTAGAAAGTTCTCCATTACTTTATCATTTAAATATTCCTCCTTGACTTTGTCACCTCACTTTATCATTTAAATAATCTTCTTTGATTTTGTCACTTCACTTTATTATTTAAATGATCCTTCCCGACTTTGTCACTTTACTTTATAATTTAAATAATTATTTCTTCTTTGCAAGCTCTTTGACTTCTTTGACCTTTTGGGGCTTCAAGCCAACATATGAGGGTCCTCCAACTTCGTAAGGCCATAACTCTCAAACTGTGAGGAGTTATGTGACGTTCCACATACCACCAGAAATGGCATGACATGTACTATCCATATAGAATAGTATTACCTTAAAATATATTAAAAATCATACCATTATACATGAAACAACCTTGGGTCCATTACCAAAACCTTTGTGCTACCAAACTTTCTTCAAGGGTTGACATTAATGACAACCAACCTCAATCAACATGTACACCTTATTTTCATGGTCCTTGGGATAACCTCCACTTTAGTTCTCTTATTTACATCCTACCTAAGCTACCCACTCCACTAGCATGCCCTTATAGTCCATCTCCTCTAGAAATATCTTTGATTCCTTCCTACTAGTATCACATATCACACTTGACAATGATACCTTGGACCACTCTTATGATCATTGATTTTTCAACCACATGCAATGTTGTCTAATATTTTGAGGATACTAACACTTCCATGATTTTAATTACTCTTGATAAATCTAATTAGATTTTTGAATTGTTGTTTCATAGATGCATGGATTTGAACTAGATATTGATATTTTGGTACCTTTGCATCATTCACTTATCCATGGTTGGCTTAAAAAAAATGTATACTTCAACCGACATATAAGATTAGGCTCTACCCTAATCTAAATATGCTCTGTAATGGACCATTTACTACTATACCTACACACTCTAAGGAGACTAGAAGTATATCCACTTCAAATTCTAGGACCGTGACTTTCAACTTGGACAACCTTTTAGAACGATGTTTTCCTTCCTCCAACCCTTTCTAATTAGGGTGATTGTTAAGAACCTTTGTGTTCATCAATGTATAGTTAATGGTATTGGCATGTTCACATACAAAGTGTGCTTGTTATTGATGGAAAGAACAATAGTGATGATGGCATATTGGAAGCAATGACGACAAACAGGAAAGCATCAATGATAGCATCGGGAATGATGAGACCATGAGAAATTGTTGTCTACAAGATCAGGAGGATGAGCACAGGGCAGAGAGTTGGAGTTTTCAGTTAGCCAGAGGTTATCATGAAGGAAACAAGGAGCATGTGTAGGATTCCTTAGAATCCGTGAGTTTGTAGAAGGAATCAAGCTCAGGAGGAATATTGCAGAGTTGCATGCAGAGTGAAAGTGTGTGCCAGGGACGATGTTAACTTAATTTCCAAAGCTCAGGAGAGATAGCATTTTTCAGAAATGCAGACGAGACCCAAAGTCATCAGGACTCGCAAAAGGAGCAAAGGTCGAGACCCTTGAACACTTAGAAAACCTTCTAAGTCAGAGAGATCATAATCTCAGGAGAGAGACTGACAGTGGCCATTGGATCAATGATCCAAATGACCAACAACCGTCTGATCAAATCAAGTGAAGGATAGGATAAGAGAGACAAAAAGGGTTGAGAATTTGAATACCTAAAAACCCGACAATTGTTGGATCATTATAGGTGGAAGGACAGGATAAGCGAGATAAAAAGGGTTGATAATTTGAATACCTGAAAACTCGACAATCGTTGGATCATTATAAGTGGAAGGACAAGATAAGATAGAAAATAAACATTGTGGATAGATCAATCCATCGATCTAAGAACATGATCAATGAATGTAATGTCCCCACTTTGGGACATCATTAGATTACAAAGGGTTATGATGACCAGAGTAGCCAGATGGAGGTTATAGTGATTACAAAGATTATTGAGAGGTATTTTGGGTCCCATCTTGCATCGCTCATCCCATTTAATCATTATGATCCATTCCACACAAGTTGGATTTGGTTTCGTTGCATTCCGACAATTTCCATGATTTTGAGTATTTTGAGCTATAAGTTAATTAAATTCACTGAAGAGGTCATTTTGGGCACAATGCTTGGAGGAACCTCTTAGTGTAATAGCTCATTCAAATTGGGAGGAACAAGACTACAGGATAGGATGATGAGAAGTGACTTTCAGTGGCCAGGGAAGTCACTAGGAGAGATAAGATGCTTTTCATAGGTAAAATGGTTAATTAATTAATTAAATTTATTTAATTAATAATTAAAAAGAAAAGTCACTTTGGAGAGACAAGGGGATGCAGGAAGTATAAATAAGAGGCAAGGGCCTCTATTCATTCATTCATGTATGTTTATCATTTTGATATCTAGCTTCTATCTAGAGGGCCCATATCTTGGGGGTTTTGAGGGTTTTGACTTAACAAACCCTAGAGGACGATTTGGTGGTGAAAGATTTCAACTAGCTTATCCCAAGCTTGGTCTCAGAGATGCAATACTCTCCCACACCATTCTAGTTCAGATATACTCAGTGTAGGAGGGTTCTACACTAGCCACAGGAACAGGAAGAGAGGGAGGGTGCACCATTGGGGGTTTCCTGCAAGGGGGGCACACCATCCATTGAGGGAAGCTCGTTGCAGGTGATTGGCAGGGCTTTTGGAGATTCTAGCATATGGGTTTTCATTGCAGGATCTTGGCCATCATATCTAGTCCATTCAGGAGGAGTCTTATGTGCCATTTGATTTATTATATGCATGGGACGAATTGGAGGAGGGGAGAAAACTTCAGAAAGTGGTTTCAGTCATTTGCTAGTTCAGATTTTCACTATTTCCATTGAGACTTCACCTAGTGACTTGCAGTGTCCCGATCTATCTTTATAGCAAGTTTCAGGGCATTTGGAGGCCTCCTTCATCAGGGCCAAAATTGTAGGGTTTGATAGTTTCAGGAGGGCGCAACTCCATTGGAGGATTCAACATTTGGAGGAGTTTCCCTTGGTGTTTTGATCTGATATTTCAGGAGTGGATTCTACTCATCCCGATCTATAGTTCAACATCTTCAACATAACATCTGGAGGTCTTTGACAGTAGGGCCAAATTATTGAGGGTCTTCAGTGTTCCAGCAAGGTGTGGCATCCTCCAGCTTGGGGGTTTGGCACCTCATACGACCTAGATCTTAGTTTGTAGTGGTTTTCTATGTTATCCAGCCTTTGGGGGCTTAGAGTCTTCTGTTGGAGAATTTTGTATCATCTCTTATCATGTTTATTGGAGCCATTTGTTGAGCATTCCATATTGACCTCACTATTGTATCAGGTTCTTCTTATTATTATGAATAAAGATAAGATCTGAGGTATTTTGGGTTGTCTATCATATTATTGATCTTGCATGTGGTTGTGGTATGCTATATTTCTTTATCTTCTTATCTTTTTCTACAAACACACAATAAAACCATCAGTATAACCCTAAGTGCAACCTAAGAGACACGAATAAACAAAGTGTTTGACAAAATGCCACTACCAGAAAAAGTTTAAAATGACACCCAAACTGTGATGTTCCTTGCATATTGGCTTGGGAACATTACAGTGGTATCAGAGCCTAGACTCCTACCAGTCTGAGGATATGATCATGGCAACCACTAGGCATTGGGATGACACACATGCATTGGTGGCAGATTACTATTGGAGGGAATCGGTGACACATGGTAGTGCAGATGAGATATTTTCCATGGATGACCTTCATATCCTCAGGGAGAGAGTGTCTATGATGAGGATTGACTACCAGTAGTTGTTGACAGATAGGGACTACCTCTTGGGGATTGGGGAGATGTATCACAGGGCCTAGAGGGCGTGGGAGTTGGAGGTGAATCGACTCACTCAGGAGTTGGAGGGCACTCGAGGATTATTGAGAGGCACACAAACAACCCTTCAAGAATCAGAGTCTAGATCAGAGGAGCTTTCTGAGGAGATTCGTCAGAGGTCCACTTCATCTATCCTAGTGGACAGTCAGATATGTCCTTCGGTGACATGGCTAGAGGATGTTGGTGGTCTAGCAGAGGAGCACCAGTTAATGGAGGACCCTTCAATTTGTGTTCTGAGAGTGGTTGAACTTCAGACAAAGGTTGATCCAGTAGTACACCCAGGATCTATGATGCAGCATGAGTATATGGGAGATGACATGAGTATGCCAGAGCATACAATGGTGAGTGATAGCTCACAGAGATACGCCGAGATATATGGTGGGATTTTGA
This sequence comes from Picea engelmannii, assembly GCA_009831015.1. NCBI lineage: Eukaryota > Viridiplantae > Streptophyta > Pinopsida > Pinales > Pinaceae > Picea > Picea engelmannii. The sequence continues at coordinate 529,093 of ML776716.1, read as the reverse complement.
GGGGTGCATTTCCTTGCAGGGAGGAGACACACTTAGGGGAGCATACAAATGCCACTCCTTTGCAACATCACATAGTTAGGGAATATCACCTTCACCGTATCAACAGTTACATGGAAGATGAGTGGTATAGGTTAGTGGACCAGTAGTTGGAGGAGTTACTTACAGTTGTACTGGATGATTGGGAGTCAGTGATGATCATAGGAGAGTATGTACCATGGGTACCAGTGGACATGATTTTGGTTGAATCCTTGGGATTGACCAAATCATGTGATGTTTTGCAGGTCTACAGTCAGCTATAGAGGTTTCTGTTAGCCTTCCCCGACACATTTATCATTGACAACAACATGAGGAGAGATAGATAGTGGCAGAGGGCATGGAGAGTGAGTAGGTTGAGACCACTTGACGGGAGTACTTTTACGACATATAGAAGGTCGGAGGTGGATCATGTTAGGAAGATAGTTGAGACTTGGTGCGTGATGGTGAGAATCATAGGCCAGGTGAAAACCGATGAGCACAGAGGGCTTTCGACAGTGATCAGTCTGACAAAGGAGCAGCTAGGAGAGACTGGAAGTGATAAACTTCCAAGTTTTCCTGGTATTTGGGAGTTCATTGTGTTAGAAGGATGTTTTACATCATGTTGACCCAGGTTATGCCAGAGAGCCACACACTCCACCTTGGGTTGGTTCGAAGTGGGCCTGCAGGTACTTGTCATATTGAGCAAGACATTTTCTCCCTCTTGATCATCATGATCGAGCATGGAGATGGTTGGGCATCTACTACTTCCATAGAGATGTTCTTACAGATGTAGCTTTTGGACAATAGGTCCAAGTGCCATAGGTACTTCAACTTGAGGATACAGGAGTGGAGGATCTGGTATATATACAGGGAGCAGTCAAGCATGGTCAACATAGTGCAGTGTTTGCATGGTGATCTTCGACAGAGGTTAGCATGGGACCCAGGGATTGTAGGATTGATAATTTCACTAACTGACAGGGGTGAGTGGACCTTTGCAGGGGAAATTTGTTCTTACTTCCCATTGAGATTCAGTGTTGAGGAGAGCACATCACTTGAGGGTGTCTCATGGAGGTTTGGAAGTACCTCATTCTGGCATCAGCATGGAAAGTTGATGGAGGTCATGTTGATATTGGTAGTATCTTGGAGGATGGACTCTGTCATGGATGAGGCCATGAGTTATGAGTAGGATCGTCATGGTGTCGATACATTTCAGGATTATGCTTCCCAGGGGCTTGCAGTTCATGACTTGATATGGGACCCAGGGGGCAAAGTGTGTGATAATTCATCTTTGGATGGGGTCTAATGTGTGTCCAACAGGTGAACATGGGATCCTGGTATTATGCTTGAGGGCATTTGGTTATTTCTTGAGGACAAGCAATTTTCTAGCAGGGAGGACTGTAATGTCCCCACTTTGGGACATCATTACATTACAGAGGGTTATGATGACCATAGTAGCCAGATGGAGGTTAAAATAAGTACAAAGGTTATTGAGAGGTATTTTGGGGCCCGAATTGCATCTCTCATTCCATTTCATCATTATGATACATTCCACACAAGCTGGCTTTGGTTTCATTGCATTCCGACGATTTCCATGATTTTAAGTATTTTGAGCTATAAGTTAATTAAATTCACTAAAGAGGTCATTTTGGGCACAATGCTTGGAGGATCCTCTCAATGTAATATCTTATTGGAATCGGGAGAAACTGGACTACAGGATAGGATGATGAGAAGTGACTTTCAGTGGCCAGGGAATCCACTAGGAGAGATAAGACACTTTTCATAGGTAAAAAGGTTAATTAATTAATTAAAGTGATTTAATTAATTAAAAAAGAAACGTCACTTTAAAGAGACAAGGGGATGCAGGAAGTATAAATAAGAGGCAAGGGCCTCTATTCATTCATTCATGTATGTTTATCATTTTGATATCTGGCTTCTAGCTAGAGGGCCCATCTCTTGGGGGTTTTGAGGGTTTTGACTTAACAAACCCTAGAGGACGATTCGATGGTGAAAGATTCCACCTATCTTGTCCCAAGCTTGGTCTAGGAGATGCAATACTCTCCCACACCATTCTAGTTCAAATCTAGTCAGTGCAGGAGGGTTCTACACTAGCCATAGGCACAAGAAGAGAGGGAGGGTGCACCATTGGGGGTTTCCAGCAAGGGGGGCACACCATCCATTGAGGGAAGCTCATTGCAGGTGATTGGTAGGGTTTATGGAGATTCTATCATCTGGTTTTTCATTGCAGGATCTTGGCCATTAGATCTAGTCTATTTAGGAGGAGTCTTATGTGCCATTTGATTTATTAGATTCATGGGACAAATTGGAGGAGGGGAGCAAACTTCAGAAAGTGGTTTCAGTCATTTGCTAGCTCATATCTTCACTATTTCCCCCGAGACTTCACCTAGTGACTTGCAGTGTCCCAATCTATCTTTCTAGCAAGTTTTAGGGTATTTGGAGGCCTCTTTCATCAGGGCCGAAATTGTAGGGTTTGACTGTTTCAGGAGGGCGCAACTCCATTGGCAGATTCAACATTTGGAGGATTTTCCCTTGGTGTTTTGATCTGATATTTCAGGAGGAGATTTTACTCATCCCAATATATAGTTCAACATCTTCAGCGTAGCATCTCAACGTCTTTGATAGTAGGTCCGAATTATTGAGGGTCTTCAATGTTCCAACAGAGCATGGCATTTTCCAGCTTGGGGGTTTGGCACCTCATACGACCTAGATCTCATTTTGTAGTGGTTTTCTATGTTATCCATCCTTTGGAGGCTTAGAGTCTTCTTTTGGAGCATTATTTAGCAACTCTTATCATGTTTATTGGAGCCATCTATTGAGCATTCCAGATTAGCCTCACTATTGTATCATGTTCTTCTTATTATTATGAATAAAGATCAGATCTGAGGTATTTTGGGTTGTCTATCATATTATTGATATTGCACGTGGTTGTGGTACGTTATATTTCTTTATCTTCTTATTTGTTGCTACAAACACACAATAAAACCATCAGTATAACCCTAAGGGAAACCTAAGAGACAAGAATAAACAAAGTGTTTGATGAAATGCCACAACCTAAAAAAGTTTAAAAAGACACCCAAACCGTGATTTTCCTTGCATCTTGGCTTGGAAACATTACAGTGGTATCAGATCCTAGACTCCTGCTATCTTGAGGGGTCTTCCATAAGGAGAAATGGGTGGGATATACTTTGAGATAATATACTGTGAGATAAAATATTCCTCCCTTAGTGAGAGAACTAGGGCTCAAATAACCTTCCCACAATTTGTAGCCTTGAGGAATCCTAGTTGGAGCGAAGAGGATGTTTTACACAGGATCATTGTAGCAGAGGAAAAGAGAGAAACAACAACTATATGGATGGAATAAGAGAGTAACCCCACACCCATTAGGAGCACACAACTTTGCTACAGTTGCAAGGTGCCTTGGGAACTAGATCATAGGTGTAGGGGTAAGGATCATAAGCATATTATTGAGCTACACTATGACAGTGAGGATGAGGTGTGTGAGGACACATAGCTAGAGCTAGATGCTTATCGTGAGCAATCTGATGATGATAGTGACTCTTGCACATAGGCTAGTGATAGTGACTCTTGCACAGAGGCTGGTGATTCTAGCATGTTTGGGGAGGTTAGTGACCCTTGCACATTAGAGGAGCAGTTGGATGGAAGCACTTTTGCTTCAACAGTCATATCACATGGTGTTGATGACCCTACACCTTAGCAGAGTGGAGCCACTAGTGGGAGTTCACATGTGTTAGCACATAGATATGATGATCTCCCTATGAGGGTCGTGACACCTTTGTCACCCTTTCAGGCACCCACGATAGCCACATCACATGAGGACACCAGTAGTATGTCAGATATGATGGAGGAGCCTTGTGTGAGGGATGCACCCCATGGACATGTAGATCCACTGATCCAAGAGTAGGTACAAGATGTACATACAATTGACCTTACACATGCAGATCAACATGAGTATATTGAGTCACAACTTTTGGAGACTCCATTAGTTGAGCAGATTGTGGATACTGACAGGTTGATGGAGCACTTGCTTCCAGGATTGGCCTACATTGATGAGGATGCACTCTTTATCAATCAGGATGACCATAGCACGTATCTGGACACCTCTATATGGGATCTAGGTGTAGATGATAGTAGCAGGGTGAGTGCACATGAGGATACATCTACTCACACTAGATACAATATGATTAAGAGGGAGCTAGCAGTTGAGGATGATGTGAAATCACTTATGGGTAGACCTAGTGGCACAGTAGAAAGTGGGTAGTTCAAAACTTTATCTCCTGCAGAGAATGTTGTTGGGGATACCAGTGATGTCACTAGCAGAGAGAGACGTGAGGTGGCACCTCAACATGACTGTGATCAAGAGTCACACCACTTAGCAGGAAAACTGAGAGTCAGTGAGGATATGATCATGGAAACCACTAAGTGTTGTGATGAAACACATGCATTGGTGGCTGATTACTGATGGAGGGTATTGGTGACACATTGTAGTGCAGATGAGGCATTTTCCATGGATGACCTTCATACCCTTAGGGAGAGAGTTTCTATGATGAGGATTGACTACCAGCAATTGTTGATAGACAGGGACTACCTCTTGGGGATTGGCGAGATGTATCATAGGGCCTTGAGGGTGCGAGAGTTGGAGATGGACCGAATCACTCAGGAGTTGGAGAGCACTCAAGGATTCTTGAGAGGCACATAGAAAACCCTTCAAGAATCAGAGTCCATATCATAGGAGATTCTTGAGGAGATTCGTCAGAGGTCCACTTCATCTATCCTAGTGGACAGTCAAATATGTCCTTCGGTGACATGTCTAGAGGATGTTAGTGGTATAGCAAAGGAGAACTAGTTGATGGAGGACCCTTCCATTTGTGTTTCGAGAGTGGTTGAAATTCAGATAGAGGTTGATCCAGTAGTATGCCCAAGATCTATTATGCATCATGAGTATACGGGAGATGACATGAGTATGCCAGAGCATACAGTGGTGAGTGATAGCTCACAGAGACATGCTGAGATGTATGGTGGGATTCAGAGGGGTGTATTTCCTTGAAGGGAGGAGACACACTTAGGGGAGCATACAGATGCCACTCCTTTGCAACATCACACAGTTAGGGGATATCACCTTCACCTTATCAACAATTACATGGGATATGAGAGGTATAGGTTAGTGGACTAGCAGTTGGAGGAGTTACTTCCGGTTGTACTAGATGATTGGGAGTTAGTGATGATCATAGGAGAGTATGTACTGTTATCACTTCATAAATATATTTGGTTGATAAACAGACGACGAAGGTAAATTTTTCAATCAACTTTGAGACCCAAAACTAGCCTATCGGATCTGGAGAGGGCTCTCTCAGAAATGACACGGTCTTCGTGCAGGATATGAATTTGAAAACAATGGATAGATTTAACACCGATGGTAAAAATGGTTTCTGGTTATATTGTCACAGAAAAGTAAAACTTGGGCTATGGGGTCGATTTGAGGAAGAGACAGAACAAATGACTCAGTGACTGGATTCGAGAGGACAAGGCTGGGTGAGCAACAACATTCAGTGTAAACTGTAAAGTGTGGTGGGAGAAAAAAATAGAAAGTAACTCAAGAGTGTCTCTATGGACGCATTCAGAGTTAGCTTGAGAGGAAAACGTTTTGTCTAAGTGGTGCGAACAAGGGGCGTTGTACAATGAATCCGTAGGTTCAAAAATTCGTTCCGAAATAGATAGTATGAGATATGAAATAAAAGGTAACATGAAACACAAACACAAAGAAAGAGACACAATACATCCGACTATCACAACTAGAATGTTTTCATCAAATCACAGGACCTTTGCATTAAATTTCGGTCAAAAAACTCAGATTACATACAATAATATTCGTTTTCTCAAAATTGCCAACCAACCCTGTTTACATAAAAATGACCCCCTTATATAGAAATCTAATGTCACCCTTGTCTGTTAGGGTCGAGCTACTCTCTCCTTGAATCATGAATCCATTTTCTTTTAAAGAGAACAATAACTTCAACGGATTCATTAAAAATAGAAAACCCGACTTTGCCAAATTATAATCGTAACCGAAATATTCTTTACAGTCATTGATCATGATCCAAATTCGACCATATGGTTGTGATGAGACATCATTTTCATTGCTAGACACTCTGTCATCCTTGCACAACAAGTCTTCTACGCAACAGTAACCTACAACAAAAATGCAACAAAATGCGCAACATACTGGTAAAATAGGCATTAAATATGACATCGTATCTCACTGATAAAAGACTATTTTTATAAACTGAGAGAAAATTTTGTATTTAAGATCGTTGTGAAGAAAAACCTCTCTCGGTTTCTTGAAATTCATCTCCAGCTGGCCAGAATATGTGTCGAAAGAACATGTCTTGGACAGGAAATCACGAAAATTGAAAAATAGGGCTCAAATATTCCTTCGAATCTCCCAATCTGTGACACATTTTTAAAATATGAGAGTTTTTTATTATTTGGTATATCCTCGACAAAAAAATCTCGGGGATTTTCCAAATTCCTCTCCATTTGGTCAGAAATCGATCTTGAAGTTGACCACTAAACCAATAATTTGCGTAGTGCAACTTGTAGCTTGTGTGCTGGAAAAATCCACTGCACGGCAACATCCTATGTGAAATAGAATCCACTGCGCGACAACATCCTATGCATGACGAAATCCACTGCGCGACAACATCCTATGCGTGACATAATCCACTACATGACAAAATCCTATGCACGACGAAATCCACTGCACAACAACATCCTTTGCACGGCGACATCCTCTGTGCGACAGAATCCACTGCGTGACAACATCCTATGCGTGACCACATTCTTTGCGCGACAACATTCTATGTGCAGTGCGCAGTGAATTTTGCAGCACGTAGTTGCAAATTGAAATGGAACACATAAATGATAAGCTTCCTTTTGAAAATGACCCTTGGAGACGTTAGATGCTTCCAATCATAAAAAAAATATGGGTGCTAACATGCATGACTTTGCAAATTGTTGAAAAAACTATAACCTCAACTATGAAAATCATGGCGCTAATAGCTGGCTCTAACAGGGATTCTATCCTCCCTGTGAGGTAGCAAAGAACAATAGACCAAGTGCCAATCCATTGGGATTCTCCTAAACTCAACTTTCCAACTGTAACTTGTAACCTACATCCGCTGAAAACCCAAAACTGTATATGCTCCAAACTAAAATCTGAAACTAAGCTGAAAATGAAAACTGTAGTTTGCTAAAATAAATGCTCATAGTACCGAGCTTATTTGCACTCCTACCTACCCTAACTGCTGAAAAGGATGCCAATCAAGTGAAATCAAAATGCCAATGCAACCATGCAATCACTTTATCCACTTTTTGCTTTCTTTGCACATGCTTTCTCCAAAGCCGGTTTACTGATAAGCCATTCAAAACTTTATCTATAAATTCAAATCTCAAAAAATAAAAAACATTGGGACTATTTGTCGCCTCTAACAAAACTACAAATGGATCCTCCAGAACATACATAAAACAAAAATCATGTTTCACCCTTTCCATTGCATCCTTGTTTTCATGTAACTCAACTCGTTGATTACCACAAAAGGCTGAAAAATATGTTGAGACTGCTGGAAATAACAATCTTCTGAATCAAAAGACAGTGCTGGCTGAAATGAAACCCTTGGTGGAAAGCAATCCATATCTACCATCGACATTGATTGACCATCATCTTTATTTCCAAGCTGGTAGTTGAGCACAGGTTGCAAATCTGAATTGAAATAACCTTCCATGTAATCAACAACACGATCATTAAATGCATGAGAAGGTTGTTGGTCTTCCTCACTGATTACAATTTTCTCATGTAAAACAATGTCACTGTGAATGCAGTCAGAATTCTCTACTTCCTTTGTTATCTCATAATTTACTTTCAACAATTCAAAGGAAGAAAAACATAATGGAAAATAGTTTTCATTTGCAAGTCCACTGCTTCCTCCATATTCAACATCATGCCAGGAGGATTTCTGATTTGAAACATTATAAACATTTTTATTCAACAATTCGAAAGAAGAAAAACACAATGGCAATGTTCTTTCACTTAATTCAAAACCTCCTTCATTTTCTTCACTGCTGTCATATGCACATTTTTCAATTTCTTTGGATTAATGAACACACTCATTTTCAGATTCATCCTCGACCAATGGCTGTAATTTTTAACTGATTAACCTTCCATATAAAAAGCAACAAGGTCATTAAACATAGGAGAAGATTACTGCAATTTCTTATCAATTGTTTCCCATGAATCAATGTGATTTTGCATCAACACACATTCCTCTACCTCAGTGATGATATTTAAATTTTCTTTCAACAATTTAAACGAAGCAAAGCATAAAGTTAAATAATTTACTTCAGTTGATTGAGTACTTTATTCATATTCTTCTTTGTAACTGTCATAGGTAAACTGATTGCTCTCATTACATTGTTGAAAAGGAACATTTTCTGATAGATAACGTGCAGTTGGTTGTTCTAGGAAGTCAACATCATAACCATCATCATATTCATCATATATAGACAAATAAAAAACGCCTGCAATGTCATCTAACAAGAAAAGGTTTGGGATATCCACCTGCTCTTCAACAAGCTAATTTTCAAATTCATTTTCTTGATTGTCTACAAATGAATACATAAAACAATCAGTTTCTTGCTCATGATGGCAAAGATTGGGATGTAAATTAGCTTCTTGTTTATGCACAATATCATGTTCTTTTGCTACACCATCATTCTCTATATTAGCAACACTCTTTAAATTCCGATTTTGCAAACTTTGACATGCTTGAAGATTGTCTTCCACTTCCTGAGCATTATTGAACATCTGCTGCAAAGACATAGACTCCCTCTCCATCAGAAGAAAAGATAAGTCTGATTGAAAGGTTGTTACATAATGGAGCATGGTAGCAACTTCAAGAGGTTGGACTTCTTTAGGCAGTTTATAATAAAGACTAGCAAACCTCCTATTGAAATTTGAGATGGTTTCATCTTTCATTCTTCTCATGGCATAAAACTCTGAAAGTAGTAGATTCCATGAATTTCTCTCACCCCAAAATCTATGGAAAGATTCCCTCAATTCATCCCACGAGCTAATCGACTGACGCTGTAGATGTCTGAACCATGCTTTGGCATCTCCTTGTAAGTACTGAGAAAATGCCCTCATAGGCACATCATCATGTTCAATCTCAAAAAGGTCAATAAAATGCTCAAAGTCCTGCATATATTTTTCAGTCGAATGTGCATCAATCTCTCCATCGAACCTAGGAAGGTACTTATAATATTTCACAGGAAAGTCGTGAAGGATGGAAGGCAATTTAAGAGGATTGTATATTTCTTGAATCTTGGAGGGTGCAGGATTAAGAACAAAAGGCACAAGCTCAGCTTTGGTTTCATTAAGCTCACAAGAATGATCATGAACATTATATGGCTTAGAGAAAGGAACTTGGTGAATATCGGTTATACAAGAAGAAGGAGGTATACCTACAGTTTTCAATGAAGGATATACAAGGGTAGATCTATGGGATTCATTTGAACGCAGTAAGAGAAGAAATATTCTTTTGAAAAACTCAGGAAAGGACAAGAAGATATTGATAAAACATAAAAGTACTTCTTGAACTAAACTTAATCTTGAGTACCTTATTTTTCCATACTGCTCTTCCATATCTCCGTCAACAAGTCTCATTCTCCAGTGGAGTCTTTGAATCACATTCAAAGCTTGATTGGAGTCACCATGAAAACTTTAGCTCTGGATTCTTCTGCTAGTGGAATCACCTTCAATTGATTTTTTGATGTGTGGAGTTGCCAGAGAATAAATACAGCCAATATGTGTCGTAGTGTTTGTTGCTCTCAGACCTTAGAACTGAAACAATGTCTTTATTACCAGGGAAAGTTTCATTCAATTCCGTCCCCGACAACGGTGCCAGAATGTTAGCGCTCCGTAAATCTATTTGGCTGATAAAAAGACGACGAAGGTAACTTGTTCAACCAACTTTGAGACCTGAAACTAGACTTTCGGATCTGGAGAGAACTCTCTTAGAAATGGCACGGTCTTCGTGTAGGATATGACTTTGAAAACAATGGCTATATTTAACACCGATGGTAAAAATGGTTTCTGGTTATATTGGCATAGAAAAGTAAAACTTGGGCTATGGGGTCGATCCGAGGAAGAGACTGAACAAATGACTCAGTGACTGGATTTGAGAGGAGAAGGCTAGGCGAGCAAAAACCTTCAGTGTAAACCGTAAATTGTGGCGGGATAAAAACACAGAAAGTAACTCAAGAGCACCGCTGAGGATGAATTCATAGTTAGCGTGAGAGGAAAACGGTTTGTCTAAGTGGCGCGAACAAGGGGCGTTGTACAACGAATCCGTAGGTTCGAAAAAATTCGTTCTGAAATAGACAGTATGAGATATGAAATAAAAGGTAATAGGAAACATAGATGCAAATAAAGAGACACAATACATTCGACTATCACAACTAGAATCTTTTCATCAAATCACAAGACCTTTGCATTAAATTTCGGTCAAAAAACTCAGATTACATACAATAGCAGTCATTTTCTCAAAATTGCCAACCAACCCTGTTTACATAAAAATGACCCCCTTATATGGAAAGATAATTTCACCCTTGTCTGTTAGGGTCAAGCTACTCTCTCCTGGTATCATAGATCCATTTTCTTTGAAAGAGAACAATAACTTCAACGGATTCACTAAAAATAGAAAACCCGACTTTGCCAAATCATAATAGTAACCAAAATATTCTTTACAATCATTGATCATGATCCAAATTCGACAATATGGTTGTGATGAGCCATCATTTTCACTGTTGGACACTCTGTCATCCCTACACAACAAGTCTGCTATGCAACAGTAACCTACAACAAAAATGCAACAAAATGCGCAACAAACTGGTAAATTAGGCATTAAATATGACATTGTATATCACTGATAAAAAACTATTTTTAGAAACTGAGAGAGTTTTTTGTATTTAGGATCGTTATAAATAAAAACCTCTCTTGGTTTCTTGAAATTCATCTCCAGATGGCTAGAATACGTGTCACAAAACATGTCTCAGACAGGAAATCATGAAAACTAAAAAATAGGGCTCAAAGATCTCGGGGATTTTCCAAATTCCTCTCCAATTGGTCAGAAATCAATCTTCAAGTTGACCACTAAACCAGTAATTTGCGTAGTGCGACCTGTAGCCTGTGTGCTGGAAAAATCCATTGCGCGACAACATCCTATGCACAACAGAATCCACTATGCGACAAAATCCACTGCGTGACAAAATCCTATGTGCGACAAAATCCACTACGTGACAACATCCACTGTGTGATAGAATCCACTGCGCGACAAAATTCTATGCGCAACGAAATCCACTGCACGACAACATCCTTTGCTCGACGAAATCCACTGCGCGACAACATCCTATGCGTGACTGAATCCATTGCACGAAAAAATCCTATGCACAGAAAAATCATTTGCATGACAACATCCTTTGCGTGACGACATCCTCTGCACGACATAATCCATTGCGCGACAACATCCTATGCGCGACAACATTCTTTGTGTGACAACATTCTTTGCGCTGTGCGCAGTGAATTTTGCAACGTGCAATGAATTTTACAGCGCGTAGTTGAAAATGGAAATGGAACAAATAAATGATAAGTTTCCTTTTGAAAATGACCCTTGGAGATGTTAGATGCTACCAGTCATAAAAACAATATGGGTGCTAACATGCATGACTTTGCAAATTGTTGACAAACCTATAACCTCAACTATGAAAATCATGGCGCTAACATGTACCATGGATACCAGTGGATGCGATTTTGGTTGAATCCTTGGGATTGACCAGAGCATGTGATGTTTTACAGGTCTACAGTCAGCTAGAGAGTTTTCTATTAGCCTTCCCTGACACATTTATCATTGACATCAGCATGAGGAGAGATAGACAGTGGCAGAGGGCATGGAGAGTGAGTAGGCCAAGACCACCTGACGGGAGTACTTTTACGACATACAGTAGGTCAGAGGTGGACCGTGTTAGGTATATAGTTGAGACTTGGTGCGTGATGGTGAGAATCATAGGCCATGTGGCAACAGATGAGCACAAAGGGCTTCCGAGAGTGATCATTCCAACACATGAGCAACTAACGGAGACTGGAAGTGATAAACTTCCAAGTTTGCGATGGGATATGGAAGTTCATTGTGTTAGAAGGATGTTTTACATCATGTTGAACCAGGTTGCGCCAGAGATCCACAGACTCCATTTTGGGTTGGTTTGGAGTGGGCCTATAGGTACTTGTCCTATGGAGCGAGACATTTTCTCCCTCTTGATCATCATGATCGGGCATGGAGATGGTTGGGCAGGTACTACTTCCACATAGATGTTCTTACAGATGCAACTTCTAGACAACAGGTCCAAGTGCCACAAGTACTTCAACTTGAGGATCCAGGACTAGAGGATCCAATATATATACAGGGAGAGGTCAAGCATGGTCAGCATAGTGTAGTGTTTGCATGGTGATCTTCGACAGAGGCTAGCATGGGACCCGAGGATTGCAAGATTGAGAATTTCCCTGACTGACAGGGGCGAGTGGACCTTTGCAGGGGAAAGTTTTTCTAACTTCCCATTGAGCTTCAATGTTGAGGAGAGCACATCACTTGAGGGTGTCTCATGGAGGTCTGGAAGTACCTCATTCTGGCATCAACATGGGAAGTTGATGGAGGCCGTGTTGATCTTGGTAGTATCTTGGAGGATGGACTCAGTTAGGGATGAGGCCATGAGCTATGAGCAGGAGTTTCACGGTGTCGATACATTTCAGGATTATGCTTCCTAGGGTCTTGTAGTTCATGACTTGATATGGGACCCAGGGGGCAGAGTGCGTGATAGTTCATCTTTGGATGGGGTATACTGTGTGTCTAACAGGTGGACATGGGATCCTAGTATTATGCTTGAGAGGATTTGGTTATTTCTTGAGGACAATCATTTTTCTAGTAGGGAGGACTGTAATGTCCCCACTTTGGGACATCATTACATTACAAAGGGTTATGATGACCAGAGTAGCCAGATGGAGGTTATAGCGAGTACATATATTATTGAGAGGTATTTTGGGGCCCTTCTTGCATCACTCATCTCATTTCATCATTATGATCCATTCCGCACATGTTAGCTTTGGTTTCGTTGCATTCCGACGATTTCCATGATTTTAAGTATTTTGAGATATAAGTTAATTAAATTCACTGAAGAGGTCATTTTGGGCACAATACTTGGAGGAACCTCTCAGTGTAATAGGTCATTTGAATCGGGAGAAACAAGACTACAAGATAGGATGATGAGAAGTGAATTTTAGTGGCCATGGAAGCCACTAGGAGATATAAGGCGCTTTTCAGAGGTAAAAAGGCTAATTAATTAATTAAAGTGATTTAATTAATTAATTAATAATTAAAAAAGAAAAGTCACTTTGGAGAGACAAGGAGATGCATGAATTATAAATAAGAGGCAAGGGCCTCTATTCATTCATTCATGTATGTTTATCATTTTGATATCTGGCTTCTAGCTAGAGGGCCCATCTCTTGGGGGTTCAAAGGGTTTTGACTTAACAAACCCTAGAGGATGTTTCAGTGGTGAAAGATTCCACCTAGCTTGTCCCAAGCTTGGTCTCGGAGATGAAATACTCTTCCACACCATTCTAGTTTATATATACTTAGTGCAGGAGGGTTCTTCACCAGCCACATGCATAGGAAGAGAGGGAGGGTGCACCATTGGGGTTTTCCAGCAAGGGGGGCGCACCATCCATTGAGGGAAGCTCGTTGCAGGTGATTGGCAGGGCTTCTGTAGATTCTATCATTTGGGTTTTCATTGCAGGATATTGGCCATTAGATCTAGTCCATTCAGGAGGAGTCTTATGTGCCATTTGATTTATTAGATACATGGGACAAATTGGAGGAGGGGAGAAAACTTTGGAAAGTGGTTTAAGTCATTTTCTAGCTCAGATCTTCACTATTTCCCCTGATACTTCACCTAGTGACTTGCAGTGTCCCGATCTATCTTTCTAGAAAGTTTTAGGGCATTTGAAGGCCTCCTTCATCAGGGCCGAAATTGTAGGGTTTGACTGTTTTAGGAGGGCGCAACTCCATTGGAGGATTCAACATTTGGAGGATTTTCCCTTGGTGTTTTGATTTGATATTTCAGGAGGGGATTCTACTCTTCCTGATATATAGTTCGAAATCTTCAACGTAGCATTTGTAGGTCTTTGACAATAGGGCCTAATTATTGAGGGTCTTTAGTGTTCCAACAGGGTGTGGCATCTTCTAGCTTGGGGGTTTGGCACCTCATATGGCCTAGATCTCAGTTTGTAGTGGTTTTCTGTGTTATCCATCCTTTGGAAGCTTAGAGTCTTCAGTGGAACATTTTGTAGCATCTCTTATCATGTTTATTGGAGCCATCTGTTGAGCATTCTAGATCGGCCTCACTATTGTATCAAGTTCTTCTTATTATTATGAATAAAGATCATATCTAAGGTATTTTGGGTTGTCTATCATATTATTGATCTTGCATGTGGTTTTGGTATGTTATATTGCTTTATCTTCTTATCTGTTGCTGCTAACACATAATAAAACCATCAGTATAACCCTAAGCACAACCTAAGAGACAAGAATAAGCAAAGTGTTTGACAAAATGCCACAACTAGAAAAAGTTTAAAAAGACACCCAAACCATGATGTTCCTTGCATATTGGATTGGGAACATTACAATGGTCTAAATTTGCGAGGAGGTTACGCTCCAGAAAAATATCACCTCAAGATTTTTCAGTTTGAGATTTGAAAGACTCGAAGCCTGGAGAGCCAAAAATCTGAAATGAATAAGGACCATTGGATATGGATAACATACGATGACTGTTAGATCAGGGAGATCTACGTCAATAGAGCATGTCAGCATGGACATATGTCAGACCACGTTGGAAGACCTCGCCATCAGACCATGTCAGCAAGGATGTGTGGGATATCTACGTCAGTAGACCACGTCATCAAGCACATATGGCAGACAACGTTAACAGACCATGTCAGCAAACACATATGGCAGACAACGTTAGCAGACCACATCAACAAGTACACATGGAATAATCAGGTGATGATAAGTGTCAAGAGGAAATTGGTTCGTGCCATTTCAATAAGTGACATAAGCAAGT
The DNA here is from genome assembly GCA_009831015.1 of Picea engelmannii. Classification (NCBI taxonomy): domain Eukaryota; kingdom Viridiplantae; phylum Streptophyta; class Pinopsida; order Pinales; family Pinaceae; genus Picea; species Picea engelmannii. Next base: position 513,820 of record ML776716.1, on the reverse strand, counting down.
TACATCACTCCAGAAGATTTAATTTGGGAGTTTTACCACCAGCACTTTCTCAAAGTCCCGAAGTCCAGAATGTCGAAGTCTCGAAGTGGAAACGAGGCGTCCGATCTGAATATCACCTCTAGATAATTCTCGATCGTCAATATAATACAGTGGAAGGATAGCATAAGTAAAATATCCGAAGTACCGAAGTGAACGAGAGCCATTCATCATGCAAATAAAATCCGATCGTTCGATCTACTTCGACGAAAGATACTTCAGAAGGTTGAAAGACTGCAGAGGTTGAAAGTTCCGAACATCAAAGTTATGAAGTGAACGAGAATTGTTCATCATACAAACAATAGATGAACCATATGATCTACTTCGAAGAAATATTCTTCGGGAAATTTGAAAGGTTGCGAAGACCCAAAGGGAGAAGTCCCGAAGACCCGAAGGGAGAAGTCCCGAAGACCTGAAGTGGACATAAGTCATCTGATTTGAAGATCACTTCGAGAGTATTCTCAACTGTTGATCATACTATAGTGAAATTTGAGACTTGAGAGTTTCGAAGTCCGGAGATGTGAGAGGATCACAACCATTGATCCGAAAGGGACACACGTCAGTGGATTGTCAGCTCTGGGAAAAAGGTGATAGAGATAAAGTTGAGATTTGAAATCTCCGAAGTCCAGATATTTGAAGGAGATATTGACCATTGATCGAGAATGGGGACACAGGATCATTGATCTAGTTGTCAATTGATAAGGACAAGTGTCAGTATATCATTGACTCCGAAAGATTGATGTACAAAGGAGAGAAATGTTTGAGAGTTGAAACTCCCAGAGCACGGATCCCGAAGTAAATCATAGTCGTTGATTTAAGAAGGTTAGATTTGATTCGTCAGTTTAGGAACACTGTCAATATCATGAGATCAATGATCCCATCACATTGTAGGGATTGAAGGTGCGTGAACTTTAAAATGTTGAAGGCGAGCTGCAATCGAAACCACAGTTTTGGAGAAAGGACACGTGAAGCTCTGTGGTGAATTGTAGGGCAAAAATTGGGTTGGCCTCAAACTGCCTTTTGGTGCTCCTGCAATCATGTGGTCACATGAGATCATCGCCCAAGGTCATATAGAGAAACAAAGCTAGCGCTCACTAGATCGAGATCGGGAAGCGCCCTTTGAATAGGCGTTTGGTCACAACCATGGTCACATCAACGAAGGTTAAGGGAGGAGCTAGCACATCGCTAGGATCCACCTCGAGATTTCGGGAGTTGGGAGAATCAAGGTGACTCGCAGCAGAAAATTCAAAACATGAAGTCACAAAGAACCTTTTGGATAGGCATATGATCATTTCTCGTGGTCACGTGAAATGAAGGGGCTTAGCCAGAAAATTTAGCACCCAATGTGAAGTTTTCTCAGGAAGGAAAAAGGCGCTAAAGGGATGAGCACACAAAGGTTCTCTCTGTAACTACCAGAACAAAGTGATTGTATCTGCCAGAGAATTTGAAGAGCTTTAGGGTGATCGCCAGAGGAGATGAAGAGTCTCGAGGTAACTTCTAGTGTAATGAAGACTCATCATAGAGACAATTGACATATGGAAAATTTTCGAGGACTGTAACTTCCAGAGAAGCCAAAGAATCTCAGGATAACAACCACTGATGAAGACCATACTTAGTATAATCACCAGAGAGGATGAAGAGATGTGTGTATGATCTGGCAGAGGACTTGGAATGATAAATATACACAGAACAGAGAAGAGATGGTTTCTTCTTTTGATAGTTATTCATGCGGGAAGAAGCAAGCTATGCGTAGGATATGAAGTGCACAGAAAAGGCGTAGCACAGAGAATGGAAATGGTGCACAGAGAATAAAACGAAAAAGAAACACATAGAACAAAATGCATATCTAAGAGATGAAGATAAATATGAGGTACGCATGCAGAGACAAAGCAGAAGAACAAAAATTGAAAGAATATGTGAGTAGGAAGACACTGATGCAGGTAGAGCAGAACAATGTAGCAGAACAATGATGAGACTGGTAAGTCATTGATAAATACTGCATCACTGTAATAATTTCAGTAACAAAGAGTTATATCTCAAGGTGGTAGGGTGGTGCTAGGGAGGACTATTTTCCTCAGAGTTTCAAGTGGGTGCTTGAACACAGGGAGTTGTAGCTTCCATTTGGTTGCATCCAGAAAAAAACTAGGGTGGTAGGGTGGTGCAAGGGAGAACTATTGTTCTCTGTTATACAGGTCAGTGCCTGTGTAACTGGAAGTTGATGCTTCCATCTAGTTGGTGTTAGAACACTCAGGGAGTTGGTGCTTCCTTCTAGTGGGTGCTAGATAATCAAGAGCGTTGGTGATCTTAGCAAGTTGCATCTTGTACAAGTTGGTGCCTGTGTGATTGGAAGTTGGTGCTTCCATCCAGTTGGTGCTGGAACATAAAGGGAGTTGGTGCTTCCTTCTAGTGGGTTCTAGAGAAACCAGAGAGTTGGTGCTCTCATCAAGTTGCTGCTTGTAAAACATAGGTGGTATCCTTGAAAGGAGTTGGTGCTCATAATAATGATAATGTACAGAAAATAAAGACTACTTATCATATCAACCAGAAGAGGTTTTCTCCCTTTATGGGTTTCCTCAGGAATATCTGTCTCTATATATTTCGTGTGTGTGATTGCTATTGAATATTCTATTGCTTACTTCCTCTCATTATTGTGATCATCATTGAGTTTTTTGTAAAGAGTTTAAAATGGGCATAATTGTTTAAGCTCGGTAACAACTGATTCACCCCCCCCTTTATCAGTTGTCCAATAATTGGTATCAGAGCCAATTCCCTTTATTTAAGGGTAGATCCTAGAGCTTAAACATGACTAACCATGAAGGAACTTTAACCAACAAGGTCCCTCTATTCAATGGAACAAACTTTGCCTTATGGAAAGGTAGGATGAGAACCTACATAATGGATTTAGGTGTAGATGTATGGAATGTGGTAGAGACTGGTTATGTAAATCTAGTTGTACTAGCTTCTAAGGATGACAATCTAGAATTCAGCTTCAACGCTAAGGTTATGAATGCTATTCTGACTGGGCTTGCAGAAGCAAAATTTGTAAAAGTTATGCACTTAGAATCTGCCAAAGAAATTTGGGACAAAATCATTAGCAGTTATGAAGGTAATGAGAAGGTAATGGATGCCAATATTCAAACCTACAGATTACAGTTTGAACAAATAAAGATGAAAGAGGATGAAACTGTTGATAAGTACTTTCTGAGAATTGAAAAACTAGTAAATGCAGTGAAAGGGCTTGGTGAAAAAAATGAGGAAGACTCCTTAGTTCAGAAAATTTTGAGATCTCTGCCAGATAGGTTAAACCCAAAGGTCTCTGCTATAGAAGAACTTAATGTTCTAAAAGTCATACCTTTTGATCAACTTCTAGGAATGTTGAATTCATATGAAATGAATATAGGTCACTTTTCATCTAAGTGTCCACACAAGAAGAAAGACCAGAACTCTGAAGGTGAAGAGAAGTACAAATCCAAGAGATTTGATAAAAAAAAAAGTTTATGTGTAAACAATGATGACTCTTCAGGAGACACGGATAATGACTCTTCTTGTGAAGATAAGGTTAATGACTTTATGCTTATGAACAAAGAGGATTATGATAATAAAAGCATAGGAAGTGATGTTAATGATGAAGAAGTTGTGGTTGATATGGAAGGTGAACTAATCAATGCTTTAGAATAGATTGACATAATTAGACTTAAGAAGAGAAAACAAAAATAGTTGTTGATGCAGTTTGAAAAGGATGGTAAAAAAATCGATGAAGACCTTGCCCTGCTAAAAGTGGAGTTAGAAGAGGCAAAGAAAATAGAGGACACTCTGAAACAACAATTATCAGAGAAGAAGGCAAGATGTGAAGCCTTGGAAGAAGAGGTAGTAAAAACTTGAAAAGAGATGGAGAAGTTTAAAGTATTGTATCTCCAAAATATTCCAAGCATTAAAGCCTCAGCAAAACTAAACGACATTATGAGCAAATATAGATCTCCTTTGTTGAAGATTGGTTTAGGTTATGTAAGTGGTTCAGACAACAAACAACCAGACAACAAAGAGATAATAAAAATGATCAAGTTTCAAGTCAGCAGACAATCAGACCATGTGAGTACTCTGCCACCAAAAGCTAATAAAGACAAGATGATCCCTGATAAAAAACAAAGATATTAGAAGATGGAGCAGCACATGCCAAGAAGAAGGCCATCCTTTAGGTACAAAAATTTCTTCCATGGTTACTGTTTTTACTGCTCTAATTTTTGTCATAAGATTGTAAATTGTCAAATTAAGTTTAGAGACATGCAATTGAGGAGTTCAAGAAATAAACAATCTTTGCAAAATAGAACTAAACATCCAATGAGTAGACAACGTTGCACCAATCTCTTTGACCTATTGAACGATGAGCTCGAATGCTATAACTGTCATAACTTTGGCCACAAAGCTGCAAACTGCCATCTAAAGAATCATAAAGGAGATCTAAGGATAAATCTCTTAGCTATAAATGCCAACACATGGAAAAAGAAAGATAGTGAAAAATGTGGTCTAGTACTTTCAACTCAAAAACAAAAAGACCCCTAGAATATAGACATTGGATGTTCCAAGCACATTACTGAAGAAAAGGATAAGCTTCTGTCTATAAGGAAAAACAAAACAGGAAATGCGACCTTTGGAAATGATGAACCAAGTAAAATCAAGGGTAAAGAGATGGTGAGTTTGAGTAATGGAAAAGGATATGCCCATGATGTTTTACTTATAGATGCTCTAAAACATAATTTTCTCAGTGTAAGTCAAATGTGTGACATAGGCTGTGAAGAAATGTTCACTTCCAAATATTGCAAGGTAAAGACTGTAAACTCGAGACAAGTGGTGGATAAAGGCATAAGGACATATGATAATGCATGTGTGCTGAAAGAATATAGAGAAGAGTGTCATCTAAGCAAACATGATGAATGCTGGTTATGGCATAGGAGATTTGGACATCTAAAATTTGACCACTTAATCAAGCTAAAAAATCTTGAGGTAGTAAAAGATATTCCAAAATTATCAAAGCCACAAGATTCTGTGTGTAAACACTGCCAAGTAGGAAAGCTAACCAGGACACGGTTTAAATCCAAATATCTCTACTTCAATAGAGAAACCACTCCAATTAGTTCATATGGATTTATGTGGACCATAAAGACAGGAAGGCACAGGGAAGGAAAACTATTTCATGTTGATCATTTATGATTAATCCAGATTCACTTGGGTTGCTTGTCTCAAAGGAAAAACTAAAGCATTTGATAAATTTAAAATATTTTAAGCTTTAATTGAGAATCAAACATACAACATGTTAAAAGAAGTAAGATCAGACAAAGGAGGAGAATTTATGTCAAGTGATTTCAAGGAATTTTGTGATAAACATGGGATCAGGAGAGAATACACAATCCCAGGAACTCCACAACAAAATGGATTAGTTGAGAGGTGAGTATGATGATAGGGCTAATGAAAGCATGTTCTTAGGATATGCTACCAATGGTAAAGGATATAGATGCTTTAATAAAAGATTGTATAAATTAGTTGATTGCATTGATTTAAGGGTTGATGAAGGAGTCCCAGTAAGAGAGGTGAGAAATATTGAGTCTACTACAGAGGACACAACTAAAGATGAAGATGAACAGGTTAAAGAATCTATTATTTCATTCCAAGACCAAGGTCATCCCCATAAAATACCATTTTTTGAGAGAGTAGGTCACCAATAAGATTGTTCAGACTCATTACACTCCAACCACAGAACAACTTGCAGACATATTTACTAAAACCCTAGCCAAGACACCATTTGAATATCTCTGTCAGAAGCTAGGTGTCATCTCTTCTCTCACCTAAGAGAGTCCATCCTGTCAGGGGGAGTTTGTGTTGGTTGAGTATCTGATACCTTCGAAAATTACTGCAACAACTCAGGGGGAGCATGTTTTCTTTGACATTGATGTCAAAGGGGGAGAAAATGTGTGGTCTGGATGCTACAGTTGGAGGTCTAATTAGAACAATGCAGTCCTTCAGGGTTGCCATCAATGCCAAAGGGGGATATTGTTGGCATGTTCACAGACAGAGTGTTCTTGTCATTGATGGCAAGAACCACAACGACGATGGCATATTGGAAGCAATGATGAAAAATAGGAAAACAACAATGATAGCATCGGGAATGATGAGACCATGAGAAATTGTTGTCTACAAGCTTAGGAGGATGAGCACATGGCAGAGAGTTGGAGTTTCCAGATAGCCATAGGTTATCATGAAGGCATCAAGGAGCATGCACAAGATTCCCTAGAGTCCATGAGTTTGTAGAAGGAATCAAGCTCAGGAGGAATAATGTAGAGTTTCACGCAAAGTGCAAGTGTGTGCCAGGGTCGAGGTTAACTTCATTGCCAAAGCTCAAGAGAGATAGCATTTTTTAGAAATACAGACGAGACCCAAAGTCATAAGGACTCGTAGAAGGAGAAAAGGTCAAGACCCTTGAACACTTAGAAAACCTTCTAAGTCAGAGAGATCAAAATCTCAGGAGAGAGAGCGGCAGTGGCCATTGGATCAATGATCTAGATGACCAACAACCATCCGATCAAATAAAGTGAAGGATAGGATAAGAAAGACAAAAAGAGTTGAGAATTAAAATACCCAAAAAATCGACAACCGTTGGATCATTCTAAGTGGAAGGATAGGATAAGATAGAAAAGAAACATCGTGGATAGATCGAGCCATCTATCTAAGAACATGATCGATGAACAACATTTAGTTCGGGTCTAAATTTGCCAGGAGGTTACGCTCTGGAAAAATCTCACCTCAAGATTTTTCAGTTTGAGATTTGAAAGACCCGAAGCCCGAAGAGCCAGAAACTCGAAATGAATAAGGACCATTGGATCTGGAGAACATACAATGACCTTTAGATCAGGGAGATCTATGTTAGTAGACCACGTCAGCATGGACATGTGGCAGACCATGTTGGCAGACCACGCCATCAGACCACATCAGCAAGGACGTGTGGGATATCTATGTCAGCAAGGACATATGACAGACCATGATATCAAACCATTTCAGCAAGTATACATGGCATAATCAGGTGATGACAAGTCTCAAGAGGAAATTGGATTGTTATATGTCAACAAGTGACGTAAGCAAGTTACGTCACTCCTGGAGATTTACTTTGAGAGTCTTACCACCAGCACTTGCCCAAAGTCCTGAATTCTTGAATGCCGAAGTCCCGAAGTGGACATGAGACGTCCGATATGAAGATCACTTCAATAGCATTCTTGACAGTTGATCTAATACAGTGGAAGGCTAGCGTAAGTAAAATAGCTGAAGTACCGAAGTGAACGAGAACCGTTCATCGTGAAAATAAAATCTGATCGTCTAATCTACTTCGATGAAAGATACTTAAGAAGGTCGAAAGACTGCAGAGGTTGAAAGTTCTGAACACCGAAGTTCCAAAGTGAACGAGAATCATTCATCGTGCAAACAACAGATCAACTATCTGATCTACTTCGGAGAAATCTACTTCAGGAAATTTGAAAGGTTGTGAAGTCCTGAAGACCTGAAGGGTGAAGTCCCGAAGACACGAAGTGGACATAAGCCGTCTGATCTGAAGATCACTTCATGAGTATTCTCAACCGTTGATCATACTACAATGAAAGTTGAGACTTGAGAATTCTGAAGTCCAAAGACACGAAAGGATCACAACCGTTGATCCGAAAGGGACACGCGTCAATGGATTGTCAGCTCCGGGAAAAAGGTGATAGAGATAAAGTTGAGATTTGAAATCTACGAAGTCCAGAGACCTGAAGGAGATCTCGACCGTTGATCGAGAAAGGGGACACATGATCGCTGATCTAATTTTCAAGTGAGAAGGACAGGTGTTAGCGGATCATCGAATCTAGAATATTGACGTACAGAGGAGAGGAAGGTTTGAGAGTTGAAACTCCCGGAGCCCGGATCAAAAATTAAATCACAGTCGTTGATTTAAGAAGGTTATATCTGATTCGTCAGTTGAGGAACACCATCAAGATCATGAGATCGATGGTCTCATTGTATTGTAGGGATTGAAGGTGCACGAACTTTAAAATGTTGAAGGCGGGCCACAATCGAAACCACGGTTTTGGAGAAAGGACACGTGGAGCTCTGTGGTGAATTGCACGACGAAAAGCGGGTTAGCCTCAAACTGCCTTTGGATGCGATCGCAATCGCGTGGTCACATGAGATCATCTCCCAAGGTCATATTGAGAAACAGAGCTAACACTCACTAGACTGAGGTCGGGAAGCGCCCTTTGAATAGGCATTTGGTCACAACCATGGTCACATTAGCGAAGGTTAAGGGAGGAGCTAACACGTTGCTAGGATCCACCTCAGGATTTCGAGAGTTGGGAGAATCAAGGTGACTCGCAACAGAAAATCCAAAACACGAAGTCACGAAGCGCCTTTTGGATAGGCGTATGATCACAACTTGTGGTCACGTGAAAGGAAGGGGATTAGCTAGAAAATATGGCACCCACTGTGAAGTTTTCTCAGGAAAGGAAAAGGCGCCAAAGGGATGAGCGCACGGAGGTTCTCTTTGTAACTTCCATAACAGAGTGATTGTATCTGCCAGAGAATTTGAAGAGCTTCAAGGTGATCATGAGAGTAGATGAAGAGTCTCGAGGTAAATGCCAGAGGAATGAAGACTCATCATAGAGACAATTGATAGATGGAAAATTGTCAAAGACTGTAACTACAGAGAAGCCAAAGAATCTCAGGATAATGACCACTGATGAAGAACATACTTAGTATGATCGCCAGAGAGGATGAAGAGCTGTATGTATGATCTGGTAGAGGACTTGGCATGATAAATATACGCATAGAAAATAAGATATGGTTTCTTCTTTTGATAGTTATTCATGCGGGAAGAAGCAGGTTGTGCGCAGGAGATGAAGCGCACAGAAGAGGCATAGTGTAGAGAATGGCAATGGTGCACAGAGAATAAAATGTAAAAGAAAGACATAGAAAAAAATGCATATCTAAGATATGAAGAGAAAGCTGAGGTGCGCATGCAGAGATAGAGTAGAAGAACAAAAATTGCAAGAAGATGCGAGAAGGAAGACACTGATGCAGGCATAGTAGAGCAGTGTAGCAGAACAATGATGAGACTGGTAATTCATTGATAAATAATGTATCACTGTAATAAATTTCAGTAACAAAGATTTATATCTCAAGGTGGTAGGGTGGTGCTAGGGAGGACTGTTTTCCTGAGAGTTTCAAGTGGGTGCTTGAACACAGGGATTTGTAGCTTCCATCTGGTTGTAGCTAGAAAAAATGAGGGTGGAAGGGTGGTGCAAGGGAGAACTATTGTTTTCTGTTATATAGGTTGGTGTCTGTGTAATGGGAAGTTGATGCTTACATCCAGTTGGTGTTGGAACACTCAGGGAGTTGGTGCTTCCTTCTAGTGGGTTCTAGAGAATCAAGAGAGTTGGTGCTCTTAGAAAGTTGTAGCTTGTATAGGTTGGTGCCTATGTGACTGGAAGTTGGTGCTTCCATCCAGTTGGTGCTAGAACACAAAGGGAGTTGATGCTTCCTTCTAGTGGGTGCTAGAGAAACCAGATATTTGGTGCTCTCATCAAGTTGCTTCTTATAAAACATAGGTGGTAGCCTCGAAAGGAGTTGGTGCTCATAAGAATGATAATGTATAGAAAATAAAGACTACTTGTAATATCAAGAAGAAGAGGTTTTCTCCCTTTATGGGTTTCCTCAAGAATTTATGTCTTTGTATATTTCATGTGTGTGATTTATGTTGAATATTCTATTGCTTACTTCCCTTCATTATTGTGATCGTCATTGAGTGTTCTATAAAGACTTTAAAATGGGCACAATTGTTTAATCTCAGTAACAACTGATTCACCCCCCCCCCCTCTTAGTTGTTCAACAAATGGGAGAGTATATTCCTATATTATGATGGTTTTTTGGTAGTGCTTGGTGTCTCCCATCCATGTTACAATGAAACCCTATTTACAAACCTTTGATGAACGACTATGTGAGTCAATAGGAATTGTACCTAATCTTCCCATTCAATTAGGTGATAAGTTTGTCTTAGTAGATGTAGCAATTTTTATCACCTGTATTGACTTCAACCTTCTTCTTAGGTGCTATTATGTGTATTCCACAAAATATATGGCATATTTTCTCTATCATGTCATGAAATTTCCACATGAAGGATGCGTTATCACCATCGATCAAATCACATGTTGTAGTTCTCAACTACTTCTTACTCAAGACAATGTATCACCTTTAGTATCTCATTCGAAGTCTATCCTTACTATTTGGTTGGATCATGACCTAAATCACAAATTCCTTATGTGACCACTACCACCATTTTCACAACCTCCACTCTCATAGAGTATGAGTCTATGGATCCTTTGAACAACTTAGACTTGGAGATTGATATTGTAGATTCACATTTGGGAGCCACAAATCCACTCTATTTTCCCATGTGTGAAAGTGCTCTTACCTCATCAACTGTGAATTTCGATGATTATGAAAAATTATTGAATGTTATACCTCATTTTGATGGTCCTTGGGATAACCTTCACTTTAGTTCTCCTATTGAATTCCTACTTAAGCTACCCACTCCACTAGCACGCCCTTAGAGTCCATCTCATCTAGAAATATCTTTGATTCTTGCCTACTAGCAACAGATATTTCACTTGACAATCATACCTTGGACCACTCTTATGATCAATGATTTTTCAACCACATGGAATGTTGTTTAATATTTTGAGGATACAAACACTTCCATGATTTTAATTACTCTTGATAAATCTAATAAGATTTTTGAATTGTTGTTTCATAGATGCATGGATTTGAACTTGATATTGATATTTTGGTACCTTTAAATCATTCACTTATCCATGGTTGGCTTATAAAAAATGTATACTTCAACTGTCATACAAGATTAGGCTCTACCCTAATCTGAATATGCTCTATAATGGACCATCTCCTACTATACCTACACACTCGAAGGAGACTGGAAGTATACCCACTTCAAATTCTACGACCGTGACCTTCAACTTGGACAACCTTTTAGAACCATGTTTTCCTTCCTCCAACCCTTTCTAATTGGGGTCATTTCTAAGAACCTTTGTGTTCATCAATGTATACTTAATGAGAGAGTATATTCCTATATTATGATGGTTGTTTGGTAGTTCTTGGGGTTTCCCATCCATGTTACAATGACACCCTATTTGCAAACCTTTGATGAACGACCATGTGATTCAATAGGAATTGTACCTAATATTCCCATTCAATTAGGTGATAAGTTTGTCTTAGTAGATGTAGCAATTTTTATCACCCCTATTGACTTCAACCTTCTTCTTAGGTGCTATTATGTGTATTCCACAAAAGTTATGGCATATTTTCTCTATCATGTGATGAAATTTTCACATGAAGGATGCATTATCACCATTGATCAACTCACAAGTTGTAGTTCTCAACTACATCTTACTCAAGACAATGTCTCACCTTTAGTATCTCATTCGAAGTCTAGCCCTACTGTTTGGTTAGATCATGACCTAAATCACAAATTCCTTATGTGACCACTACCACCATTTTCACAACCTCCACTCTCATATAGTATGATTCTATGGATCCTTTGAACAACTTAGAATTGGATATTGATATTGTATCTTCACACTTGGGAGCCACTAATCCACTTGCCCATGTGTGAAAGTCCTCTTGCCTCATTAACCATGAATTTCAATGATGATGAAAAATTATTGGATGTTATACCTTATTTTGACGGTCCTTGGGATAACCTCCACTTTAGTTCTCCTATTGAATTCCTACCTAAGGTACTGCTAGCGGGAAAACCCCCCTATGACTACCCCATGGTTTTTAATGTAGGAAGATCAATAAACATTTAAAAGTCTCCTACTTCTCTAACTACCCCAAACATACCCTAGACTTATGCAAGAAAAGTAAAATGAGATGGATCCAGTAACTGTACCTTTACTCCGCGTCTGGCGTAGATCCTCTCATGCTTGATAGCTTCGCTGACTGCAAACCTCATCCCAGGGATGGCCTGCATTCAAAGACAGATAAACATAGAACCACAAGCATGCATTTCATACATAAATAAGGGTTAGACGTTAAAATAAAAACATAAAACAAATGCACACATTTGACACATCATGTTTTGGGTCAGGAAAAATACTTCTTTTATTGATAATACAATGATTACTTACAACCATAGTCGTCTATTGCTCCTTGAACCTGGTCTAGGATCCTCTTCACCAAGCGCCAAGTGCACCTCCACGTATATTTCTCCTCTCAAACTTCTTCTTGGGAAATGGAATGGGTTCTTATGAAGGAAAAAGGGAAAAATGAGGAAAGTTGAGGCAATTCTCACAACAAGGTTGCAAATGTTTGGGACAAAGATGGGATGTGAAACGGGAAGAGTTTCACTGTTCTTATGCTTATGTTAGGAATGAGACCCCAAAACATCCTCTTATATGACAAAAGGATGGTTATTCGGTTGGGTGACGGGATATAGGCGGTGGATTAGTTGGGAAACTACCCAATAGCCCGTAATCTCAACGAATTCCTTGCAACTTTTTAATTTTTGAAACCTTTGCAAGTATACGCGGGTTGTAGTGGTGTAGCTAGCATACGTATGTGGCCTGTAGTGGTGAATCAAGTGTATGTACATGGGAAGTATTGGTGCAGGGCGTGCGTACATCTTTAAAAAATGAGTTTTTAAGAAGAGCAACTCAGTGATGGCTTGGAAAAATTTGCAAGTAAGAGGGCCAAATTCCAGGTATGCATATGTAGAGAAATTTAGGGTTATAACATATTCCCCCTAATGTGTGAGGTCAGATGAGCATCTGATGGCCAAAATACATTACAAAATCTTCACCAATGTATGAAGCGAGTGATCCTGGGACCAGAGTTTGGGAGGTGCCATCTGCAAAAATAATAATTGTCTCTCTCAGGCGGGCATAACCATGCTCGGGGTGAAATAAATCATGGTTTCCAATCAATTACACTACATATCCATGTCATATAACTATATAAAGTGTAGTTGTGAGCAATACACAATAGATCTACATCTCAAAATCAAAGATATACATGTATAGTATTCATCTTCAAGAAGCCAGTGACGCCTAATAGCTGGAGATGAGGCCTTCAGAGTTAGAGAAACAAATTCAAGATCTTCAAAACTTGGGTAGGAGTGTAATGTGAGTGTAGGACTTCACTACCCATAGGTCTTCGATGAATCATCGGGAAAAGACAAGAGGATCTCGATGATCAGGCATAGAACTTCATTGATTTCGAACAAGGACTTGATTGGACTTTGGGATGGTTGGGTATGAGGTCAAGAGACAAACTGCAGAAAGGATGACTTAGGCTGGGTGAAATTTCCATTGGAAAAGAGAACGAAAGATGATCAAACTCAGGAAACATGAAATTGACATAAGTTCATGATGCAGGAGGCAACACAAACGCTCCATGTGTTTGGAAGAGTAACCAAATGGAGGAGGACACAACTCTATGTAGTGAGAACAACTTCCTAAGGTCATATTAGATCTCAAATCTTGAGAAACAAATGAAAGGATGTGATTTGTCCAAGGGCGACTCATTGTGCTGCCAAAAAATAATATATATTTCCCATCCCCTCTTTTTAGGTTTTTTATTTTTATTTTTTTGTCTTTTTCAATTTTTTAAAGAGATTTGAAAAATAATAAAAGAATGCTACATTACAAAGGAGGAATGAGTGTTGCAAGCATACTAGTTCCAAGCGCAAGGAACAAACTAATGCTCATAGCAAGGAGACATGTGCAGGAAAAGGACACTCGGGGAAAATTCCTCCACAGGTCAAGGTGTCAGGTCACATAGGCAAATTGCTACAAGGCTTGCGTATAAGGCATGCTTCAAAAGTTCAGTTGAAAGAAACATGGAGCTGACATTAGGCCAAAGACGTAGAGATGAAAATGTGATTAGCAAGACACGATGAAACCCCCTTCAATGTATTTTTCACGAGCCCATAGAAGGTAAGCTCGATAGTTTTTTCACGTTTAGAGAGTCTGAAAAAATGTAAAAGAAGACCATTGGGGTACCTTTTTCAGAAATAGTCTAGTCGGTTCGAAAAAGGGATAAACTAGCATCGAAAAGATGTCTATTCAAAACCGTTTTAACGAGTGTGACACAAACAAGATCACTTGACAATATTTTCAATTAATTTAAGGAGTTTGAAAATATCTTAACTATGGACTCACAACCTTTTTCTAGATTTAGTCTCCTTAGCTCGAAAAAGTATAAAATTTACTAAGGAAAACTCTCCTGGTGAGACGAATCTCCCGAGGTGTACCTTTTTCCTCCTTAATCCACGGGATGGAAAAAGGGGTAAACTCATGCTAGTAGATGTTCCTCTGTACCAATTTAACGAGTGTGAAGGAACAAGGTCACTCAACGATCTTTTCAATTTTAAGGAGTCTAAAAAGAGCTTAACTATGGACTCCATGGGGGATGTTCTTCTGGACCAATTTAACAAGTGTGAAGTAACAAGGTCACTCGACGATCTTTTCAATTTTAGGGAGTCTGAAAAGAGATTAAATATGGACTCCGTGGGGATTCCTTTTTCTTAAATTTAGTCCCTTAAGCCCGAAAAAGGGTTAAACTTATACCTTAGAATACTCTTCTAGTGAACCAAATCTCCTAGAGTATACCTTTGTTCATAAAATTGATTGTTCGTACCAAAAAAGGGGTAAACTACTATCGGAAAGATGTGCCTTCAAGTTTTATTTTGGCGAGCGTGAAGGAAAAAAATATCACTCGACAATATTTTCATGTTTAGAGAGTCTGAAAAGGGCTTAAAGAAGACTCCAAGAGGTAACTTTTCTCAGTTAATCCAGACAAGCTTGAAAAGCATAAATATATTCTCGTCGCATGTTGCTTTCGGATTTCAAAGCGAGCTTGAAAGAAAGAAAAGTACGCTTGTTTTTGGGAGTCCCAAGGGTGAGGCCAAGAGTGATAATGCATCAAAAAATTGAGGCTCAAACTCGTAATCATGATAGGACTAACAAGGATTCCCGAGCCTAAATTCATTAAAAACAACATGGACGCCAAAATGCAACAAGGATCTAACTAGGGCATCCATGTAAAGGTAGGCTCTACCACCTAATCATAACACTTATAAAACAACAAAGATGGTTCTGTGTTGCACTTCAGTGGGATCGATCCTATGACAAAGCGAAAAAGACAACGAGATGCAAAAAGTGGAGGTGTAATCCTAACTTATATGCAAAAAGTTGGAAAAACGACTTTTACCAAAGGACCTTTAAAAGTGACCCATCTCCCAAAATTTTTTCCAAACCAAAAGTGAAGTGCATTGTAACATCCAATAAGAAACTCAAGAACCACATTAAATGATTTTCAAGCTAGAAAAAATGACAAACGAGTTCAAAAAAGTGGCAAGAAAGGCCAAAAATTCTATAAATAGAAGCCGACAACTCATTTTCACCATTGCAAATTGAAAATTAACCAGAAGGTAAAAAAGACCCCTTTGCTAAAATAGTTGATTCTAGGAGCTTCAGAGGATGAAATGAACTTCCTCTCGGACCAAGTAAGTATAAACTCATCCCTCTTGCATTTCCATTCTTCTTTCCTGCATTGTTTATAGTTTTTTTAGGGGTGCGCCCTCTTAAAAAAGGTCGGCCTACGTGTACATGGGATGTCCAAGGACAACCCATGTTCATTCGTGGGAAGAAAACAATATGCCCGTGAATGTATGTGACTTTGTCAAAAACAACCCGCGTACACCCTCAAAAGCATGGAAAAAATAAAAAATGCCAGAGCTAATTCCCCCTTGAACTTGTCATGTAACGGGATGTGTTGGCATAGGGGAAGATCTAGGGTTCAACACTACAACAAGGCACCAACAAAAACCTAACTACCAACCCTTTCGGAAACACCTATGAAGCTGATGAAGTCTCACCCAAGGTAGAGGTTGGGGTGGTTGCAGGACTCCAGTGTCTGCAACCTTAGCTCGGGCACAGATCTGTGATTGTAATTCTTAACATAGCACTTAGCATCAACAGTTCATCAATATTTAACCACTGTCTACTTCACAGATAAAATAGAGCATCACATAATTCATCCAGACCTGATGTATATAAGAACTTAGCATAAGGAATTATATCCGATCTAGTAGATTCAAGCACTAAGCATCTTCACATCAGTCAGATCTAACACCCATATACATCATTAGCACAAAGTATAAACAAATCTATTTATCTATATCAAATAACTTAGCAAGTAAAGACATAAACAAATCAACACATCGCACATAGCACAACACAACATGTACGTGGTTCACCCCCTCCCTGGGGCACGTCCACCAAATCTTCGTCTTATTTATTAGCTTCTTCAATCAGTTACATGCACAGAGCCACAAAAACCCTACTTCACAGAGGACAGGAGATATGCGCACCTCGCTAGATCCTCCTTCCTCGCGTTACAACACGAAGCCTTCCACAATCTGTTACAACCACTTGCACTTAGCTCTGCAAGTATCTCACAGTATGCACAAAGAATTTACAAGCCACACTTACACTTAGCACAACATCACATAGATGCCTCTTTATTCCCCTTTTTCCTTACATCGCCTAGACATATATTTATATATTACAAAATAGGCCTAATCATGGGTAAAACCATGGGTCGACATTCCCATACTCGTTACATATTCCCAAATCCCCAAAAGGACCCAAAAAGGGGTTGAGATCCCGCAATCGTTGCTTCATCTTGCACTATCCCTTCGATAGGCTGTCAAAGTAAAAAATGGTCAAACTTGACCAAGGATATCTCAAAATTTGGTCGAGGGCCAACAGGCCCCCAACACTCACCCGTGACTCATCCCGAGTCACTCTGATGTAGGAAGTTCTGCTTCAAAATCCTTGAGCTGCTTCAACTTATTGTTGTGCTATGAACTCTTGTTCAACAAACTCTTGGATGAATGCATCATTCACAGGTCCTTCCAGGCATTTTTCAACTGCATTAACAACCTACTCTAGTTCTGCTCCTTGGCCTTCAACTTATGTGAACAATTGGTAGGCCTTATCTTGTACGGGTTGGAGTCTTTGAGTTACTTCCATAACTCTGCTCTGAATAGTGTGAATTTGCTACTGGGCGGTGCATTTATCTTGATATCTCTTCATTCTTTCCACAGTTGATAGGAGCTTCAACTGTGCCTGTATCATTTTGGATTGATACTTCGCCTCTTGGAGCTACAACTCTAGTGATATTAATTCTAGACTCTCACCGAGTCACTCATATGTCAAGGCACTGCGATCAATCTACTGCTTGTATTCCATAGCAAGGGCCTTTAGTCTCTCAACTACGATCCTGGAAGTTGCTTCTCTTTGGTCCTTCACATCCTGTGGGGTCTCGGGCACTGTGCGTAGTTCTAAGTCTACGATGTGTTGTTGTAGCTACTGGATCACTTCTTCAAGATTCTCTACTTGCTATGTAACTCGATCTTTTGCCTTTATTTCTATGATTGTCACAGAGCAAAGTGCTTTGTTGACTACTTCCTTTACTTCGAGTTGGTCAACGAGCAATTGTTCTTTTCCTTGCTGTATCTGTGATTTTTCTTCGTTGAACTTCACTTGGAGGGAAATCTTTTCCTGTTCTGCAACTCGATGTTGTTCTACAAGTACTCCTTGTACTTGCGTCAAAGCCTAGGTGTCTTGTTCTGTTTCCTATTGTGCTCATCAAAGGTGAGCTTCGACTATATCAGCTAATCGGTGGAGTTGGGTTGGCTCATGTCCCAGCTCTGGTGTTCCCAATGGTAGAGGCACAGTGGAGACTGCGCGGCTGGATTGTAGTGCATGTTGTACCCCTCAAAGTTCAATTTCAATCATATCATACATTGCTTCCTTCTTGGCCTCTTGTTTTTTTTCTATTTCCAGTGAAGCATCATTCAGGGATGCTATGAGGAGGTCGAAGTCATCAGAGGTGAGGACAGTCTGCATCTTGGTCATGGAGGCTTTCGATTTCTTCCGGGAATAAGGTTTTGGAGGTGAACCCTTCCTCTTCTTTAGGGGATCAACCTCATCTCCTTGCTTCTGTTCGAATTATTTATCATTTAAATATTGTCCATCACCTCCTTGCTCTGGTGATATGGAAGCAGTCTTCATGGATGCACTATCTAATCCTTGGACCTCTCCAGTCTTCTTTGTCCTGCTAGGTCCGGGTGTATCCTGCACAGTTTCTGGGTTGTTGATGTTGGATATTTCTGCGGGGTTGGTGAGGATAAGGAGGTCAGCGAACCATTACTTAGTAATCTCCTCCAGGTCCTCCTCTGTCAGCTTTTAGTAGGACTGAATATGTTTCTTATGTTCATCGACACACGCTGTAATATAAATTAAATGTGGATCTACGCTGAACTTTATCAAAGGCTAGAACCGATGTAGAGTGTTCGGAATTATGCGAGGCTTAGATTGGATGTCTCTTTAGCTGATCGTAGTAGGTATGAAAAACAACATTTGACTGCCACTATTTGTTTATATCATTGGAATACTGAAGTGTACTGAACTTCGCGGCCATCGACTCAAATGGATCGATGTCAGGGAAGGTCGCACCTTCCAACATCTCCCAAGCGATGAATTCGATAAGGATCAAAATCCAACTAAAATGGAATTGGTAACTTTGATCTTGTGCTTCTCTGCAGTCTAGTTCCAACTGATTCACCAAGTACTTTGCCCAGTTCATTTGTAGGCCTTCCACACACTTCCCTGCGAGGTTGACTACAAAGACAGTGACTTGGGTAGGTCGGTTCTTTCTTAATAAATTCCCTGCAATAAACTGACAGGCGAGGCACACTGTGCCACTTTGGATAGAATCTACCTTGTAGACTCACGTCCCCTTCTTGACATCGTTGTAGGTGTCCTTGATCCTTTGTGCTAGAATGCGATCCATGGATTTTCCTGGATAAAAATCCTGTGGATCAGTCCCTGCATACTCAACCTTGTGATATGATTGATCAACATCGGATCAACTGTGATACGATGGTCTAGCCACAAATAACCACCATGGTAAAAAGAAATCAACAACTTGACACATGCATTCACCTCCTGGTGTCTTCCGAAGTGTGGGATCTTCATGACGTTCAGTAGGGTGGAATGCGCAAGGTTATGGGTCCACGTCTGGGGGAATATCTTTGAATTCTCCCCCTTCGTTCTGGTTGGGTACTTATGTGGGGCGAGCATGTTATAGAATTTTTGGTCGCCGAGGTTGAAGTCATTGAACTTCAATGCAACAATATTGTCTTGGTCTGCTCGAACTACGTGGATCCCCTTCGGGAGGTTCGCAATGACCAAGGTGTACTTGAAATCTATGGGTATGCTATCTCGATTTACTACGCCTCTCAGAGGTGGTATGTAGGTGGGTAATATAGTTGGGATCAATTTGGCATTCATGAGATCATCCCTGTGCTTGGTTCACTTTTCATCTGATGGCTGGGATGGCCCGGCTCCGCAAGCAGTCGATGAAGATTCTTGCACTGTTCTTATGGATGAATCTTGTACACCTATGGATAATCCTCTCTCCGACATGAATCTTTCAGTCATTAGGTTGAGGAGTACTTCTCTCATAGATTCTTCGACTGTGTTGAGCTCCTCGGACATACGCGCTCGAGATTAACTAGATCGTGTTCATATTAACTTAGACACAGCAATGGAATAGATGGAAACAATGCGATGATCACTATGCAAGATAAACTTAGTTCGCGGGCTCAAATTCTTGGTTAGCAAAACTGTTCTCGGTGCATGGTGCTCTCGGTGCATGGTGCGATGGGATAAATAGGTAACTCGGCAATGGGTCACTTGCAACGGGTATGAAGCCTTCCTAAACTCTGTTCTGTCCGTTATGGCGCAGTCCCAATGATCTGATGACGAGCTGTTTGGTCATAAATGACTTTCTACCTGTTCAAAGCATTGGTCTAAAGATTATAATGTCCCCAACGTCTATATTGCTTCGCCATGGCGAAGTGCCATGTGTCGCTGTGATGATATCCCGGTGAAGCTCCAATTTTTCAAATTTTCCTTCTATGAGGTTCCTTCTGGATCTTTTTGCAACTTTTCGATCTTAGCTCTCTTCTTACTTATCTTTCTAGCCTTTTTTTCCAGTGAGCTTCGTATCAGTATGCCTTTTTCCATTCTGATTCTTATCTTTTTGTGGCATAGTTACTTCACGTTGTTGAGATTATTTCCTAATATTCAAGGGTGATGCTTCTTCTTTATCTGGAATAGGTACTTCAATCTTCTGTGGGTGTTCTAGTGTTCTTGCAACTTTGACATACAAGTTTCCGGTGTTAAATAGCTTCGATCTGTTCTTCTGTTCTTCAATTAAGTGTGTGATCTTTCTAGTCATAAAATCTTTTAACTCTTGCTTCTTCTTCTCTAAGACTTCTTCTTCTTCCTTTATTTTGGCTTGATCTCTTTCAATCCAAGGTCTTCCTAGTAACATGGTAAATGGGGTGTTGTTCTCAATAAATTTAATAATCTCAAAATCTTCCTCTATCGAAGTTCCATTGGCATTCATAGATATCTGGGTGAGCTTTCCACACAAGTTTATTAGATTTCCTCTAAATAGAACTATTCGTCATAATGATGGAGTCATAGTAGGCTTCCCTAAAAGTTCCCAAGTTCTTTATTTCATGATACTCACCTATGTTTCCTCATCCAGAACATAGTCAATGTCGAAGTCTCCTATTCTTGCTTCAAGGCATTATTTTTCTTTAAAAATCTCCGATAAGCTGACATGTCGGTGATCATTCAGGGTTTCTTTCATCTGTAGCAATACTTTCTCTAATTATTTCTAGGGTTCTGTCATAATCTTAGTTTCTGGATCTGCCTTAGGCTTTTTTTGGTTCATATTCATTCATTCAATCTTAGCAATCATTCTAGGGCAATCCAGTACTTCATGATCCATATCTTTGCAATAGAGGGAACTAGATATTCTACTAGAGAATTCCTTAGCTAGATGTCCTGGTCTTCTACAACTGTAACAAAGGGTTAATCCTCTCTTTATCTTAAATGATCCCCAACTTTTTCTGTACTACGCACTATGATCATGGTATCTAACCTGCAAAACATTCTTTCTAGGATCCTACATCCATTTGTTAGTCCAATCATTCTCTCTATGCATAGGTATAACATATCTTTCACTATTCTTATCAGATCTAATCATATCAAATCTTCATTCGTCTATCAGTGTCCTAGTTTTCAAGCTAGGACAAATCTTATCAAACATACCTAGATCCATACTTTAGAAACAAAAATTTCCACTTATCTTACTTCTACAAAGCACAAAGATTTCAGATCTAAAACTTTTCACTATTCTTACCTTTATCAGAGCACAGAGCTTGCAGATATTACCTCTTTTAATCATAAATTCTCACTTTTACCTTTATTAGAGCACAAAGCTTTCAGATCTTACCTCTTTTCTTGAGATCAGACTTCTTTCTTTACCACAGATCTTCACAAATCAAGTAGATTGTTGCGCACTAGAGTGACAGATCTACACAGAGAGATTTCACAATTTTAGGTCAGATCTTCTCACAAAGCTTCTTCTTTCTCAGTTCCTAGCAATCACAGTTTCAGGTCTCGACAACAAAACCATTTGTTGGCACATGGGCAGACCCAGGGTTCAATGCTACAACAACGCACCAACAAAACCCTAACTACTGGCCCTTTCAGCAACACCTGCGAAGCATATGAAGTCTCACCTAAGGTAGAGGCAGGGGTGGTTGCAGGACTCCAGTGTCTACAACCTTAGCTGGGACACAAATCTATGATTTTAATGCTTAACAAAGCACTTAGCATCAACAATTCATCAATATTTAACCACTGTCTACTTTGCAGATAAAACAAAGCATCACATCATTCATCTAGACTTGATGTATCTAAGCACTTAGCGTAAGGAATTAGATCAGATCTAGCAGATTCAAGCACTAAGCATCTTCACATCCGTCAGATCTAACACTCATATACATCATTAGCACAAAGCATAATCAGATCTATCTATCTATATCAAAGCACTTAGCAAGGAAAGACATAAACACATCAACACATCGCACAGAGCACAACACAACATGTACATGGTTCACCCCCACCCTGCGGCTACATCCACCAACTCTTCATCTTCTTTATTAGCTTCTTCAATCAATTACATGCACAGAACCACAAAAACCCTACTTTGTAGAGGACAAGAGATCTGCGCACCTCGCTAGATCCTCCTTCCTTGTGTTACAACACAAAGCCTTCCACCTTCTGTTACAGCCACTTGCACTTAGCTCTGCAAGTCTCTCACAGTATGCACAAAGCATTTACAAGCCACACTTGCACTTAACACAACATCACATAGATGCTTCTTTCTTCCCCTTTTTCCTTACATCACCTAGACATCTATTTATATATTATAAAATAGTCCTAATCATTAGTAAACCCATGGGCTGACATTTCCATACTTGTTACATATTCCCAAATCCCAAAAAGGACCCAAAAAGGGGTCGAGATCCTGCGATCTTTGCTTTGTCTTGTGCTCCACCTTCGACAGGATGTCGAAGGCCAAAATGGTCAAACTTGACCAAGGATCTCTCAAAACTTGGTTGAGGGCCAACAATAAGTATGACCACTAGAGGGAGAGGGAACATGAGGAGATTGATGTCTTGGTCGATGAGGCCCCTGCAACCATTTCCGCATTAAAAACAAACGTGAGTTTGTTCCTCACCATTGTTGAAGTTTTCCACCTAATCAAACGATCCTAATCTCTTAAAAGTTATGGAGCCACCTACACGTTAAAGAGTCAAATCACTAAAGACTATATTTGAAATTTTGGGTTCCAGAGTTTCGCGTTGCAGGAATTTCAACATATAGCAACTCCAAAGTCCCGATATCCAAAAAGTGTTTGATGAATCCTAGTCATGATACACATATACTCCCTAATACCTGACGTACCCTTCTAGAAAGTGACCTGTCGGAAATTTAAATAAGGTTAATTAACCAAACGAATGAAATGATGAATAATTAAGAAGAAACTAAAACCCAATTAGAAAATCGAATAATAGTTTTGTGATTTCGGGAATCGGGTCTTTTCCATCTATCGTATCCCTAATTTCCGAAACCCAAACTCCTGAAATATCTTAAGCATTAAGCCAGGTTAATTAAGGATTTTGCATTTTGGGGATCCTTCCTTGAGAGACTTTCCATATCCAAAGATCTGAAACCCCGAAAATATTTAAGGTTAAATGTGATTAATTAAGAGGTTAAACGATATTTATTAACACATTAAACACTCTTATATCATATTAAGTTTTCATCAAGTCATAGTTAGGGTAAATTCAAATTTCATCTATGCTTTTCCCGATCACGATACACTAACCATTAATGGCATTAATAGCCGATCTAGGGAAAATGATTTCAAACAAGATCCTGTATCATTGCCCAAATATTTTCATTAAGGGAAGTAAACACATTGTCAATGAAGGTATACGCAAATTGGTGCACTTAATGTGGATAATATATTTTCATTCTGAATTACATTCACGTTTTCACATAGCAAGCTTAGTGAGATAATAAGTCTTGTGCATTTTCTGTGACAGGTAACACAGTGCTGCGTTTACTACTATCATGGCTCCACAAAAAATAGTTAAAGGGATTGGTGAGAGCTCGAGCCAAAACACAAATGTCCTCTCAGACACATCACCGAGAGTTGTGGATACCATAAAAACTTGGACGCAGGTCTGCGATATCCTACAATACGAGCTGAACAACTGTCCAAAAGAGTTAGACGATGAAGGGACTGCGACTTAGGAGACAAATCTCAATTACATAGCACAATCAAAGCTACATAAGATAGTCACGCGACCGAGGCTCATGCCGTATAACGACATGATAGGCTGGGCCCTGGCGAATGTTGACATCATTACCATGACCATCTACAATGCGCAGAAAGAAGTTGTTGGATATTTCCACCCAGAACATGTACATGTGATGTACAAATTGTCCCCAACATTCAAAAACAATTATAATTTCAATTTCTTAAAAAAGTTCGAGGAATAAGAATGCCCAAAAGGCGTAAAGAACTACCTTGATTTGATCAAAGATTGGTGGGCACGCCCCAAGAAATTTAGAGCATACACCCATGGCGTATACACCACCACATCATTAGACTCTCATATGATGTATGTGGCCATGATGCTCTGTATAATTTTTGGGAGGGAAAATTCTTCCCACTTCCTGTTATCGTGGGTATCAATCATGCATGAAGTTGCAAACAATTTTTCATTCAATTTGACAAAGATGCTATCAGACAATTTGGCCAAGGAAATCACCGAATATCAGATGTTGAAAGCCAAAGGATGACCTATCCCATTTTATATGTCGGCATACCTTATGGATGCCATTTGTTTTATGACACCTTTTCCTTTGATGGGATGGAGCTAGACTCCGGACAACGCCAAAGTAATACATATTTATCATTCAAAGCGATGGGAAGATAAATCGAAATATTTCTTTTATGAAATCTGCAATTATGTGGTGGTGCCAATGCATATCGCCATATATGGGCACCCACCTCCTAGGATTTCTAACAGAATAGTGTCCAACCTAGAGAAGATAGCGGGCTGGTATATTGAAGAACATTTTTCTTATATCAGGGTTTTTGGTTGCTCTGTTCCTCCGCACGCCTTGCCCAAGTTTTTACCAGACTGATTGGTGTGTAGAAAAGTAGTGCGACAAACTGTCTTGGGAGGAGTCAGTAAAGAGCTAAAATCCCTGCAAGAAAAGGTATGGCCTACTTTTCCCTTGTAGATAGGTATGTTTTCACTATCAGATTTTGGTCATTCGAAAGTAGAGGCCACGGCCCTGGAAGAAATTAAGCTTGTCAATATTGAGTTGAAGAAACATGATCCTCAAAAGATCGTAGGAAACCACATGGCCTCTTGTAATTTAAGAATGTATGAGCATGAAGATTCTCCTCATGACGATATATTGCGAGGAGCAAGATCCTATTGGGAAGTTTTGAGTTGAGTCCAAACCTTGGCTCCAGACCAATTGGTCCAATTATATAATTTCCAAAGGCATAGGAGGAATATCCTTCCAAAGGTCTTGCAAGGAGAATTCCCTACACCCCCAACTACATGGGAAATTGAGTTCCAGAGTTTAGAAACAAAGAAATCCAGTGGACAAGATGCTCAAGAAAGCTGGGAGAAGACTGAGGTTTTGACTAAGGAAGGGACACTGTCCACGCCAGGAAAATCAACTACTGATATGGTCAGGAAACAACCATTCACCAAGGTTGTTATCCCTATCCAATCTATCATGCCTTTACAGTTCAATGCCAAGGTAGTGTTCATAGAGGATCTTACACCTATTTTGGCTGAAGAGATGCATCCCTCTGATTTCTTTTTCAACAAGAAAAGAAGGGTTGTGGTAAAGAGAGAAATGCACCAGAGGGAAGGTGCAACTGTCAAAATACACAGGGTGCTATTTGATGGACATTCCTTGGAAGAGGAATACTTCGCTACAGATGTGGCAAGCTCACTGGAAGATTTTGCAACGAGAAACCAATTTTCAGTTGCAGAATTAAAATAACGATTGAAGCAGAAGGATCTGCTAATAAGCCAATTGCAAAATCAAGTAAAGATTGTAGAAAATAATTTCATGAGCGAGATAAACAAGATTTTTGAGAAGATTAGAGTTTGTGATACACAGGAAATCCAACAACTCAAATCCAGTCTCGATGAAATGCACAAGAGCATACAGGCGAATATAGAATGGGCCTTTCAGCAGGGAGAGTTGGTAAAAAAACTATAGGCCAGAATAAACTCAACTGAAAATACGGCTGTTGATATGAGAGTTTTCCAAGCGAAGGAATTGGAGGTGCATGAGAAGCTGGGATCAACACAACAAATCCTTTTCGCTAAGGTAGAAGCTGTCCAAAACCATTTTTGGGTGGTATACCAATCCTTAAATAACATTTGTTTAAAGGAGAGAGACGCTATTGCTGCTTGGGCCACTTTCCAAGAAATAGTTATGTCGTCGACAAGAGAAGGAGTATCTATGGTCTCTAGATTTTCTCCTTTGGATCAAACCAGAGGCGATATTATACTAAAAATGATCAGAATTTGGACCAGGGGTCAAAATTTTGCTCAAAAATCAAAGTTCTCAGAATTGCCTCAACATGAACGGGTGCATAGCCCTCATCGTCAAGAACCCAACACAACTTGAATGGGTTCAAACGAATGTTGGATGAGTGAGATATCGCGATCTGTTCGATTCACCAAATAGGTAAAAACAAATTGTTGACTGTACAGTCCGTATAGTCCGTACAGCTGACGTGGCAAGGTCGTACATCTGACGTGGCATGTTCGTATGCTGAGGTGGTAGTTGATGTGGCATGCATTGTTGGCAAGACATGTGGACGAATAGACTGCTGACACGTGGAATCATTGTGGCAAATGGTTTGGTGCCATGTGGCCCATGCGTGGGCTGCCACGTGGCACCGTATTTCATTGTTTGTTTAAAAGTTTATGGAGTCTGTGGGATTGAACCCCGGAACTCCCCCAAGGTTCAACGCTTTGGCAGAGGCCGCCCAACCAGCCCACCACTCTTTGTTGCTTATTATATATATGTAAAAACATATATTTAAAGTTGGTTAATGTTGCAATTGGGGCGCGTTCGGGCTGGAGCTTAGCCCCAGCCCCCGGTCGCACACACAATACCATACGACCATACCTTCTGAAGTTGCGCGCATTTCAAATGGAGTCAAAGCCTATGGTTTTGGTGTTAATGCATATGACCACCGGTTAAACATTGCGTGGGAGTTTTAAATGGTTGAACCCACGTGTCGACACTTGTCATTTTTCCATTTGAACTGGGACTTAGCCCTTTATGTGTGGTCATTTGACCCATATGCCCAACGCCTGGGCGGTTAGGGGGCTTAATTCCACTAACCGTCCTACAGTTTGAGCGGTTTTACGGTTATGCACCGGTGCTAGGTTTTATCACGAAAATGAGCACGTGTGCTAGGTTGGACACATAGAGGTGCATTTTGGCGAACCAGAGACAACAAGCTTGAAGGAGGAAAATGGCAGGAGGCCTATATTCTTCATTTTTAGCCAAATGAGGTGCCGAAAAATCCCACCTAGGGGTTTGGATGTTCTGAATCCATTGGCACTGTTTTCAAAGGTATTTGAAGACTTCTTTTGTAGGTTTTTCACCATTGAAGTTTCATAGAGCTCCAGGGAGCTTAGGGCCCTCATTGATGGAGGCCATGCTCAGATGAGCCCAAGTCTATTTTCTGTGACTGAATAGACATTTTTGGCTAATTGTTATTCTTTGAACACATTGGGATAGGTTTCAGATCCATTTGAGAACTTTTACAGGTGTTTTTTCCACAAGGAATCTTAGGGAAGCTCAAGGCCACATGTAGAAGAGGTCATGCCCGGATGAGCCATGATCCGTTTTCAGAGTTCTATTAGTCATTTTTGGGGTTTTTATGTATTCTGAACCCAATGGTATAATCAGTAATCCCATTGGAGTTGAGAAGAATATTGTAAAATAATATTTGAAAAACTAATCCCAGAGAGCCTAGTCCATTGATGGAGGCTCAAGGAGATGTAGCCCAGTTGGGGGTGAACTCCTTTATCATGTTGTTCTTTTTGTGAGTGTTTGTTGGTTATTATTTGCTGCAAGTTAATTTTGCTGTTGTATTTATGTAAACAACATATTTAACCCTTTTAAAAACCTCACACATAAACACATAAAAGAGACATAAACTTGACACAAACTTTCTCTTACACAACTATGACATTGAGCAAGGTCCTGAAGTTTATATTAATGGAGTAGAGGGTGCTTGCGAAGAAAAACAAGTCAGCCCCCTATTTTCAGATCAGGTGGTATCAGAGAATAGTTTTTTTTGCTCATCTGATTGCCATTGATAGCTAGAGATTTAGTTGTTGGTATTATTGTGCAAGTTTTGTGTTGAAGTTGATATCTTGCAAGGATGGAGGAAGCTTCAAACATTGATAGTTCTCATACATCTTCATTATCCAAATTCTTTGACAAAGAGATGTTGAAGGAGTTTGTAACCATGAGAGATATGGTACAAGAGTTGTGGGAAGAAAGAAAAGAGAGCATTGTTCTTCAAGAGCAGTTGATGGCCATGAAGGAGGAGAAGCACCAACTTCTTGAAAAGTTGCATGAGATGGAGACTCAACTCCATGAGGCAAAGGAAACCCTTACCAAGTACATGCATGAACATGAGGTATGTAATGTTAGTTTATCTTCAAATTCCTCTCAAGATGAATGCTTTGGTGTTTTTGAAAATCACACAAGAGGAATAGGGTCCAAGTTATTGTTAAAAATGGGCTATGAAGGTAGAGGGTTAGGCAAGCATGCACAATGTATTTTTGAGCCTATTGTTGTTGAGGAGAGACCCAAGTATTGTAGTCTTGGATATGAACAAAGAGATGGAGCAAATTCCAAAGTTGAGGAGACAAGGGAAAAAGTTCCAAGAACAAATTTTGTTTCAAGTTCAATCCCTCAAGCATGCAAAGCTTGTGTTCAAGATGAATGCAAATGTATGAAACAA
>ML776716.1:423648-484955 GCA_009831015.1 Picea engelmannii | reverse complement strand
CATCTCATTGACCAATGTTGGACATTGCATCCAACCACTCATCCACATCACAAGAGGCAGATGGATGAAGAGTCTAGCAAGAATGGAAGAGGAGATTCCATCATCGATGTGAGTCAAGATGATTCACAAGAAGACGATTTTCAGCAAAAAAATTCACCATTGAGTTGGCTTGGTAAGAAATGGTTAGATTTCTTGAGCAAGTAAGGATTGAATTTTTTTGTTGTAGATGCACATTTCAGCCTTATGAATGCATTTATGTTGAGAGTATGACAAGTTGCAGAAGTTTATCACAACTTGTATGATGCAAGTTGCATGTGAATGCAATTCGTTTGAAGGCATTCTTGTTTGTTGCACAACTTTGCCAGGAGGATGTAAAAGAGGGGTATGATGCTCACTTGTTACAACCATATATCATTTTCATATTCAACTCTTATGTACCCACATGTTTCGGGTTCATGTACATATGTTTGTACTTGAAGGAGAGTTGAAGAGTCATGCACATGCATGTGTTTTTGTGTATGTGTAAGCAATGAACCTGGTGATAGTTCATCCTGAATGACTCATGATTGTAACATGATTGTGTATCATGAATGTTGTCTTGTCATTTTGGGAAGGTCGATATGTTTCAAATGAGTCTCGACTTGTGTCGATGTTGTCTTGACGACTATGTTGTGTCGATCATGTTTTTCGACTTATGTTTAGTCGATGGTGTTTGTTGGCTTGTAAGTCAATTTTGAGTACACCAAGATGCAGGAAAACGCCATGTGATTTGATGAAGTACAAGATGCGACCATTTTCTTGAAGAGCAAAAAGACTTTGTTGGCATCATTTTCAGTCTTGTATAAATTTGTTTTCAAGATTGATGGTTTTCTTGGTTTGTGACAAGATGTCGTAGAAAAGTTTTTGCAGCCATTGTAGAGAAGATAGTTTTGACGCCAAAGAGTTCAAAAGAGGGACTTGATTCTCAGTGGGAAGGTTGGCAGTCTTCCAAGCACAAAGAGAACAGTGGATCAGCAACAGCCAGAGAACAGTGGTTGAGGGACATAGCCAGTTGCAGTGCAAGGCATGTCAAGGTATCCATGTGATTGTCAAAAAGACTTTTCAAGTAGAATCAGTTGATAGAACTTGGAAGCAGAAGAGTATTAAAGCTCAGGAAGATAATCATAAGCTTTTGTGGGTCCAAAATCCTTTCAGTGGGAAGGTGTGATCAAAATCTGGACCAGGGGTCAAAATTTTGCTCAAAAATCAAAGTTCTTGGAATTGCCTCAAAATGAACGGGTGCATAGCCCTCCTTGTCATGAACCCAACGCAACTTGATCAGGTTCAAACAAACATCATATGAGTGAGATATCATGATCTGTTCGATTCGCCAAACAGGCAAAAACAAATTGCTGACTGTACAGTTCGTACAGCTGATGTGGCATGGCCGTACATCTGATGTGGCATGTCCATACGCTAAGGTGGCAGTTCACATGACAGACATTGTTGGCAGGACACATGGATGAATAGACTTCTGACACGTGGCATCATTGTGGCGAATGGTTTGGTGCCACGTGGCCCAGGCATGGACTGCCATGTGGCACCGTATTTCATTGTTTGTTTAAAAGTTTATGGAGTTCGTGGGGATCGAACCCTGGACCTCCCCCAAGGTTCAACGCTTTGGCAGAGGCCACCCAACTGGCGCGCCACTCTTTGTTTCTTATTATGTATATGTAAAAACATATATTTAAAGTTGGTTAATG
Source organism: Picea engelmannii (assembly GCA_009831015.1). Taxonomy (NCBI): domain Eukaryota; kingdom Viridiplantae; phylum Streptophyta; class Pinopsida; order Pinales; family Pinaceae; genus Picea; species Picea engelmannii. The sequence goes on along the minus strand of ML776716.1, from coordinate 483,213 downwards.
TTGCAATTGGGGCACATCCAGGCTGGGGCTTATCCCCAGCCCCTGGTCGCACACACACTACCATACGACCATACCTTCCGAAGTTGCGTGCATTTCAAATGGAGTCAAAGCCCGTGGTTTTGGTGTCAACGCATATGACCACCAGTTAAACATTGCGTGGGATTTTTAAACAGTTGAACCCACGTGCCGACACTTGTCGTTTTTCCATTTGAACTGGGACTTAGCCCTTTATTCGTGGTCATCTGACCCATATGCCCAACGCCTGGGCGGTTAGGGGGCTTAATTCCGCTAACCATCCTATAGTTTGAGTGGTTTTACAGTTATGTGCCAGTGCTAGGTTTTAGCACGAAAATGAGTGTGTGTGCTAGGTTGGACACATAGAGGTGCATTTTGGCGAACCAAAGACAACAAGCTTGAAGGAGGAAAATGGCAGGAGGCCTATCTTCTTCATTTTTTGGCCAAATGAGGTGCTGAAAAAGCCCAGCTAGGGGGTTTTGGATGTTTCAAATCCATTGGAACTGTTTTCAAAGGCATTTGAAGACTTCTTTTGTAGGATTTTCACCATTGAAGTTTCAGAGAGCTCCAGGGAGCTTAGGGCCCTCATTGATGGAGGCCATGCTCAAATGAGCCCAAGTCTATTTTCTGTGACTGAATAGTCATTTTTGGCTAATTATTATGATCTGAACACATTGGGATAGGTTTCAGATCCATTTGAGGACTTTTACAGGTGTTTTTTTCCACAATGAAACTCAGGGAAGCTCAAGGCCACATGTAGAAGAGGTCATGCCCAGATGAGCCATGATCCGTTTTCAGAGTTCTATTAGTTATTTTTGGGGTTTTTATGTATTCTGAACCCAATGGTACAATCAGTAATCCCATTGGAGTTGAGAAACAACTTGTAAAAGAATCTTTGACAAACTAATCCCAGAGAGCCTAGTCCATTGATGGAGGCTCAAGGAGATGTAGCCCAGTTGGGGGTGAACTCCTTTATCATGTTGTTCTTGTTGTGAGTGTTTGTTGGTTATTATTTGCTGCAAGTTAATTTTGATGTTGTATTTATGTAAACAACATATTTAACCCTTTTAAAAATCTCACACATAAACACATAAAAGATACATAAACTTGACACAAACTTTCTCTTGCACAACTATGACATTGAGCAAGGTCCTGAAGTTTATATTAATGGAGTAGAGGGTGCTTGGATAGCAAAACAAGTCAGCCCCCTATTTTCAGATAAAAAAACCTAGGAGACTAACATAGCTAAAAGTAAAAGAATGGATAAAGAGGTGAAGAAGGCTTGTGAAGAAAATTTTCATTCACTCGACAAAGAGTCATTAGGCCTCGAAAAAGATAATATCTATGAAGTCTTAGGACAAGTTGATATAGAAAAGAATCAACTTAATATCAAGACAAACATGTAAGAGGCTCGGTCTGAAATATTGCAATTAAAACATATTGATATTACTTAGATAGATAGGTGGCTAGTGAAACCCAGTTTGCAGCTACAGTCTATAACTTCAGAAGACATAAGAATGGAAGATAACCTGCCTCACTTAGAAAAACAATTATATATTTTTGAGTCAAACGACTTAACATAACCATCCAGATTGTTGGTACAATTCATGGGCATGTGCGTTAAATGTGTTGAACAAGGAAAATGCATCACTTCCGGGAACCAATGAGATAACATGTGCACAGTTCATGATTAGAAGACCAGTTGTTTCCGAGCTAGAGAACAAGAAGGAAAAATGCCTCCACCAACATAGCAAAGAGACAAGGGAGATGGAAGTGAAGCATTTCAGATTTTACATTTTGTAATTTTACTATTTTAGAAGTAAGGATAATTCCAACCGCTTAGGGTTGAGAACCTTCTGTATAAATACATATTTCAAAGATTTAACAAGGGTTGCTTCTTGTTGAATGTAATAGAAAGAAAATATCCTTTCGTAAGAATAAATACAAGTGCAAACATAGATTCCAAACTTTGTGCAGTTTGAGTTATGTTCTCCCTTCGTTTTCCATATTTCTAGTTTATTTTATGTCATTCTTTGATAAGTGAGTATTTACAATTTAGTGTATCTACTACTGTAATCACATTAAATCAGTTTTTTGTTAAGAAAATAGTCTTTCCTTTGTATTTACTATTAATAAATACAAGACCTATGAGCTACTTGGATAACTGAATCTTATATCCTTTCAAGAGTGCATGCTTCATTTTATTCTACTGTGAACAAGGTGAGATTAATATTACACTGATGCGTTATTTTGTTTAACAGTTTTGTAAGTTTCCCTCACACCACCTGATTTTATTAATCGACTCAGATGAAAAATTACGACCTCTGTCATGTTCTGTCATTATTTTCATTTGAGGAATTAAATCTGATATAACTAATGGAAGAAAAAGAACATTCAAAATCAACTTTATATTTACGATGCCTTGAAATTACTCTTTTAATCCTTAAGTGTAATCTTAGGAGCAACACCCATACCTCCTGGAGAGGATCGAGGAGAGATGGGTACATTTTTTTTTTAAATTTATTTAATTTTTAGTTTCTTTTATATATATATATATATATATATATATATATATATCATTTTTATGTGTATCAGAGTATCTGGAAACCGTGTATCTGTTATGTATAGACGTGGGGCCAGTATGCCCAACATAATTCTCGAGGACTAGGTGATGTCCTTGACCAAAAGCAGTACCAACAATAGCCTCCGAACCAACAAAAAAAACAGAGGGACCTCCAACCGGAGAGGCTAAGAGAGTTTTGAGACGGGTGGAGAAGAACCTCACCGCACTCACTCATGCAGGTCCCATGGCCGAGATCGAGGATCTCCCGCCATCGATGCAGCCTCCTGTAGTTGGGGTGCCACGGACCTGGGTCCAACTCTTTTGGCATTTGGAAAATGTCATTGTTCACTATGGCAGGGCCAACAAGCCCCGTGATTAGATAGGATAGACCTCTTATGTGCCGAGGGAACTCTTTTTGTATATTTTTGAGGGAATAAGCCCCATGATGTATAACAGATATATATTTTTGAGGCGTTTGCGCCCACCGATGTACTCTGAAACTTTTTGATATATATATATATATATATATACATACATCTTTTTATGTCTTATGGATCACATTTTTACAAATGTATGTACATGTGTATGTGTGTGCCTCTTTTTATGTGTGTGAAAAATGCTAATCTAATACTTGATTAGCTAGAGTATCTGCCATTTGATTTAATCTCCTAGGAACATGGATATGTGTAATGTAATCAAAGCAATGTTATAAGAGACGTACCCTAAGGAATCGTCTATGCAAAGTAGGATCATAAATGCAGTAAACCCCATTTAACTGGGACACAACCAGTTGAGCATCTAAGTAGACCCAAAGGTGAGAGATACCATGTGACAAAGCATCATGAAACAAATCTATCACTACATTGTACTTGGCGACATTGTTTGTGGCATCGCATAGACAGATACCTCCAGAAGATAGTAACTGGACTTGAGGTGTGAAAATCACTCAAGCGAGGAAGCAAGTCTTCAAGTGTGTCAGCTAGCACCATTCACGAACCCAAAGAACATCTCCAATTCATTTGACATATGCCATTTAAAAAAGATGACATAAATAATGACACGTCCATAAAACAAAAAAGACAAAAAAATAATTGTATAAGAACTATACATATGTACAAGAAGTCACCCAAGGAGACCAAACTATGAGTAATACTTCTTGAGGTACATCCCATTTCTAGGCTCCGCCAAAGAATTTCCCTCAAAGTCAACCAGACGATAATCTCCCTTCTTTAAGACTTCTTTCACAATGAAAGTTCCGAACCACATGGGATTGAACTTTCCTACCCCCAGGGGGTCCTTATCTTGGTCATAGACCAGGACAAGGCCACCTTCAGAGAAAATTCAAGGACGACCAGACCGATCATATTGACACTTAACTCGTTGCTTGTGAGCCTCGTTAGCCAAGGCTACATCACAACGTTGCTCATTGAGTTTCTTAAGATAAAATAAGCATTCCTCAAGTGGTGAAGTGTCTGGAAATAACTCTATTGCCAAATTTAAAGACAAGATTTGGCAGTCTATAGGCAAGACTGCTTCCAGCCCATAAATGAGTTGAAAATGTGAGAAACCAGTGGCAGTCTTTACAGATGTTCGGTAGGCCCATAATGTTGAGTACAACATCAAATTCCAATTTGACTTGGCAGAATTGATCGTTCACTGTAGAATAGTCTTGAGGGACTTATTCACAGCTTCCACCTGACCATTCTCTTGTGGGTAGTAGGATGATGAATTCTCCTACCTCAACCCAAGATTTGATGTTAACTCAAACATCATTTTGTTCTAGAAGTGACTTCCATGGTCAGTGACAATCTCCTTCGGGATGTTGAACCTAGCTATTATCTGGTTAAAAATGAAGAGAGTTGTTGTTTCACCATCATTGTTAAATGTTGGCATAGCCTCGACCCACTTTGTGAAGTAGTCTACCGCTACGATGATATAATGATTCCCCCTGGTTGAGGTTGGGTGGCATGTAGTGAAGTCAATTCCCCACTTGGTGAAGGGACCAACAACAATGACGGGAAACATGGGAGTGGGGTGTGCCCTAATCTTCTAAGAGAAGATCTGAAATGGGTGGCACTTCTTGACCGACTCCATGCAATCCTTAATTAATGTAGGCCAAAAGTAACCGGCTCATAGAATCTTTTGGGTTGTTTCCAACCCATAAAAATGACCACCACATGCTCCAGTGTGGCAGTCATTAAGAACAAGTTCCGCTTCTTTGTGAATAAGGCACCAGTGAAGAATGCAATCTACACCTTGACGATACAAAGTGTCAACAAGGATGATATAGTTTCGTGCCTGATTGCGTATTCTTCGACGCTCATCCTGAGAAGCAGAGGCAGGGCACTTCAAAGTCTGGAGATAGACTAATATATCTCCATACCAGGGGTCTGAAGATTCAATTAGAAAAATATGTCCTTTAATAGGCGATTCTTCGGGCGTAACATCACCTGATTCAATTGGAAGTTCTGAGATAAGTTCTTCAAAGACTAGTGACTTTTTGGATTTCGCGGAAACAAAATCTAATTCAAATTACTGGAGGATAACAATCCATATACTTACTTTCCACCGATGACACGGCACATCAACACATATTGAATTGGATTTACGACAACAACGACGGTGGTCTTGCGAAGAAAAATATAATGATGGAACCGCTAGACAACATGGACTACTGCCAACAAAAGCTTCTCAACATGGGAGTAGTTGAGTTCTGACCCAACCAGGCCTTGACTCAGGTAATAAATCACGTGCTCTTCAAGAATATTATCCTATTGAACTAAGACCATACCAGTGGTCGACTCTGTAGCAACCAAGTACAATAAGAAATATTTATTATAATTGGGAGGCTGAAGCAGAGGGGAAGATGTAAGGGCACGTTTCAACGCTTCGAAAGAGAATTGAGTGACTTTGTCCAAACAGAAAGGGACTCCCTTCTTGAGTAAATGCATGAACCCTTTAGTGATCTCAGCATAGTTTGCGATAAAACGCTGAAGAACGTTCACTTTCCCCTGTAAGATTTGAAGCTGAGGGACTGGGCATGAGGGCGGAAACTGAACTATCACCTCAACCTTAAGAGGATCAACCATGATCCCTATTGTTGAAACTATGAAACCTAGAATATGACTCGACGTCACACAAAAACTGCATTTGTTGGGATTCAAGTGAATCTAATAGTAGCGACATCATTCAAATATTAGTCGGAGGTGCGTGGGATGATCAACTCTCTTACGAGATCATGATGCTAGATCATCGAGGTAAGCCTCGGCTATATGTCTAAGGTCGTGGAAAGAAAAAGACATGGACCATTGAAAAGTGGATCCAGAATTCTTCAGGACAAAAGGCATCTTACGATAAACAAATGTTCCCCAGGGATAGATACAAGTTGTTTTATGATGGTCTTCGGGTTTGATCTGAATTTGGGTGTATCCCGAAAAACCATCCATGAATGAAAAGACCTCACAACCTGTGCATTCATAAATAATATGATCAATGAATGGGGTGGGGAAATTATCCTTTGGACATGCCTTATTGAGATCACGAAAGTCCATGCACACACGAATCATACCCTGCTTTTTGTTAACTAGAACGAGATTTGAGACCCATTGCGTCAACTGTATGGGGTAGATAAAACCAACTTTTAACAGTTTCTCTACTTCAGCCTTAATAGTTGTTTCTTTCCGAGGATTCATTGGATGAAGCTTCTGTTGGACCGTCTTGGCATCAGGATAAGTTGTTATTTCATGTTCAATGATTCTTGGATAAATTCCCAACATTTCCTCGTAAGACCAGAAAAAAACGTTGCAGAATTCCTTAAATAAATCTGTATATATTTGAATCTCCTCGAGGGAGAAATCTGCTCCGATGAAAACATTCTCCACGATGCCAAGGGTTCTGGAGATTTCAATAGGTATCGTTTCAGTGATAGTTTCCATGTTACCCTCGACATAAAATGTGTGTGTAGCCAGAGGATTAATAGGACAAGACCTGTCTCCAGTCATAGTCAACACAAATTCACCTGCCTTTATTCTTCCTAACTCTGGGAGAAAATAAGATCTATGATGGAGATCATCCCAGGGTTTGTCCGGACCAGTCTATGCCTTAATAATTGCCTCAATCTAAAGAATCAGTATTGGCGAGGGAACCTTGAGCCCAAATAGGCTCGAGAAATGGATCTAACTCTTGTGCGGGAGTCGGATCAGGGTTGGACGAAGCTTGTTGGACAATATTGTACGCAACTTCCACCGCAAACAAGGGCATGGCCATGTCAGGATTCCCTATCCCTTCCATCAAGTCCTATGGGCAAGGAAGAGTCCATAGATCATTAAAATAAGTCGTACGGAACAATGACACTTGAAAAATTTCAGCCCTAGGTTGGTCAGGGGAAAACAATATAAAATTGACATCGTCAGAAGGAGGTGGGTAGTCGAAAGTACCCATAAATTGTGGGCAAAGACCAACCCCCACATTGACGATGTCGGGCTGAGGGTTATCAATCATTAGGACCGTGGATTCCCCCTATGAAGGGTCAGGCCTGGAGAAGGACAATTGGTCAATGGTTACGGTTCTTCCCTCATGTGGAAACAATAAGAGACGAAAAATTGTGGCAACCAATGCATGCATTGCATAGGTCCAACTCCTTCCTAATAGAATATTGTAGTCGAGAGGCACATCGACCACTTCAACTTCAATGCACACGGTCTTCCCTCCTAACCATATGGGGAAATAAGGGATGATTCCACATGGTTTGAAAGAATGATCGTCGAAAGAAGTAATAAGAGTAGGTGACAGATACAAAACGGGTTGGCCAATGGCCTTCCAATACACCAACGATTTCATACAAGTCGAGGTGCCCTCATCAACCATCGTACGAAAAATATTATGAGTAAAATATTTCATGGGGTGAGCCACTACTATCTGAAACGAAACGCAGTATGGGAGATGAGGTTTCAAGTCGGTCGTATCAATCATGATCGTTCCCGGATTATAGGTCTCAGTAGATCCCAAAGTGGAAAATAGATCCTTTCTCTGCGAAGGGCATCTCTGGAGGACCTCCAAAGAAGACATTGCGTAAGGGGTTTGTGACAAATCCTCCACCTTAGAGTAATTCTGGGTGGCCCTCAAATTCCGATTATGGGAAGATTTCTTGAAATCCCCTTTCAGGATGTGTGTCATTATTTCTCCCATCATCTTCTCACTCTGGAGAGGAACATATGGTATTACAACTTATTTACCCTTTTCAGTAGTTTCCGACATTCCGTAATCATGTTCCCTAGTTTCTATGTAAGCATCACCTTTCAACATATAAAATTTCGCGATCGAGGGATTACTAGAAGATGCAGGGGGTCCTTGACTGCCCCTATCCATGCTCAAAGAGGCCTGAGTCATATTTTTCCCATGTGGAAATGGGTTCGTTAACATAATAGGCTACTATTGTGTCAATAATGTCTGGGCCTCCGTAAGTCGAGTGCACATGTGAGTCGGGTGGTCCTCTGTGCAAAGGTTACATGGATACTTCAAATTTATCTTCTCTGTGTTGCCCCCACCAGCATTTTTCTTGGGTTTCTTATCCCCCTTACCCTTCTTGTTTCACTTTTTTTTCTTTCCATTAGGTTGTTGTTTGGCCTTCATGTTTGTCGACTACACACTGTGTATGTCTGAAGTTTGGGTAGGGGTAGCAGCTGAACCGAAGGTTTGGATGGTAGTTGTCCGTTGTATTGAAAATTGTTGCAATTGATTTGACAATTGATCAGTGGGATTTTCTTGTGTTGAACCAACTATACCATCGACATGTGGTCCAGACTTGTGTCTAGCCTTGTCAAGGATGGACTGTGGTGCATATGGAAAAATCTCATAGAGTAAACCAGACTGAGAGTATATCAATTCAAGCTATTTTTCTCTCATTATCGCCTCCTCCTCTGAAAACACTCCCGACGTTGCAATGTCTTTGGATAATTGAGGTAACAAAGACTTCATGAACCACTCTAGTAGGAATGTCGATGGGACCTAGTCCTTAATCAAACTCTTCCAGCACCTCCATTCTCGGATGTAATCCGAGATATGATTAGCCTTCATCTGCTCAAAGTTGGCCACCAATTTAGTGCCGACATCATATCTCACAGGTAGTTGGAAATGATTTAGAAAAACCATCGCCAAATCGCTAAAGTAAGAGTATCTTGAGCGGTCGATCTCGATGTACCATTTAGCGGCACCCCCGATAAGAGTGCGTTGAAACATGCGCAATTGTATGGAGTCGTCTCGCAGTGATTTTGATGAGAAATATAGGTGGAAAGTTGTCACGTGATCACCCGTATCTTCGCCATGCTTGCCTTCGAATTTCAGAATGTTTGAGGAAAACTTAGTTGGCATGGGAGGCCAATGTGGATAATGAAAAATTGAGTTGTTAAGCAACCTTGACAAGTATGGTAAATGTAACGTCGCTAGAAACGATAGCTTGGGTTTAGTACTATGTACAGGAAAAAGGGAGCCTGGAGTTTTACTGGCACCAGGTTGCCAGGAAAATTTGGGTTGTTGAACAGGGTTTTGGTAGACACCATGGCCTTGGAAATCATACAAATACTGTGTTTGTTGGGACATCATCGACTAATTCCCGTAATTGGACATCGAAGTTTGGGAGGGGATTTCTCCCTACGTTGTGTTCCAAAGATTCTAGAAAGGGTTTCGCCCTGCCAATCCGACGAGCATAGGTACTGAGCCTTGCCTGGGGTTCCATTGACCATGGAAGGGGTTTCCCCCAGTCGACATGCTTGACGAGGGAATTGATCCCTGCCACATATTCTAGAGTCCTTGTGAGGAGAAGACTAATGTGTTTTCCCCCTTTATAGGAATAGTACCCTGCACACGATTCCGTTGTCCAAAAATAGGGTTGCCCCCGATCGAGATGACAACTGATGAAAAAGAATTATTACCAAACGCGTCGAACAAAGAGAATTACATAGAACCCACCTACGTGGTGTAGGAATACGGTCCTAGACTTCCTGCTCCAAACAAGTTGTAGTTTGTGTTTGGCCGGACGGGTGGCAGGAAAGCACCACCGAGCGAGGGAGACAGAGGAGGTATATGATCTCCACCGTAAGGGATAGAATTATAGGAGGTTGATATGCCCCCCATGGACCCTTGTAAAGGAGTGTTTGAGCTCCATACCCCCAGACCCATGGTCTGTAGGGTGGAGTAGGTGAGGATGGATTTTTTATCAAAGCCGAGAAATCCATAAGAAAATGGAGGGCCTGTCGCACTCTGTGTGAATGAAGCAGTGGTTGTCGCCATTGATGAAAATGGACCACTGCCTGAAGTAGAGGTGGTCGAGACCATTGTGGTCCTAACTGGTGAAGGTGGGTTAGGAGGCAGACCGCCCCCAATGGTGGAAGTCGTTGAGGGAGTATGAGGACTCCTTGATGAAGTAGCAACATTTGCTTCCATAGTTGTTTGTAAGACTATCTGACGCTCATGATGTGTTACCCTTGGAGGGACAACTTGTACCAAAAGTGGCATTGACAAGTCAATGATCGGAGGGTTAAACAACCCAAGAGATTTTTCTCCAAGGTCAGAAATAGTCGGTTCCTCCGGATTTGAGTGTTCTCCTCTGACCCTTGCCCGGTCACCTCAAATGACCCTTGTTGTTCAAGTCTTCGCCGTAACGGTGGCAGTGGTGGCTCCAATGTAACTGGTGGTAGGACCTAAAGCCTTCGCGACCGACGAATCTCTTGATCTTCTACTTTGTGAAAATATCAACGACACAGTAAGGGTTTAACTAATGTTGAAAACCAAGCATACACTAGAAATTTTCTTACAAGATAAAGCAAGCAAAACACTATCTAGTTGGAAGAACAATTACGCTAGCCAACACTAGAGAAACTTACCAGTGCAAGTGCAACTCGAACACGGAAGCACCCTCCGGGTATACTTTGCAAAACGTGGCCCAATGTTTTCCCTAGGTACTACAGTATACCCCCACAGTCACCTATGTAAGTCGCTAGAATAAATTCAACTAAGTTGCCAGCTCGTAAACAATCACCAAGCGGGTACAATTGACAATCGGGTGGACCGCAATGAGCAGGATAAAAATTCTGAAACCTATTGAGGGTATCGAAAGAAAGTGGTCCAGAAGACAAATGAGGATCTTGAATGGATTCGAGGTCCACGAAGCTCCATAGGAAAATGTAATCGAAAATATCCCACAATAAGTCCTCAATATGCGTTCCCCACTATGTTTGGTCCAACTTTGGAGGGGTTATCTTCCCTACCTTTCCTCACGCAACCTCGTGTTTAGCCCCTGTGTTATAGGGGGGTCCTGGATAACTTTCACATTTACTGGACTTTTACACTCCCTAGCTCTGACTCCAATGTTTGTTTATAAGCCTTGAAGAGTTTCGTCTCCAACCTAATTCAAGGCTCTAGCCTAAACTAGTCGATTGACCGTACAAACATAAAATTCTAATTAATTTTAATTAGCATTCTTTTTAAATGTATTGTTTTAACTCAAGGATATGATAGTGAAACTAGTGATGTGTATGAGAGACGAAAAAGAGGAGAAGTAAACGAAACTGAAAGAAAAATTACTTCTAGTTAACAATAAATATTTGCAACTAACTCTTTAAACCAATTTTTCACAACTAACTTTTTCAATATCTTGAACTAAAAATGAAATTTCACTCGACTACGAGCTACTTAAATTCTATGAAATTAGTTAAAGAACTTAAAAATTGAACTCCTTTTTCTTTTCAAGTAAAATAACTTAACCCTAACCACTTTACCAAACTGAGTAATGAAATAATTTTCTATTTTTTTTTTTAAATGCTTCAAACAAGAGAATTGAAATAAATTCTTTTTCTTTTTCTGTAAAGCAAGTGAAAGGGGAAAAGTGAAAAACAAGACAAGACTGAAATTGACCTCTGGCCTACTGCGGATCGTAGGGAGTCACTAAAGACACCAAACAGGCTGATCAAAGACTCAAAGACTTGCCTAAAACCCTTTCGAAGTAAACACAAGAAATCTTAAAAAAGACAAGCAAACTGACATCTAACCTAGGATTTGACTGTAAAAACTAGAGACACTGCACTTAATCAAGAAACCCTGAGAAACAAAAATTCAATCAAAGAAGAGGTTGACTACCTCTTATTAAATATATATATATATATATCTTGACACAGGTACGCTATTGATTCTTAAGCAGCCCGCGTATGTATGCGGGCTGTCTATAAATCAGGGCGCATATGTACGTGTGTTGTCCCACAACATGCCACGTACACCTCTATATTTCTTGAAAAAATGAAATAAAAAAGACAGACTGATAGGGTAGGGAGAACTGGTATGGCACCAATAGGTGACCAGATTCCCTTAAAAGACTCATCAGATTGACAGAAACTCAAAAGTTAATAAAACCAATCAAACACCCAAAAAATATCCCATAGAACCCTAGAGGCTTCCCCAATATGGTCGCCAGTTTTGCTAGCGGGGAAACCCCCCCTATGGCTACACCAGAGTTTACAATGTAGGAAGATCAATAACCATTTAAAAGTCTCCTAATTCTCTAACTACCCCAAACATACCCCAGACTTATGCAAGAAAAGTAAAGTGAGATGAATCTGGTAACTGTACCTTTACTTCGCGTCCGGTGTAGATCCTCTCGCGCTTGATAGCTTCGCTGACTGCAAACCTCCTCCCAAGGCTGGCCTACATTCAAAGAAAGATAAAAATAGAACTACAAGAATACATTTAATACATAAATAAGGGTTATATGTTAGAATAAAAACATAAAACAAATGCAAACATTTGACACATCATGTTTTGGGATAGGAAAAATACTTATTTTATTGATAATACAATGATTACTTACAACCAAAGTTGGCTACTGATCCTCAAACTTGGCCTGGGCTCCTCTTCAACAAGCTCCAAGTGAACCTCTACATATATTTCTCCTCTCAAACTTCTTCTTGGGAAATGGAATGGGTTCTTATGGAGGAAAAAGGGAAAAATGAGGAAAGTTGAGGCAATTCTCACAACAAGGCTGCAAATGCTTGGGGCAAGGAGGGGATGTGAAACGAGCAGAGTTTCACTGTTCTTATGCTTATTTTAGGAATGAGACCCCAACACCTCCTTTTATATAACAAAAGGATGGTTATTGGGTTGGGTGATGGACTATAGGCGGCGGATTAATTTTGAAACTACCCAATATCTTGTATTCTCAATGAATTCCTTGTAACTTTTTAATTTTTGAAACTTTTGCAAGTATACACGGGTTGTAGTGGTGAAACTAGCATACATACGCGGGCTATAGTGGTGCAAAAATCATATGTATGTGTTTAGTATTGGTGCAGGGCATGTACATCTTCAAAAAATGAGTTTTTAAGAAGACCAACTCAGTGATGGCTTGGAAAAATTTGCAAGTAAGAGGGCCAAATGCTAGGTATGCATATGTAGAGAAATTTAGGGTTATAACAAATACCCACTCCACTAGCATTCTCTTAGAGTCCATCTCCTTTGGAAATATCTTTGATTCTTGCCTACTAGCAACACATATCACACCTGACAATGATACTTTGGACCACTCTTATGATCATTGATTTTTAAACCACATGGAATGTTGTCTAATATTTTTAGGATACAAACACTTCCATGATTTTAATTATTCTTGATAAATCTAATAAGATTTTTTAATTGTTGTTTCATAGATGCATGGATTTTAACTAGATATTGATATTTTGGTACCTTTGCATTATTCACTTATCCATGGTTGGCTTAGAAAAAATGTATACTTCACCTAGCATATAAGATTAGGCTCTACCCTAATATGAATATTCTCTCTAATGGACCATTTCCTACTATACCTACACACTCTAAGGAGACTAGATGCACACCCACTTCAAATTCGAGGACCGTGACCTTCAACTTGGACAACCTTTTAGAACCATGTTTTCTTTCCTCCAACCCTTTCTAATTGGGTTCATTGTTAAGAACCTTTGTGTTCATCAATGCATAGTTAATGAGAGAGTCTATTCCTATATTATGATGGTTGTTTGGTAGTGGTTGGGGTCTCCCATCCATGTTAAAATGACACCCTATTTGCAAACCTTTGATGAACGACCATGTGAGTCAATAAGAATTGTACCTAATATTCCCATTCAATTAGGCGATAAGTGTGTATTAGTATATGTAGCAATTTTTATCACTCCTATTGAATTCAACCTTCTTCTTAGGTGCAATTATGTGCATTCCACAAAAGTTATGGCATATTTTCTCTATCATGTGATGAAATTTCCAGATGAAGGATGCATTATCACCATTGATCAACTCACATGTTGTATTTATCAACTACATCTTACTCAAGACAATTTATCACCTTTAGTAGCTCATTCGAAGTCTATCCCTACTGTTTGGTTGGATCATGACCTAAATCACAAATTTCTTATGTGACCACTACCACCATTTGCACAACCTCCACTCTCATAGAGTATGAGTCTATGGATAATTTGAACAACTTATACTTGGAGATTGATATTGTAGCTTCACACTTGGGAGCCACAATTTCACTCTCTTTTCCCTTGTGTGAAAGTGCTCTTGCCTCATTAACCATGAATTTCAATGATGATGTAAAATTATTGGATTTTGTACCTTATTTTTATGGTCCTTGGGATAACCTCCACTTTAGTTCTCCTATTGACTTCATACTTGTTGGCCCTTGACCAAGTTTTGAAGAATACTTGGTCATATTTGACCATTTTTGGGACTGCGACAACTTGCCAAAGATGGAGCGCAACGCGAAGAGGAAATTAGGGAAGCAAGACCTAATTTTGGGTCCCTTTTAGGGTTTTGGGTTGATGTAAAGGGAAAGGGATGTCAGCCTGTGGGTTTACCCACACTTAGGCCCATTTTTTAATCTATAAATAGATACTTAGGCAATGTAAGTAAAGGGTAGTAGTACATCTATGTGATGTATAGCTAAAGGCTTAGTGCTAGTAGTTGGATCTGTGTGATTGGATGTATATTGCAAGTGCTTTGTGCATGATTGTAAGGAGATTGAAAAGCTAAGTGCAATTTGTTGTAGTTTTGTGCTGAAGTGCAAGGAAGAAGGATCTAGCGAGTTGCACAGATCTTCTGTCCTGTGCAAAGTAAAGGTCATTGAAGCTATGTGTTGTAACCGCTTGACCGAGATAATATAAAGAAGAAGACTTTGTGGACGTAGCCCCAGGGTGGGGGTGAACCACGGTAACTTTGTGTATTGTGCTTTGTGCTTCGACCTAATGTGTTTATCTCCTTCTTGGCTAAGTGCTTGCTGTGATTAAATAGATCTAGTTATGCTCTATGCCTATGATATATGAATGAATGTTAGATTTGATATATAATATGCTTAGTGCTTGATCTTCTGAATCTAATCTATATTTATGTGGCTAAGTACTGAATCATCTTTAGTCTAAGTATTCACTGCAATCCTCTATGCTATTTGCAAAGTACCATAAGGGTTAAATATTGATGAATGATCTATGCTAAGTACCTTGTAAAAGATATAATCATAGATCGGTGTCCCAGCTAGGGTTGCAGACATTTGAGTCCTGCAACCACCCTTGCCTCTACCTCGTGTGAGACTTCATCTGCTTCACAGGTGTTGCTGAAAGGACCGGTAGTTAGGGTTTTGTTGGTGCTCTCTTGAGCGTTGAACATTGGGTCTACCCCTGTGCCAACAAATGGTTCTGTTGCCGGGATTTGGAACTGTGATTGTTGGGAAATAAAGAAGAAAAATATTTGTGCGAAATAAGCTATGTGCATAGATCTATTGCCCTAGTGCGCAGTATTCTACTTGACCTGTGAAGCTTTGTGTCGAGAAAGAAAGGTCAGATCTGAAGGAAAGAGGTTAGATCTGCAAGAAAGAAGTTGATACTGAAGAAAAGAAGTGATATCTTAACACTTTATGCTCTAAGAAAGGTAAAAGTAGAAATTTCCACAGAAAAGAGGTAAGATCTGTAAGCTCTAGCCTCTAGTAAAGGTAAGAATAGTTCAAGTTTTAGATCTGGAATCTTTGTGCTCTATATAGGTAAGATAAGTGGAATTTTTTTATTTTTGAAGCATGAATTTAGGTACGCTTGATAGATTTTGTCCTAGCCTGAAAACTAGAGCATTGCTAGATAAAAGAAAGTTTGATATGAATAGGTCTGATGGTAATAGTGAAATATATGTTATACCTATGGATAGAAAGAATTTTTGGACTAACCAATGGATGCAGGATCCTGAAAGAATTTTTTGCAGGCTATCCATCATGATCCTAGCACGTAGTACAAGAAGAGTTGGGGATCATGGACGAGAAATAGAGGATTAACTCTTTGTTACAATTGCAGAAGACCAGGACATCTTGCTAAGGAATGCCCTAGGAGAAACCCTAGTTGCCTCTATTGTAAAGCTATGGACCATGAAGTATTGGATTTGTCTAGAATGATTGCTAGACTTGAAAAACTGAATATGGAACAAGCAAACTCTGAAGGAGATCAAGAGACTAGAATTATGGAAGAACCCCGGAAATAATCAGAGGTCATGTTACTGAAAATAAAAGAAACCCTAGATGATCATAAGGATGTCAGTTTGTCATATATCTTCAAAGAAAAGGAGAAAATCAAAGCAAGAATATGATACTTCGGCATTGACTGTGCTCTGGATGAGGGAACACCGATAAACATTATGACAGAAAGCACTTGGGAAACCCTAGGAAGGCTTGCTCTGGTCCCTTCACTAGGAACAATAGGATTATTTAAAGGCAAAATGGTAACCCTATGTGGCAGAATTACCCAGATAGCTATGAATACCCATGGAACTTCGATAGAGGAAGAGTTCTAAGTCATTAGATTTATTGAGGACCATGCCCCATTTCCAGCTTTGTTAGGAAATATTTGGATTGAAAAAGACTAGATTCAGAGGAAAGAAGAAAAGGAAGCCCTAGAACAGAAGAAGAAATAACTCATGGAATTTATGACTAGAAGGATCGCCTACTTGATGGAGGAACAAGAGAACACATCTCAGTTGTTAAACACCAGGGACCTGGATGTCGAGGCTATAAGAGCATTAGAGGAACCATAGAAGACCGAAATACCTAATCCATGTGATGAAGGAGTATTAACCTTGGATATGAAGAAATAACCTAAGCAAAACGAAGTGACTATGTCGAGAGAAGATAAGACTCATAATGGAAAAACGATGATCGAGACTAATCTCACTGGGAAAAAGGCTAGGAAGCTAAGTAAGAAGAGGGCCAAAATTGAAAAGTTACAGAAGACTCCAGAGGAAACTTTGCAGAAGGAAAAATCACAAGAATTGAGCTTCGTCGAGATATCAAAACAACGACATCTGACACTTCGCCATGGCGCAACAATATAGCCGTTGGACTGAGATACCCATTCGAATTCTGCCCTGAATGGGTCGAAAAGAAATTATGGGTTACCACTAGACCGTTGGACAACACCGGAACAGATAGAACAGAGTTAATGAAGGCCCCATATCCGTTGCAAGCAGACCGTTGCTAAGATTCCCTACTTAGTATGCCACGCCACGCATCGAGAATACTTTTTGCTAAGTGAGAATTTGAGCCTGAAACTTGAGATTACTTCACCCTGTGATCATTGCCTTGTTCCCATACTGTTCATCGTAGTCTTTGAATTCATTTTCACACCTGAGCTAGTGGACCCAAGCTTGTATGTCGGACGAGCTCAACGCTATTGAGAAAGTAGTTGAAGAAGTTTTGATTGACCTAATGGCTTAGAGAGTCATGTCAGAGAGAAGGATGTCTGCATGTGTGCAAGCATCATCAATAGGAGGATTCCAAGCTTCTCCCTCCATTGCTCACAGAGAAGGACCTTCCAGAACCATGACCAAGACAAGAACAAAGCACAAAGATGATATTTCAAATGCCAAGTTGATCCTGCGCATTCTGTCGGTTTACATACCACCTTTGAGCGGAAATATTAACCGTGACAGTGTACCTAGAAACTTTGAGTACACCTTGATCACTGCGTATCTTTCGAAAGGGGTGCATGCAGTACGTGCTGACCAGGACAAGCTTGCACCACTGAAATTTAATGATTTTAACCTTGGAGATCGTGAAACCTACAACACGTTAGCTCCACATAAATACTTAACCAAGACCAAAGGCAGAAATCCTAAGATTGTCCCGTAGTCCTGGACCCAGAACCTCGCGCAGTGCACACTGCTCAACGTAATGAAGATCCCTCACTTCGGTAGACACCAGGAAGTCAACGCACGCGTCAAGTTGTTGTTGTCTTTCTACCACGGAGGATACTTATGGTTGGACCACTGCATCACTATGGATCCGACTCTGATCAATCGGATAACTGCAAGGCCTTGACCCACATGAATTTTACCCAGGCAAGATTTCATACCGAGCACTAACACAACGGATAAAGGAAACTTATGGTGATGTAGAGAAGGGTATGCAAGGCTACAAGGTAGCCTCTATCTAGAGTGGCGCAGTGCGCCTTGCATGTCAGCTGATCGTGGGCAAGTTAGTTCGTAAGAACAGACCAACACAAGTGGGTGGCTTCGTAGTTGACATTATAGGGAAGTGCGTCGAGGGACTACAGATGAATTGGGCATAGTATCTTGTAAACCAGTTAGAGCTGGATTGCAGAGGAGCGCAAGACCAAGGGTATGA
The DNA here is from genome assembly GCA_009831015.1 of Picea engelmannii. Taxonomy (NCBI): domain Eukaryota; kingdom Viridiplantae; phylum Streptophyta; class Pinopsida; order Pinales; family Pinaceae; genus Picea; species Picea engelmannii. Next base: position 464,965 of record ML776716.1, on the reverse strand, counting down.
GTTCCACTTTAGTTGGTTTCTCATCCTCATCGCTTTCATCACTTGAGAACTGCTAGAGGGAGCCACTTTTCTGGAGATAGAACCTTTCGAACCACTAGCTGTGAAGTTTTGTACGCTGTGGTACTCCAACGACATGAACAAGCAATGGTAGTCCAATGTTGTCTTCCACACCTACTCCAACCAACTAAAGAATGCAATTCATTCTACACTGTGAATCACCCCAAACGTACTTCATAGGTTTAGACCTTTGATGAAATTTAGCATGGACTACCACTTCACCTATATTACAGCGCGCGGTGATGAGCATAAACAACAACTCCAATCCTACTACAAGCTGACAGAAGATGACTTGGAGGAGATTACCAAGGAATGGTCAGTGAACCTCCTTGTTGCAGCGGACCCCGCAAACATGTCCGACGAGGAAATCCCTGAAGCTATGCCGGATACACCTGGGCCAAGCAGGACTAAGAAGGATGACGAAGTTGAATATGTCCCTAGCACATCCACGAATACTACTTTGATCTCACCTGTGCAGGGAGGTGATGGTGACGAGCTAGGCGGTACAAAATTTGCACAAAACAGAGTCGAGGTTAATCCACCTAGAGAGGAGGAGGATCCCTCCATGAAAAGAAAGATGACACCACCAAAAACCTCCTCCCGAAATAAAGCTAAGGCCACATGGACAACGCTTAAAACTACCCTTACCCTAGATGACTTCGACTTCTTGATTGTCGCGATGAATGATGTTTCACTAGAGCTCACAGAAAATAAAGAAGCAAAGCAGGAGAAGCTATTCAACCGAATCAAGGGTCAACTCAAATAAGTGCAACATGCACTCCAATCTAGCCAAGTAGTTTCTACAATTCCCTTGATAAGAAGAACATCAGGAACAGGCAATGAGCCCACTCAATTACACCAGATCGTTGATCAAGTCAAAGCTTGCCTTCGACAAGATCAAGAAGACATAGGACAAGCCACCCAGGATTTGATGCAATCACATAAATCACTTCTAGAACAACAGAATGAAGAAGAATGGGAAAATATTTCCCTGAAAGTGAAGTGGGGAGAGGAAAAGGCACAGTTTCTAGCAGAGAAAATTGAAGTACAGGAAAGGGTTCACAAGGCACTGCACTTTGTGACGGTCATAGAAGTGAAGATGGAAGACCGTCTCCCACAACAGGTGACCCAACTGGAAGAAGTAATCCAACAAATCCAACAGTGCATCACGGATTTGGAGCTCCACACTGTGCCCGAGACCCCCCAAGAAATAAGATATCTAAGAGAGGCCACTGCTCGAAGCGTAGTTGGCCAATTAAAAACCTTTGCCTTGGAATGCAAGCAACTGAGTGCTATAAGTGCCCAGACTTATGAAACCCTCATAGAGAATACAGAATTGAAGACATTGGAGGCACAACTCCAAGAAGCAAAGCAGCATGCAGACACATTACCGACGTAGATAAAGAATTTGACCCCAGTCGAAAGAATGAAGAGGTTCACAGAACAATGCACAACCCAACAACAGGGACATACGCTGCAAAGTAAAGTGATGTAAGTCTCCCAACAACTTTAGCCAATCCAAGAAAAGGCATGCCAACTGTTCGCTGAACTTGAAATCCAGGGAGTTGAACTTGAATAGGTTGTCATCACTGCAGAATAATGCCTGTAAGGACCGCTCAATGACACAGTGATCCAGTAATTTACTGAGCAAGAGGTTGTCGCACTGCAGCACATCAAAGCAGCTCAAGCCAAGCTCGAGGCATTCGAGGCGGAATTGATCAGACATGAGTGACTCAGGATGAGTCACAGGTGAGTGTTGGGGGCCTATTGGCCCTTGACCAAATTTTGAAGAATACTTGGTCATATTTGACCATTTTTGGGACTGCACCATCTTGCCAAAGATGGAGTGCAACGCGAAGCGGAAATTAGGGAAGAAAGACCTATTTTTGGGTCCCTTTTAGGTTTTTGGGTTGATGTAAAGGGAAAAGGATGTCGGCCCATGGGTTTACCCATGCTTAGGCCCATTTTGTAATCTATAAATAGATACTTAGGCAATGTAAGTAGAGGGTAGTAGTACATCTATGTGATGTATAGATAAAGGCTTAGTGTTGGTAGTTGGATCTATGTGATTGTATGTATATTGCAAGTGCTTTGTGCATGATTGTAAAGAGATTGAAAAGCTAAGTGCAAGTTGTTGTAGTTTTGTGCTGAAGTGTAAGGAAGAAGGATCTAGCGAGTTGCGTAGATTTTTTGTCCCATGCGAAGTAAAGGTCACTGAAGCTCTGTGTTGTAACCACTTGACCGAGATAATATAAAGAATAAGACTTTGTGGACATAGCCCCAGGGTGGGGGTGAACCACGGTAACTTTGTGTATTCTACTCTGTGCTTCGACCTAATGTGTTTATCTCCTTCTTGGCTAAGTGCTTGCTGTGATTAAATAGATCTAGTTATGCTTTGTGCTTATGATATATGAATGAATGTTAGATCTGATATATAATATTCTTAGTGCTTGATCTGTTGAATCTAATCTATATTTTTGTGGCTAAGTATTGAATCATGTTTAGTCTAAGTATTCACTGCAATTCTCTGTGCTATATGCAAAGTACCATAAGGGTTAAATATTGATGAATGATCTATGCTAAGTGCCTTGTAAAAGATATAATCACAGATCGATGTCCCAGCTAAGGTTGCAGGCATCTGAGTCCTGCAACCACCCTTGCCTCTACCTCGGGTGAGACTTCATATGCTTCGCAGGTGTTGCTAAAAGGGCCGGTAGTTAGGGTTTTATTGGTGCGTTGTTGAGAATTGAACTCTGGGTCTGCCCTTGTGCCAACAATACCTAAGCTACCCACTCCACTAGCATGCCCTTAGATTCCTTCTCCTCTAGAAATATCTTTGATTCTTTCCTACTAGCAACACATATCGCACTTGAAAATGATACCTTGGACCACTCTTATGATCATTGATTTTTCAACCACATGGAATGTTGTATAATATTTTGAGGATACAAACACTTCCATGATTTTAATTACTCTTGATAAATCTAATAAAAAATTTGAATTGTTGTTTAATAGATGCATGGATTTCAACAAGATATTGATATTTTGGTACCTTTGCATCATTCACTTATCCATGGTTGAATTAGAAAAAATGTATACTTCAACTGGCATATATGATCAGACCCTACCTTAATCTGAATATGCTCTCTAATGGACCATTTCCTACTATACCTACACACTCTAAGGAGACTAGAAATATACCCACTTCAAATTCTAGGACCGTGACCTTCAACTTGGAAAACCTTTTAGTACCATGTTTTCCTTCCTCCAACCCTTTCTATTTGGGGTCATTGTTAAGAACCTTTGTTTTCATCAATGTATAGTTCATGAGAGAGTCTATTCCTATATTATGATGGTTGTTTGGTAGTGCTTGGGGTCTCCCATCCTTGTTAAAATGAAACCATATTTACAAATCTTTGATGAATGACCATGTGCGTCAATAGGAATTATACATAATATTCCCATTCAATTAGGTGATAAGTTTGTCTTAGTAGATGTAGGTGATAAATATAATAAGATTTTTGAATTGGTGTTTCATAGATGCATGAACTTGAACTAGATATTGATATTTTGGTACCTTTGCATCATTCACTTATCCATGGTTGGATTAGAAAAAATGTATACTTGAATTGGCATATATAGTGCATTTGAACTTGTTACCCAACCAATTTGTTCATGGGATCCACCCCATTAGATCTCATTGCATTAGTTCATCTTGATTCTTCACCTCCTTAATATTTTGTTGAACCTCGTGTCCTTGGTCTATTCCTAGTGGTTGTTTCCCAGGTTCATTCTCATGCCAACCTTTTCTTGGTATTTCATCTTTGTCTATACATCTTCTCAACATAAAAATTGACAAAGGATATGAGGTTCAACTAACTATCAAGATGGTGACAATCATATGAAATTAGTAGAAGAACACAAGTGGTGTAGACTCAACTTAGATGCATTTGAACTTGTTACCCAACCAATTTTTTCATGATGTCCACCCCATTAGATGCCATTGCGTTAATTCATATTGATTCTTCACCTCAACAGTTTTTTGAACCTCATTTACTTGGACCATTCTTAGTGGTTGTTGCACCAGGTCTATTCTCATGTCATCCTTTTCTTGGTATTTCATATTTGTCTATACATCTTATCAACATAAAAATGGACAAGTTCAGCTAACTATCAAGATGGTGACAATCATATGAAATTAGTAGAGGAATACAAGTGGTCTAGACTCAACTTAGTGTGAAAGGTAGGGAGTGGTGGATGTGATTGAATGAAAGTTTTAAGGTCCCAAATACATAATGTGGTGTTTGATCCCAAGATATTTTTGAATTGTGGCCCTATTTTCCCTAATTTATTAGATGATAATGGATTTGATTGGTGTACTAAAAATTATTATCATTGTTGTGTAATAGGATCTAGAGGAGGCCATGGAAATAGGACGTGGATGGTGTTGGGTATGTGTTATATTATTTGCACACGTAGTAGTGTCAAGAATATAACACATACCCAACATTCTCGTGCAAAGAATATAACACATACCCAACATTCTCGTGCAAAGAATATAACACATACCCAACATTCTCCCACTTGTTGTTTTCTTTGCATACAGGGGGTTACCGGGTTACATAGTCAAAAATCCAGGGTAGAAATTCCCATGGATCCTCTACACCAAGAGAACTTCTCAGTGCTCACAGATTTTGTTAATGAATCTGCAACATTCTTCAAAATGTCCACCTTCATCAACAACACTTTCTTTTCTTCAACCATGTCTCTCACAAAGTGATATTGAATATCAATATGCTTTGTCTTTGAATGATAAGTTGGGTTCTTCTCCAGAAATATTGCACTATGACTGTCAAAATCTATTCTTACAACTTGATGTACCAACCTAATACCTGAACACAATATTTGTAACCATATTTCTTCCTTACTTTCATGAGTGGCTGCCATGTATTCAACTTCTGTAGTTGAAGTGCCATTAGAACCTGTATTTTTCTCATCCAACTTATTGCTCCTCCAAACAGGTTAAACACATACCCACTTGTAGATATCCTACGATACAGATCTCCAGCCCAGTTTGCATCCACAAATCCATGTATATCCAACACTTTGTCCAATCCCGGTCTTCCTTGGTATCATAATCCATAGCTATCATTGCCACTCAAATACCTGAAAACCCTTTTTACTATTTTCCAATGCTCCTTCCCTGGTTTTGACATATACTTTCTTAAAACTCCCACTCCATGTGCAATGTCTAGTCTAGTACATACCATTTCATACATGAAAATTCCAATTGCACTCGCATATGGAACATGAGACATGTCCTCCTCCTCTTCCTGTGTCTTGGGACACTGATCCACAAATAACTTTACACCAACATGAATAGGAACCTTGACCGGTTTACATTCCTGCATATTAAACCTCTGCAATATTGTCGTGACATATTTTCTTTGATTTAACCAAAGTTTCCTCTTTTTCCGATCTCTTTTAATTTCCAAGCCTAAAATGAAATTTGAAGCATCGATATCCTTCATGTCAAATTTAGAGGACAACTGAGTTTTCACATCCTGTATAATCTCCTTGGTGTTTCTTATCAACAACATGTCATCCACATACAAGACCAAATAAATCAAATGATCACCAATTAATTTAAAATACACACAATGATCCTCTTTGCTTCTTGTGAAACCAAGTACCAACATATAAGTATCAATTTTTTTATACCATATCCTTGGTGATTGTTTTAAACCATACATGGACTTTTTCAACTTGCATACCAGCTCCTTCTCTCCCTTCACAACAAATCCTTCTGGATGCTTCATATATATTTCTTCTTCAAAATCCCCATATAGGAATGTTGTCTTCACATCCATCTGTTCTACCTCAAAATAAAATGCAGCAACAACATATAACATAAATATTATATAGGTTAACTTGGAAACAGGAGAAAAAATCTTACTATAATCAATTCCCTCAACCTGGGAATAACCCTTTGCTACTAATCGAGATTTGTATTTCTCCACTTTTCCTTCTGCATTCAGCTTCTTTTTAAATACCCAGTTGTTTCCAATGGGATTTCTTCCAGTCAGCAACTCCACTAGATCCCAAGACTCATTCTTATCCAAGGTTGCCATTTCTTTGTCCATGGTCTTTTTCTAGAGATTTCCATCCTTTGAATCCAATGCCTCCTTGACAGTTCTAGGATCATCATAACTAATAGTCAAAGAAAAATTTGAATGGAAATCAGATGGAGTATACCTTTCTGGTAGCCTTCTTTCTTGAACCAATCTCCTCAATACTAGAGTATGTCGATCTTCTTCTTCTGATTCATGTTCTTCTGTAGAGTCTGATTCATCATCCTTTAAATCAAACTCTATTTTCTCTGGCTCTTCCTTACTTGGTAGGACTTACTTTATGTTGAGGTGTATATAGAGTAGTATTCTGCCTTAATATACTGCACTTCTTACAAAATTATTCAAATTCATTCTCGCAGAACTCTCCACCATTATATTTCCTCAACACCTTAATTATTTTCTTTGGTTGATTCTCAACAAGAGCCTTAAACTATTTAAACCTGTCAAAGAATTCAGATTTCTTCCTAAGGAAATATATCCAAGTATTCCTCAAGAATTCATCTAGAAATGGGACATAATACACATATTTTCCCAATTATGGGACCGACATAGGTCCAAAAACATCACTGTGAACTAGCCGTAAAATACCTTCTGCCCTCGTTGCACCCGAGGGGAATATTACCCGATTTTGCTTCCCATATATACAATGTTCACATAAACCAAAATCCAGAGAGTAGTTATACATACCTTAAACCATACCTTTACCATGTAGTAGTCGAAGACCCTTATCTCTGATATTCCCCAGTATTTGATGCCACATCATAACCTTTTGATGTAGGAGCATCGTCAGCAAGCTCACGTGGAGGGGCAACTCAGCACCACAACATGCCTTTGTAATTTTTGGGAATCTAAAAGATGGTGTTTTCCTGTAGATCCATTTTAAACGGATAATTGAAGGAGAGAGAAACGCTCAGGAAACTAAAGGATCGCGAGAGATCTGTGAGTTTCACTCTCAGTCTTGAATGTAACAGAGCTTGAGTAGGTGTTAGTTGTTACTTCGATAGGAGAGGTAGTTGGAGGGAACCCTAGGAACCTTCCTGTAGAGGTATATGCATGGCATGCCCAAATGAGGCTGTTGTAGGAGTATTGTTATTGAATAGGAGGTAGAATAATTTGTTTAGAGAGGGAGTTGAGACTATGTTACAGTCCAACCTGCGCATATTGTAATCGAACATTCATGTTAATGAAAAAGAGCAGTTTTTCCTGCACGTGATTTGGTGTGTGTTTATATGTTTATGAATGAATTTCACATGTGCGTTTATATGAATGTATACTATATATGCTTGGGATAGATTTCATCTGCAGTGATAGATAGAATTCTCTATTTGTGAGTTTGCTGAAATTGCTTCTGGGTTCTTTAGGCTATGCAAGGAGTGCACAACAGAGCATTGGAAAATCTGTAGCCGACACAAGGAGTGCACATATAAAATCTTCTGAGTCAGAGAAGAATGTTCCAGGAGGGCACACCAGAGGAATTCACAGACTCAAGAGGAGCCTCAAGTTTGTTGAATACCTTAGAGGAGAAACTGTGTAGAGGAAGCACAGAGAGACAGAGTCACTAAGAACTTTGTAGAGCTCTGTCAGGTGGGAATCAAGCAGGTGAAAGTGTGCACAAGGAGAACTCGTTGTTGAGTTCAAGGAGAAGAATATCAAAGGAGAAGACACTTAATTAGTTACTGAACACTCTATAGAAAACACTCATCAAGGTGTGTTTTGAGCGAGAAGTTGCTAAGAGGGCACTTATATCCCTTTGAGGAGAAAAATGGATAGAGACCTTTGACGTTTGAACAGTTGAAGCTTGAAGTGATACAGATTTCCTGAATACTCTAGAGGAAGACTTGTACAAGGAGTGAACTAGGCCAACACTTAGACGAAGTGTTGAAAGACATCCATTGGAAGGCTAGTCAAAGCGCAAGGAACATGCGTAGAGGAAAACTTGTTTCAAGTTCCAAAGCTCAGGAAGTCGAGTGAAAAACATGATGGGAGGGCACCAGAATGTCCTTTGAAGGACGTAGAACGACCAAGATCCTTGGAGATTCGAGCAAGGAAAATATTAGGAGGGATAGAGCCTTTGCGCACAAAATCTTAGCAAAGGGGAGCAGAAGGGTGAGACACTTCGAGGTCCGAGTCACAGAAAATATCGGAAGAGATAGCGAAAGTGTGTGCCAGGGCTGAGGTTAGATTTTGTTTCCAAAGCTCGGGAGATACATCGTTTTTAGAAGCGCAGATGAGACCCAAAGTATTCGGGTTCATAGGATAAATATCAAAGGCCGCAACCTTTGACACTTAGAAATTCTTCCAAGTCATAAGAAAGCGTAAGCTCAGGAGGAGGAGTAACAATGGTCATTGGATCGAGCAATGTGAAGAATCTGGACCATTGGATCAAAGTCCAGATAGGAGGAATGAACGCACAGAGGAGGAGAACAGATCTCAGGCGTTATATCTGAGCGCGTGGACCAACCATCATTGGATCCAGAGGTAAGTGCATAGACTTTAACTCCTTTAAGTGAACAAGAGAGTGGACTTACGAAGTCCCAAAGCGAGAAGAGGAGATCTAGACCATCGGATCATGGAGAGTCATGGACCATTAATCTGACATGAGTGGATTTCGGGAAATAAAAAATCAGAAGAAAGGAGGTGAGTTATTTCCCAACTTTGCAAAATGCGAAGTCCCAAAATGAGAAGAGGATATCTGGACCATTGGATCATGGAGGTTTGTGGACCGTCGATCTGACATGAGTAGGTTCATAAATTGGGAAGTCGGAGGTAGGAGAAGCAGATTTGGGAGGAGAGAGAACTCGTGAAGTCCGATTTTAGGAAAGATATCTTAGCTGTTAGTTGTGGATCATCGAGGACTGTTGATCCAATCTGAGGATTTCGCTGATTCAGATTTCAGAAATTTATGAAGGGAGTTGGCCCACGGTCATAACCCGTGGTCACATAAATGAAGGATTCTATTGCAAGTAGCTATCGTCGATTCGGAAATCGAGAAAGGGGAACAGGCAGCTCACGAAATTCCCAAAGCACAAAGTCGCGAAGGGGCTAGCCCACAGTCACAGTCCATGGTCATGTGAAGGAAGGGGCTTAGCCAAAGAAGAGATAGCGCCCGTCAGGCGTTGAGATTTGAGCAATGCTTAGGAGAGGGCCCGCGGGTGCCATACAACCCACGCATTTGGAGGAAGGGACTGTGTAAGTTGATTTGGGGTCCAATAGAGGCTTGAAGAGTCGATTCGACTCAGTTTCTTGATCGATCCTATACCAGGAGGTTGCACAGCCCTCTGGAGGGAAGGGGGTCTGTATCAAGTGGTATCAGAGCCTGAATTTTATTTGCAGATGGTAGTTAAAGGAAGTACGGTGAGAGAAGATACACTGATACCATCAAGTGGTATCAAAGATGATTTTTGTCTATAGATTTTAGGCGAAGGAGGTAAAGGAGATAGTCTAATACCATCAAGTGGTATCAGAGCATATTTTTTCTTGTAGACATCAGGAAAAAGAGGAAAGGATGTAGAGAAGATAGTCTCACTACACCAAGTAGTATCAAGAGATGAATTTTGTCTATAGATTGTAGGAAAAGGTGAGAAGGTGAATAGAGATAATATGATGAAATCAAATGGTATCAGAAGATGAAGTTTTCATGTAGAGAGCAGGTGAAGGAGGAGATAGAGTATTGATTCTCTGTGAAGACTGTTGAAAGGTATGCAACAAATGGTAGATATCCAGGAGGGCTGAAGACAGAAAAGATGTCTACTGAAGGCCATAAGTGTGGTCGAAGAGGAGACCGCGAGAAGAAAAGAAAAGAATACTTTGAAAAGGATCTCATTGAGATAAGAGAAAAAATGGAACAACTGACATTGAAGATGCAATAGGATACAAAGGTTCGCTCAACATATAAATGGCCTCTCAACAGGAAAGTAAAATGGCATGTTCAAAAGTTGTTGGTTAGAAGGCAACAACAAGAGTTGAGGAAGTGGCTGAGGCATGTTGAAAACCTCAGTGACACAGAGGATAAAGTGATTCACATCTGTGAACCAGAGATTGGGATGAACCTCAGTGATGATGAGGAGAAGAGATCAATTAAGGATCCCATAAACTATGAGGGGGTCAGAAGTGAACTTTCAAGTTGCCAGGTGGGCAATGGAAGGAGATCAGTGGATGATCTCGTAGAATTCCAGGAGAGCAGTAATGAAAGTTCATATTTCCAAGTGGGCAATGAGATGATATCGATTGATCTCATAGACTCCCAGGAGAACATAAGAGAAATCCCAAGTCTCCAGGTGGGCAAGGGAAGTGAGATGATACTGATTGAGGATCTCACTAGCTCAGAGGTGAGTTCATATCAGCAAGGAGAGCTGATGGAGGAATATCAGAGGAGAATTTTGATCATTGGAGGAATTGAGGTATTCCTACCAAATAGCCTAGTTGAGGCCAGAGCGGGTGTTGTAGGTGCAATAACAGAAGGACATCTAGCAGAGACTGTCAAAGAAAAAGAAGAGAAGGAGCAGACATTGATGTCTGCCCCCGTAGAAAAATAAGAGAGTTCAGATGAATTTCTCACTCAATGGGAGAAAGAGCTAAAGATGTTGGAATATTGGTTGGACAATCCAAAAATAGAAGATGGCTACCAGGAGATAGTCATGCAGATTGCAGGAGAGGAGCACTAGAGCCTGCAATAGAAGAGGAAGCAAACAACATAGATTTTGTTGAGTTGTATGAGGAATTGGAAGCCCTGGAGAGAAGGGTGATAGTGCAAAGCAGGCACATCCAACAGGATAAATTGGAAGCAGGTGGAGGAGCATACCAGCCTGGGGAGCAGCTGGAGGAAGTTGGAGTTGAACCAACACAAGATGAGATGACATAAGTCAATCTGCCAGAGGAGGAAGATGAGAAACAACTCAGTGGTGAGACTACAGAACTAGAGTATGCAATAGAATGGCCAACTAGTGCCACAAGAGATGAAGATAACATGAAGGATCAAATTGATCAAAATAGTAAAAATGAGAAAGAGCACACATTTAAATTTTTCCAAGAAATGGAGAAAGGCATTCAGCATAATTGCTCAAAAATTTCAGCCAAGGAGATGAACATAAGGCAACTGTAGAATTGGGATCTACAGTAGAAGAAGACAAGCATTCAGATGAATGGCTTGGAAATTTCAGCCAGGGAGCTGAGAAAGAGATAACTGTAGAATGTGAACCTACAACAGAGGAGGAAGCAACATATAGCATGGATCTTCTTGATCTGTGTGAAGAGCTAGAGGCCCTAGAGAGAAGGGTAAATATGCAATGGCATCTCATCCAACAAGTTAAGTTGGAAATTATTGAAGAAAATATGCAACAGAGTAGACTGCAGGAGGAAAACTAGTCAGTGGACCAGCTGGACAAAGAAATAGAGGAGATAAATAGTGGACAACTTCAATTTCATGTTTGGGACCCTGGAGGATCTCAACAATGTAGCAGAGGGATCCATGAGCAAGAGCTCATGATTTTCCCAGTCGTGGAGGATCCATGAGAAGGAGCTCATGATTTTCCCAACCATGGAGTATCATGCAGGAGCATCGTCAGCAAGCCCACATGGAGGGGAAACTCGGCGCCACAACGTGCCTTTGTAAATTTTTGGAATCTAAAAGTTGGCATTTTCCTGTAGATTCGTTTTGAATGGATGACTGAAGGAGAGAGAAACGCTCGGGAAACTAAAGGATCACGAGAGATCTGGGAGTTTCACTCTCAGTCTCGAATGCAACAGAGCTTAAGTAGTTGTTAGTTGTTACTTCGATAGGAGAGGTAGTTGGAGGGAACCCTAGGAACCTTCCTTTAGAGGTAGATGCATGGCATGCCCAAATGAGGTTGTTGTAGGAGTATTGTTATTGAATAAGAGGTAGAATAATTTTTTTAGAGAGGGAGATGAGACTCTGTTACAATCCATCCTACACATTTTGTAATCGAAAATTCATGTTCATGAAAAAGAGTAGTTTTCCTGCCTGTGATTATGTGTGTGTTTATTGTTGATTAAGGTTAGTTGTCATTGATGTCAACCCTTGAAGAAATCCCGATAGCACAAAGGTTTGGGTAATCGACCCAAGTTTGTTTGATGTAAAGATGACTCATTATTGTCTTGTCATGTTTGATAATAAGTACAAATGGATGAACTCCAAAGTGGTCCCCTTATGGTGAAAGCCCTCATGGGAATATGCTTTGTGGATTGAGTTATCTTAGAAGTATGGTTAGAGAACCCATGCTTGGTACATACTTGGTACATGGTTGGTTTCACTTGTTTATGGTACAGGTTGATTACATATTGTTTGGTACAGGTTGGTGCATGGTTGATGCACTTGTTTATGGTACAGGTTGATTACAGGTTGAGGTACAGGTTGATGCATGGTTGATGCTTGGTTCAGGTTTATTGGTACATGTTTACAGCGGTATATATCACAGTGATAGTGTGATAGTGGTTCCATCATTCTACTTATACTTTAGGGCAGTTGGACAGGGCAAGGACAGGTGGTTGTAGCCACCTTTCGGTTGTAGCCAAAGAACTTAGGGGGTTGTAGCCTCCTTCTGGTTGTAGATAGAGAATTGGGGAGTTGGAGCTTCCCTCAGGTTGTAGCTTGAGAAACTAGGGGGTTGGATCCTCCTTTGAGTTGTAGCTGGAAAACAAAGGAATTTGATGCTTCCAATGAATGTAATTCTTCAAGACATATAAGAAAAAGAATTCCGTAGTTTTCTCCCGATTTGGGTTTCCATGTAAAACATTGTTGTACTGTGTATGTGTGTGATTGTTCATTTCTTATTGCTCATTATTGGATAATAATTCTACATTGATATAACACTTGGATTATTTGGAGAAATATGATTATAATTACGCTATTACTGATTCACCCCCCCCCCCTCTCAGTAATCCAACATTTATATGTTTATGAATGAATGTCACTTGTGCGTTTATATGAATGTATATTGTAGATGCTTGGGATAGATTTCATCTGCAATGATAGATAGAATTCTCTATTTGTGAGTTTGCTGAAATTGCTTCTGGGTTCTTTAGGTTGTGCAAGGAGTGCACAACAAAGCATTGGAAACTCTGTAGCCAACGCAAGGAGTGTGCATATGAACTCTTCCGAGTCAGAGAAGAATGTGTCAGGAGGGAACACCAGAGGAATTCACAAAATCAAGAGGAGCCTCAAGGTTGTTGAATACCTTACAGGAGAAACTGTGCAGAGGAAGCACAGAGAGACAAAGTCATTGAGAACTCTATAGAGATCTGCTAGGTGGGCATTGAGAAGGTGCAAGTGTGCACAAGGATAACTCACTGTCAAGTTCAAGGAGAAGAATATCAAAGGAGAAGACACTTACAGAGTTGTTGAACACTCTGTAGAAAACACTCATCAAGGTGTGTTTTGAGTGAGAAGTTGCCAAGAGGGCACTTATATCCCTTTGAGGAGAAAAATGGATAGAGACCTTTGAGGTATGAACAGTTGAAGCTCGAAGTGATACAAAGTTACTGAATACTCTGGAGGAAGACTTGTGCAAGGAGTGCACCAAGCCAACACTCAGACGAAGTGTTGAAAGACAATCATCGGAAGGCTAGTCAAAGCACAAGGAAGACGCGTAGAGGTGAACTTGTTTCAAGCTCCAAAGCTCAGGAAGTTGAGAACAGAACGTGTCGGGAGGCCACGATAAAGTCCTTTGAAGGATGTAGAAGGAACAATATCCTTTGATATTCGAGCAAGGAAAATCTCAGGAGGGATAGAGCCTCTGTGCACAAAATCTTAGTAGAGGGGAGCAGAAGGGTGAGACACTTCGAGGTCTGAGTCATATAAAATCTCATAAGAGCTAGAGAAAGTCTGTGCTGGGGTCGAGGTTATATTTCTTTCATAAAGATTAGGAAGACAGTTTTTTCATAAGCGCAGACGAGACCCAAAGTAGTCGGGTTCATAGGAGAAAGATTAAAGGCTGCAACCTTTGAAACTTAGAAATTCTTCCAAGTTAGAAGAAAGCGTAAGCTCGGGAGGAGGAGTAATAATGGCCCTTGGATCAAGAATTGTGAAGAATCTGGACTATTGGATCAGAGTCCAGATAGGAGGAATGAGCGTGCAGAGGAGGAGAACAGATCTCAGGTGTTATATCTGAGCGCGTGGACCAACCGTCGTTGGATCCAGAGGTAAGTGCACAAACTTTAAATCCTTTAAGTGCAAAGGAGAGAGGACTTATGAAGTCTCAAAACATGAAGAGGAGATCCATACCATTAGATCGTGGAGGTTTGTGGACCGTTGATCTGACATGAGTGGATTTCAAGAAATCGAAAATCGGAAGAAAGGAGGTGAGATATTTCCCAACTTTGAGAAACGTGAAGAGGAGATCTGGATCGTTGGATCGTGGATTATTGTGGACCGTTGATCTAAAGTGACCGGGTTCAAAAATCAAGAAGTCAGAGGTAGAAGAAGAAAAGTTGGGAGGAGAGAGAACTCGTGAAGTTTGAGTTCATGAAAGAGATCTCAGTTGTTAGTTGTGGATCATCGAGGACCATCGATCCGATCCGAGGATTTTGTGGATTCGGATTTCAAAAATTTGTGAAGGGAGGTGTCCCACGGTCATAACCCATGGTTACATCAAAGAAGGAGTCTAACGCAGGGAGCTATCACCGATTCGGAAACTGCGAAAGGGGAGCAGGCAACTCGTGAAAGTTCCGAAGCGCGAAGTCGCGAAGGGGCTGGACCACGGTCATAGTCTATGGTCATGTGAAGGAAGGGGCTTAGCCAGAGAAGACATAGCGCCCATCAGGCATTGAGATTTGAGAAATTCTTAGGAGAGGGCTCTTGGGTGCCATACAACCTGCACATTTGGAGGAAGGGCCTGTGTAAGTTGATTTGGGGTCCAACAGAGGCCCAAAGAGTTGAACTGACTCAGCTTCTTAATCGATCCTAGACCGGGAGGTCATGCAACCCTATGGACGGAAGGTGTTTTCATCACCTTTTCTCCAAAGACTGTAGGATTTCTTTCTTCTTCTACTCCAATATCAGGAACAATGAAACTATTACACCCATCACTAATATTTCTTCCTTGAATCTTATACAAAGTTCCAAACCAAACTCCTTTCAGCAACACCATTTATCCTCGAACCATCCTGCAAGTTTCCTTTTCAAATATTGTTTTTACCCTTGCATCGTCCATTTTGCTTACAAAAATCAAATTTCTGGCCAATCCTGGGATGTGCAGAACACTAGGTAGTGTTCTAATCCTTCCATATATGAGCCTCAAATTTAATTTTCCTCAAACCATTATTCTGGTTGTTGAGTCATCACCTAGGAAAACATTACCTCCATATATTTCATATTCACAGAACCACTCCCTGTGGGGAGTCATATGAAAGGATGCACCTGAGTCAACCAACCATGCCTCATGATCTGCATGTGTTCTTGAAGAAGACAAGTACACATCCCCTCCTTCTTCCTTGGATGTCTTTTCTTCTATAGAAGGAGATTCTTCAGATCCCTTTTTTTTCTCAACTTTGGATCTACACTGCTTCTTGTAGTGCCTTTCTTTTCCACATCTCCAACATATCTTTACAAAATTTATGGGATATTTATATCTACCCTTAGACTTAGATCTCCCACTTGAGAACTTAGATATATTTATTTCCTGGGAACGTCCTCTTGCAAATAATGCGTATTTTCTCTGTCCTTCCATATTTTTTCGTCTCATCTCCTCCAACAACAAGGATGAGACCACTTCATCAAACTTCAAGGAAGTTGTATTACTACCTATGGCCACAACCAGACTATCCCACGAGTCTGGTAAAGAAAACAGTAAACTAATACACTTATCTTCATCTGGAATTTCAATCTCAACAGATACTAATTGACTTACCATAGTATTGAAGGCATTCAAATGCTCTGCCACCGAGTCTCCATATCTCATCCTCAGGTTATACAACTTATTTCTTAGGAAAAGTTTATTTACTAGGGACTTAGACTGATACAACTTCCCCAACTTATCCAATAAATCCTTGGATGTAGCTTCCTCTGACACATTTAGTAATATTGAATATGAGAGACACAGTCGAATTGTGCTCTTCTCCTTCCGATCCAACTTTTTCCAGTCATCTTCTAAAGTTCTTGTAGGTGCAATACTTGGATCTACCACGATCCATTGATGTCTGTCCACCAGAAGATCTTCCATCTTGAGCTTACACAGCTCAAAAAAATTCTCGTTAAACTTCTCGATCTCCATTTTCGAATTGCTCGCCATTTCTTTTCACCCGAAAAATCAATATCGTAGATCTTCCATTGTAACAAGGCTTATCACAGTCCCGAGCCAAACCCTTGACCACAAAGACATCCCTCTGAAGAAAAAATTGTTATTATACCACATGTATATTTTAACCTTGTACAATATTTACTACAAATAGATTTTCAGTAAAAGAACAAAAAATATACAATGGCCAATACAAACATTACACAAATATTTTTCCCCGGGAAACCCAAACTAGGAAAGCCAGCATATTCTATATTCATTCATAGTGATACGTCGTTTACAATAAATATACATATAGGATCTAGCGACATCCAAAAACCTAACCCAGTGACTTGGATTAGTCAACAACCCTAATTCCTTAACTGAAAATAGAAAACCATTGGCAAAAAACCATGTGTCGAAAAACCGCCCAACAACAGACACAAAAATTGAGGAAAAAATTGTCTACATTGCGGCAGGAAGGCAAGGGGTTTTGGGGCCAGTGCCCCTGAGATTTTTTTTTGCCTCGGGAAACATGTCCCATTTTTGCCTCATTTTTTTGTGTTTCCTCGATTTTTGTGTCCATTGTTGGGCAGTTTTTTGTCACATGGTTTTTTGTTGATTGTTTTTTATTTCTAGTTAAGGAATGAGGATTGTTGACTAATCCAGGTCATTGGGCTATTAGGGTTTTGGATGTCACTAGATCCTATATGTATATTGTATTGTAAACAATGTATCACTACGGATGAATATAGAATATGTTGGTTTTCCCGGTTTGGGTTTCCAGGGAAAAAATCTGTGTGTAATGTTTGTATTTGCCATTGTATCTTTTCTTTTCTTTTACTAAAAAACTGTTTGCAGTAAATATTGTACAAGGTTAAAATCTACAGACAACATAGAACTACTAAATCACAAGAGGAAAGTGGGTGGAAGAGGATATGACAACAAAATCTACAGATACAATAAATGTAAGAAGACAAAGCAACCTCAACCAAGGGAGGAAGGTATTTATGAATTCAAAAATACTACAACATAGAGGAGATAAAGTCATTTTTTTCCATGTGGCCTTTGAGGTCAAACTTATTGGTTGAAAATGCACAAGAATGTTGATTAAATGTGATTCTATGATCAATGGAAAAGTTTGAAAATTAGGATGGCCATGTGGGATAGGGATGTTGGATACTTTTCTTATTGAAAATTTGGCTCGATGCATATACCTAGGGTCATAAAATTGTTTTTTATTCAACTCCAAAACATGATATCAATATGTCAAAAATGTGACTAAGGTGAGGTTTTTTGTTGCATAGCATATTCGTTGAAATGACATAATTGGTGTACTAAACAATATTGACTAAGTTGTGTATTATGGGAGCTAGATGAGGCCATGGAAAAATATCATGTCATATCAAATGAGGACACAACTAATGATGCAAAACATCAGGTACTCTACTTTTGACTTAACTTAGGAAAAATTTATCTGATGGAATTTTGTGATACATCCATATTTTCTCACAATATTATTAAATTTTATAGTGTATTATCTAATATTGTCATAAATTAATGCACGTTGTTGATTATTTTAGATGGAGATTGGAGCAAATGTAGATCATGAGCATTCAACTAGCAAAAGAAAAAGATATGTACGTGGACGTGGACCTAAAACTATTAAAAACCACGTAGAGGACAGTGGGTGGAAGAGGATATGACAATGTATCCTGCAGACACAACAAATGATTACATTGAACAAGAGGTTGGTTTGGACTATAGTATATGGGATGATTACTTTGAGAAAATTGTTGTTTGTGGATGTTATGTATGTCGTGGAAAGAAACAATTCAAACGAGTGATTGCAAAAAGACATTACATAGATGATGAGATTCCAGTGGGTAGTATGCCTCCTACAATCAATTCAAATCCAATTGGAATTGTGGTAAGGAATTTTCCAATTTGATATAAATAATATGTATACTTCTTTTAAAAATTGTTTTATATTATTTAAATAATTAATTTTTTTCTTAATGAATACTTGTAGGATAAAGTTCTTGGTTTAAAGTTTCCTGGAGCACCGAATTCTAGCCTAGAGGGCGATTATCATTTATCATATGATACATCAAAAAACATATGTGCACATATACTAGCGTCGAAGATGAGGATTTGATGAAAACAACTAACAGAACAAGAACCACTTTAAAGATGCATAATTTTCTTAAAGACAAGGGGAAGGTGGACTAAATATCGTATGAGAATGAATGTGATGGAGATGATGAATTTCCCCTGAGTTTGAGATCAATTTACAAAGAGACATTTGATCATCGACTATATTGTGCTTGGCCCAGTGATCAACAACTACCTAGAGTGTATTAGGTGTTTCAATTTTGGGGATACAACTACATGATACGACCCTCCAATATTCATGGAGAAAATCTAGGCCTCTTTATTGTCCAAAATGTCCATGTGGGATCTAAACATAGAAACAATTCACAAAAAACCACTAGGAGATTAATTTCATATTATGGTTCGTCATAATATAGTGGTGAATGGAGAAGGCTAGTAAAATATAAGCCTAACATGTCTACATATGGTCTAAATTAAAATATGTACACACATCATCTCCAATTGGAAAGTGGAAAAGAAGTGAATAGAGGTCATATTATGTATATAGATAGGTGTGCATACACACACACAAATATTGCAGGTTTTATAAATAGTAGTAAGGGAAGGGATCCTAATGTAAGACCAAATTATCAATTTGTTGAAGTTATAAATGATAAAGATGAAGATATGGAAAGAGAGATTGATATATTGATAATGGTTGAGGCTATTATGGACCTTACCATTGGAGATGAGTTATTAATTAATTACCCCTTCTTAAAACACACTCTTTCACGAAGGAATAGGGAAGAACAAGGTCTCCCTAAGGATGTTCGTAAAGGAAGAAAACCAAAGAATAATCAATGAGTGTGGATTGACATTTTATACACTACGTTGTCACAATTGTGTTTTATTTTAAATTATTGTATAAAAGAAGTTGTTTATAAAATAATGTTTCGTTATTCAATTGATGTATATGTTCATATTTCTATATTCTTATTGGTTGAGACGATATATTTGATTATATTTCTTTGAAATTGGTACAATTATGATTTATCCAATTGTTTCTAAACATTAAATAATTCTTGTGTTTGTTGATAGGTAGAAGATATTGATGATACACCTACTAATACCCATGATCAAACTAAGTTACTAATATTTGGAGGATATGATCCAAACCATCCTTTAAACCATATGAGGGAGAAAAGTGCAACATTGAAGAGAATACTACCAGCTGATAAAATTGAAGAGTTGATGAGATTAACATACATTGATGACATGCCACGTAACTTTAATGATGATGATGATGATAGTGAAAATGCAGTGCATGAATAAGAATTGAATGAAATTCTTATAGGTTTCTTTGGGGATGGAAACAATGATGAAGATAATGATCATATGGTTGAGAATAATGATGATAACATGGGTAATTACCACCAATGTAATATTAATGATAACAACCTGAAAGACTCAAACAAGCAAGTTGCGAAGACACCCATGTTCAGATCGGGTGCAAGTAGAACCTCAAAACTTGTATGTACATTGATATTATTAGAAATCGAGTGACTATTTGGTTGGTAAGAAAAATTATTCACAACCCTACTGAAGTGAGTTGAAATGTATTTCTTACTTTGCATTGTAAATTGGTTTACGTAATTCATAAACATTCATCAAATTCGTTTATGTTTCTTTAAGAGGATTTTATAAACCATATATTGTATATAAACAATCCTAGTATAGATTGACATATCAAACATGTTCATCATAAGTAAAAAAAAATTAATTGATTTAATCTCTGGCAATCTTACAGGGCACTAAAACCTAAAATATTCCTTGAAGAGAATGTGTTGCCATCAACTTGCAGAGAAGCACATCAGTTGTTGGTTGAGTTGGAGGTTGAATATAAACAAATTAATTCATGTAAAAATGATTTCATTTTATACAGAGATGAATATCAAAATAAGGTAGAATGTCTTATATGAAAAAATAAGAGATATCATACAGATGTACAAGGTCCTACAGTTCCAAAGAAGGTTTTACGTCACATGCCAATTATACCTAGACTTCAACGAATGTTTCGTTGTAAGTCACTTGCACAATTGATGGAATAGCATGCAAAGAAAATGAGTAAATACAGATTCATGTGAATTCTGACCGACTCCAAAGCAATGAAACACATAGAGGAAAAATGGCCAAGTAAATTCAAAGATGAACCACGTAGTATTAGGTTTGGTCTTGCAATTGATGGAGTGTGCCCATTCTTCTTCCTCAACTCAAATTATAGTGTTTGGATAGTCGTATTGATATTATACAATATTCCCCCATGGATGAGTGTTAGAAAGGAGCACCTTATGTTGACTCTCATTGTTCTAGGAAAACATCAAGTTAAAAATATGGATCTTTGTATTGTGCCTTTTATTGATGAGATGCAACTGCTATGGAAAGGCATAAGAATGTATGACATATCACATCCTCCATCAAATAATTCCTTCATGTTGTATGGTGTGCTATGTTGGAATATTCATGATTTCCTAGGACTTAGTGTATGTTCTGGTAAGATAAAATATTTACATGTTCACACTCAATTTATTTTCATCCCAACTTTTGTACTTACTTTTATACTATTATTATGATGCTATTGACATTACTTATTGAATTGCAGGACTTCAAACAAAGGGGATATTTTCATGTCTAATATGTGTATATCACTTTCAAGGGCGACATTCTATAGATTTACATAAATTTATTTACGCAAACAACAAGGTTTTTCTACCAACAGATCATAAGTTCAGAAATCGTCTAAAGAATCAATTTGATGGAAAAGTTGAAAATAGAGGCCCTCCCATGATTATGGGTCTAGGTAAGAAGTATTAAGATGCTGAATTGAAATATTGGGAGGATTTTTTTTACTGAGGTGATTCAATTGAAGAACCATAACAAGTTGTAGTCAATATGCCAGAAGGAATGAAAAGGAAATCCACATTTTATGATCTCACTTACTAGAAGGATCTATTAATATCTCACTTATTAGATCCTATGTACATCTTCAAATATGTTCCAGATTCTATACTTCAACATATATTAGGAAAAGAGAAGGACACCTTGTCTTTGAGAGATATTTCTCGTTCGCGTACCAAAATTGACAGAAGACATTTGTGGCCAAACATGGAAAATGAAACATATGCAAAAGCTCCATGGATTTTGAAAAAAAAAGAGCTAGACCAACTAAAAATATCATCCGTTCAATAAGGACAACTACTGTCTATGGGTCATCATTGGATAAATCTTTTACAGTTGATGGACATATCATATGATATAAAACACATGATTTTCATAATCTTATGAAGGTATTATATATCATTATTTAAGTTTTACCGGTAACATTGATTAAGTACTAAATATATTTTGATATTTTGTTTTGTGAGAAAAATTATTAATGACCTTTGATGAATGTGTTTGATAGCATAACATGCCATTGGAAATTAGGGGGGATTCATGTATTACCGTTGACTTAAGGAATGCCATAAGTCGATTGTCAACATTTACAAGGTATGTGGTATGAAATGTTCATGTGTGAGAGACATAGAGATATTATATTCCATTTTGATTTTTCACTAAAGGTTCATACTAATTTATTATTCTTATATTAGGTGGGAAACCTCCAAGGAGATCCATGAATGTGAAATACCAAAATGGAAGAAGGAAATTGTAGAAATTGTATGTTTATTTGAGAAGGACCTCCCTACAAGTTTCATGGACCTACAAGTCCATTTACTTACACACCTAGTCGACGACATTGAATTGGTGAGTGTCGTATTTGTTATCACTCTTTAAATCTGTTTGGATGATAAACAGATGACAGAGCTAACCATTTCAAACAACTTTGAGACCCAAAACTAGCCTTTCGGACCTAGAGAGGGCTCTCTCCGGAGACACGGTCTCAGCGCGGGATATGGCTTTAAAGTTGTTGGCTAGATTTAACACCTTTGAAATAATGGGTTCTGGTTATAATGGTGCAATAGAATAAGACCTTGGGCTATGGAGTTGGTTCGAGAAAAAAAATGGGAACAAATGACTCGGTGACTGGACTTGAGAGGATAAGGGCTAAGCGAGCAACAATATTCAGTGTAAAATTGTTGTGTGGGGATGGGGAGAAAATACAGAAAGAAACTCAGAGCACCGTTGAGGATGAATTCAGAGTTTAACTTTAGAGGAAATACGTTTTGTCTAAATGGCGTGAACAAGGGGCATTGTGCAACGAATCCACAGGTTTGAAATTTCGTTATGATTTAGACAGAAAAATATATGAATAGAGAAACAGGAAGTACGTACGCAAAGAAAGGAAAACAATACATCCAACTGCTACAATTAGAATCTTTTCATCAATGCTTTAGGACTTTTGCATTAAATTATGATCGAGCTCAAACTACATACAATAATCATTGTCTATACTAATTTTTCCAACCAACCTGGATTACATTGAAAATATCAAATATATAGGCGAGGGAATCACTTGGGATACCCTTCTCTTCTAATTAATATCTCTAAAAACTAGGAAATTGATTGTCTGTGCTAAATGACTCTTCGCCTTACGCTTTTCCAAAAATAGACAACAAATACATCTGGCTACATCATGACTATTTGTAATCCTCCATGGGGATTCGGTTATCAATTAGGTCTCGTCATGAGAGAGTGATGTGTCAATACTTTCCTTTCATCATATATCTGAATGGACAAGTGCTCATCATAGTCCCACTATCTGTTGTAATGACTTTAATTTCTGTCGCACACTCATTTGATGAGGGAATATACACAGCAAGTGGTTGTTGACTGTCATGGCTATTATCAAAATGAAAAAATGTAATAGGGTGATGCCTCCTTCAAAACTGTCAATATTTTCCCTCCGTTTGAGGATACGAGAACGAACTCAGTTAATCTTGTTTCTTATGTTCGCTGGTGAGAGATGCGCAGGCTTTCTCCTTGGTCGCTTCATGTTCTCTGGAATGATATCCATACCTTTCCTCTTATAGACTCTATGCTTCGGGAAGCTGTATGATTGTATCATGTGCCTGTCGGAGCTGTCTTTTGAGCCACATCATGTTCCCTTCACGGACTTTCAATGTTGACGCTTCAATGGTCTTTGTCGCTAGTTGTTGTCTCAGCTCCATGTTTTCCTGGTAAAGTTCGACGATAGCTAGTTTCTCCTACTTCAACTGCTGAGATGGCTCTTGATCATTTTTACCCGCGCCATCCATCCTCCTCATTTTTACAGGCTCCAGCCAGACAACGCGCATAATTAATTTTTCAACAAATGATCTTGTGCGCGACTCGTTTGGGATTTGGGTTTCCCCGACTTCCTTATTATTATTTGGTTTGCCCCTTCTTTGAGGTATATGTTGTTGGGGAGACAGGGACTCTACTATCCTTCCTTCCTGCGTGGGTCCTTCCACTTGAGGTTCCACATGGTCTGATGTCATCATTCCCGCGGGTAAAGGGAAAAGTCCCTTTGTATCCTCGAGGATGCCTGTTGTGAGTGAGAACGAATCCTAGTCACTTTGGGGCTTAGGCCTAGTGATTCTGCCACTTCGGGCATCCTTCCTTATGTTTTGGGAGGTCGCCATGGCACAACTAGTATTTATCTTGTAGCAGTGGATCCGGTGAATGCCCGAGATGGAGAATTCGATTGACCTGGGCCTGCGAGAAAACTTACAGACAGAGCATGAATCTGATTTCGTGAATAAAAAGGGTGCAAAACCTATGTGATTTATAAAATATCATACGGAAGGAGGAATCATGCCAAGGAACACTGAATTCATGGAGACTAGATGTGTCTAATCGAACTTCATATTTTCCATAACACATCCCCACATGTAAGGTACATGTGATAAGGGTTGCAGGGCATACATGATACGAACGCCGCTATTTTTCATTCCTTCGGCCTTCATAAGGAACTGATAATAGTTACAACACTTGCCGACATGACTTCCATTAACTACTTGACTCGACCTTGGGCACATAGAGACTAACTTTTAACAGGACCTGACTCTCTGGGAACAACATAACCGTACCATTTACGCATGTTTCAACTCTGACATCCCTTCCCATTTCCAAGGGCCAACTGACCACTTGTTGAATTCAACCCCTTCATTGTTATGTACTTGAATTCACATGTTTTGACACATGGGCCATAACTCGACTAAAAAACCGACTCTAATTGAAAGGAAAATGGTGGCACTAATAGTTGGCTCCAATGGGGATGTTATCCTCCCCACGAGGTAGAAAAGAAAAATAGACTAGGTGCCTGACCATTGGGCCTTATTTCGACTATTCAACACTGCAATATGAAAAACAAATATCAACCTAAACCTATCGACGCAACTTCTAAAAGACTCAGCATAAACTCAGGGCCTTCACTTCGGGCTCTAATTTTCTGCTGACCTACTGACTCGACACAAAAATAAAATGACTATTTACAATGACATATGACCTAAACAGATTTTATTTCATCAGATCATGTTTGAGGCACCTGTCGTTTACAGACCCCCAACCAAGGCACTCTCCATTTGATCCATCTAGAAAATAAGCGTTGCTCCCGCAATACATGCTGACTCTAAATGGACCCATCGAAAGGTGGTCAAATTTTTTGTGCTTTCCTTTATCTTCATTTCTTGTGTCCCATCTCAGCACCAGCTCCCCTACCTAAAATTCCTCCTGCTTAGAACGCTTGTCGAAAGTTCTCTTCATCCTCTCATGGTGGAGTTGTGATCGATTGTATACATGTTCCTTCAGTTGTTGTGTGTGAATCAGTTGATTTATTCTCCTATGAATGTCATCTGGCTCGACCTCTTGTTCCTGCAACAACTTTCTGATGGGAAACCCCAAGAAAAGGTGATGTTGAGATGGACTTCTTGGTGGTAACCCGATCTGCCCATAGTGCATAGATAATATTTTTATGCCAAGCTTACTTATTGTCTTGCATGGGTCTTTTGATGATCCTGGTTAGGCTTTTATTTTAGGATTCTGCTAACCCATTTCCTTGTGGGTAGTATGTCGTAGAATTCCCCAAGGTTATATTGCAATCCTGGAAAAAAAATTCCATCCTCTTGGACTTGAATGCAGTCGCATTGTCTGTTATGATCTTGATGGGGCACCCAAATCTCGACAAAATGTTTGTCTCCATAAATTGGATGATGATGACGTCGGTATCTTTCTTCATGGGGATCGACTCTATCGATTTCGTAAAGTAGTTGGTGGCCATGAGTATCCATTTGTGTTGCGTCAAGGATGGAAAATTTATTTCCCCTATGAAATCCAAACCCCATTGCATGAAAGGTGCTTCAATTGAGATCGGCATAGTGGAAAGGGCTGCAACTTTCTTCTCCCGTCGAAAATCTAACATTCGTGGCAGGTGGAGACTTCTTTGTACATGTCTACAAAAATTGTAGGCCAGTAGTAACCTGCTCTCAGGATTTTGTGTGCGATGGTTTTCCAGTAGTGGTGCCCTCTGCAATCCCCTTTGTGAAATTCTTCTATGGCTCACTTCGCATCATTTTCCAGCAAATAGCTCAGCAATATTCCCCCAATATATTTCTAGTAGAGTGAGTTATCCAGGATGCATAACTTAATCACTTTAATATTTAGAAATATGGCCTTAGTCTTACTTACACACGGAGGGGCCTGGAGATTCTTCAACACATAGATGATATCTGCATACCACAATGAATCGACGAACTTCTAAGACACCTGTGCAATCGTTTCCTCCTGAGGACTCTTTGACAGATCAATAATGAAATTTATTCCCACAGGGTCGCAGTCTAACTGGGCCATTATCTTTGCAAGGCCCTGACCCTTAATTAGTTTTGTAGGCTTAATCTCCAGTTCATATTCCATCATGGTCGCTATCCACTTACCTCTCCTCCCTTCGAGGTCGGGTTGAGTCAAGATATCCTTTACTGATTTGTTGGGCACATAAGCAATGACGTGGGAGTGAAATATGTACATATTGAACTCCTTCAGGGCTTTGACTAAGGTGTATGCTTGTTTTTCCATAATTTCATACCTTAGTGGAGCATCCTGCAGCATCTTGCTGAAACAGGATATAGTCTTCTCGAAGTTCTGCTCGTCTTTCTGCAACAGCACGCCAGCAATCATATGCTCTGAGGTGAATGAAAACAGGATGAAATCTTTCATGAAGTCTTGACTAGCTAGTGCAAGAGCTCTAGTCATTTCCACCTTGATATCTTCAAAATATTTCTTGGCTTCCGAATTCCACTTGATCTCATTCCCCTTCCTGAGCATGCAGGTTCTGTGATTTATAATTTCTTCCAGGTTTGGGATAAAACTTCTCAAGAAGTTTACCTTTTCCAGGAAGGATTGCAGTTCCTTCTTACTGCATAGAGTGTCATTTTTTAGGATTCCATCAACCCTATTGGGGTCTATATTGATGGTGTCTCTTGAGATAATGTGCCCCAACAACTTCCCTTCTTCCATCCCGAAATATGATTTCTTTGGATTTAGCAATATGTTGAACTTCCTACACTTCTGAAAAAAATTCTTCAGATGCTCGAGGTGTTGTTCATCGGAGGCAGAGTATACCATGATGTCATCTAGATAGATCACAATGAACTTGTCCCTTTCATCAACAAATGTTATGTCCATTTCCCTCTAGAAAGTGGCACCAACGTTCATCGGGCCGAGAGGCATCTTGGTGTACATGAGCGTTACCCATGGAGTCATGAAAGACAATTTTTCTTTGTCATATGGGTGGACTATGATTTGATTATACCTTGAAAAACCGTTTAGCATGGACATCTTCTAGGACCCCACCACCTTTTGCAGGATATAGTCCATTTCAGGGAGAGGGTAGTGGTCCTTTAGGGACACTTTGTTCAAGTTTCAGAAGTCCACACACAGTCTTATTTCACTGATCTTCTTTCTTACAGGTAACAAACTGGCTACCCACTTTGAGAACCATAAAGAAATGATAATTTTGGCTTCGAACAATTTCTTTACCTCTTTTTTTATTAGCGACGGTAGCAGGGGATTTATCCGTCTTAGCTTCTTTTTGAAAGGCTTCTAGTCTTCTTTGAGAGGGATAACATGTTGTATTACTTTAGTGTCATACACCTTCAAATCGTCATAGCTCCATGTGAAAACATTGGGGAAGTCCCTCATGAGCTTGACGTAGTCTTGCTTGACCTTTGGACTAAGCGTTTTTGATAATTTGATTATTTTCGAGATCTCCTCAGTTCCAATGTTGCAGTCTTCGGCATCCTTGTCATTTTCAATGATCCTGGGATTTCTGGCCACTTCATTTTCGTCGAACAACTTTTCTAGCGGCACTAACCCCTTTGGGATGATGTTATTTTTCAGTTGTACTATGTCCCTTCCTGCTATCTGGTCCTGAAAAGGGTCTTTATTACTGCATGCACCCGTTCTCTCATCTTTGTCGTAGCAACATTCGTCATCAATGTTTGTATTAGCAAACTTGTCGCTCATTTGGAGAAACCTCTCCACCTGTTTGGCATCTTCAAACACCTGCCAATGTTTGATATTATCAGGTATTGTCGGCCTGTGTCTAACTTCAATCTCATATTTTATGTTAGGGAAGATGGGGATTTTGAAAACTGAGGCCAAGGTGGCCAATGCATCAATGATCTGGTTTTTCTCCTTAGGGATAACTGATAGATCGTACTCCAAGAATTTCTTGAGGAGATCCAATGCCAAGTTTCTATATGCTCTTAGCCTGGGGTGTTTTTCCTGATATATTCCCTTGACCTGGTTTATGACCAACTCGGAGTCTTCGCGCACTGCTATATTCTTTGTACCTAATTCTTTTAACACCTTCAGGCCCAGAATCAGTACCTCATACTCGTCCATGTTGTTTGTGTATTCGAACGCGAGCTTGTATGAGAACAAATTTGTGCCCACCTCAGGGGGGCTTACCCATACGCCAGAACCTGCTCCTTCCTTACTAACAATGTTGTCAAAACTCATGTTCCATATCTCATTTTCCGTGCGGTCTTTTGGGTCGGTGCACTCTGCTTCTTTCCGCGGGGTTTCCTCATCGGTTGTCATGATGGTTGTTGGCTCTTCCTCTTCAAAACTCAGGTCATTGTAGAATATAGAAGAACCAACCTCAGTGTCGATGGAGTATATAGGATGGTCATTTGGCTGCTTCTTTCTGCTTACCATGTATTTCAGCAACACTTCTCTATGCAATTGTCTATCCTGGCCAAATATAGGGATGGTGGCATATGCCATGTCCATTTTCAGTGTCCCCTTTAACTTCGCAGCCCACGACCTGGAAAACAGCATGCCAAACTTAGGGGGTATGCCTACCACGACCACATCCATAACCATGTTCTTTGAAGGAATTTGGGCCAATGAAATGAGCAAGTCCTTGATGAGATCTAGGCACTTGAATTTCCTTGAGTCAAAAGAGAAAAGGTCCTTATAGGACCTGGCGATGTCCAAACCCAATTCGTCCATGATCACCTTTGGCATGAGGTTGTGCGACACACTTGAATCAAGCATGGAGTTATGCAATGTCATGTCATAAAACTTTAGACTGACATAGAACAGAGGGATGTCCTTAGTATAACTTTTCTCTTCAACATGCGGACCAAACAGGATAGCGGGGTGATCATCTTGGACATTCAAAGTATCGGGGGTCACTCCCATTTTCAGCATTTTAATAATTTTCTTTTGATATTCACCCTTTCTGATAAGTTCATTAAAGGGGACAGATATTTTGATTTTGGCCATTTCATGCTAAAATTTAAAGGGAGGACAAACCTTCTCTACCTCTTTTCCACGCGCTTCTTGGCTTGCTTCTGGCGTTTTCTTCGAGGCCTCCTCCTTTGACTTTTCTTTTCCAGTCGTATCCTTGGTCATGTTGTCCAGCCTTGGTCGGCTTGTGGAAGGGGTGTCTGCTAGATGTTTTCTTATGGAGTTTGTTTGTTGAGCTTCAGTGCGTGCCTCCTTGTTCCTGAGGTTATATTTCTTTTGAAACTGCATGATGGCATTCTGGTAACCCTTTCTAAATTCTTCCATTTCCCAGAAAAGTGCATCATTTGTTTCTCCAAACCATGCATCATCTATCTCCAGCATAAAATCATCGTTTTGGCTCATGTATCGATCATGTTCACTCTTTGTCAAAAACACGTGCGAGTTCTTATCGTCAGAACAATGCATTTGTTCTTCGAACATCTGATCGAAATCCTTGTCTACGTAGTTGTTTTGGAATGGAGGCCTTGTATATTGGTCACCTTGATCCCTCTTCTCCCTCTGTTCCCTCTGTCTAATTTGAGGAACTTGACCCCTTCTAAGGTTCTTATTCCTCGGCTAGGGATCATGTTGTTCTCTTGCAACGGGTTTGTTTCCCACGGACATTTTCTCCATTATCTTCTCCATGGTTCTCATCATTAAGTCAAATTTTTCATCTGTGGATCTCGACGTTGATGGCTGCGCATCTCCTTGGGTATTCTTATCACCTATGTTGAATCTCTATTTGATATTCCACGACGCCAGCATATTTACCTCAACTTTGATTGAATTTCTCATTATCATGTCTATATTTGTCGATCTTATTTCTCTTAACAACAAGGTGAAAGCGTTATCGAAGGAGACGACGTATCACAACTGCGCAGCCCTGGGAGGTGGCTGGACTTCTACAGGAATCGAGTTATAAACCTTCATGAAACAGGCTGAGAATTCTTGCACCGTCTCCTCCGGCGCCTTCTTCATATTATTATACTGCGTTAACAACTACAAGGGGTTCTTCTTGTCTCCCCATCTAGTAATGAAAGACATTTCAAATGCGACGAAGTCTCAAATGCTTGTAGTTGGGAGAGATTTGAACCACTTCCTCACCTCCCCTGCAAAACTCTGTGTGAACAACCTCATTTTTGCGTTTGCATAGTCTACCTCTTCTAGGTCGACGAAATCATTGAACCAATCTAGATGCTTCTGGGCCAAAACGTTCCCTTCATCATCGTAGAGCTTAATCCTTTGGCTGTAGTTCTGGGGAAAATCATGCAGTTGGGATGGAAGAATGAGGGGGGCGAATCCAGTGGCCATGGATCTAGGAGGGTTTTGGATTTGAGGGATATTATTAGACACTAGGGCTTGGAATCTCTTCTGCTGTAAAACTATCTGGACGGGCTCTGGTAGAGATCGTCTTCAAAGCCAGGGTTGTTGAACTGTGCTACTTGGATCTATTGGTCTTTTTAACTGGATTCACCAGGGTAAAGTTTTCAATCGATACAGATGTTTGTCCCTCTGTTACCCTCAGGGGTCAAACTACAACGTTAGTCATTCTCCCAGGGTAAATCTATTCAATTTCATCCCCGACAACGATTCCAGAATGTTAGCACTTTGTAAATATGTTCGGCTGATAAACAGATGACAGAGGTAACTATTTCAAGCAACTTTGAGACCCAAAACTAGCCTTTCATACCTGTAGAGGGCTCTCTCGGGTGACAAGGTATCAACACGAGATATGGATTTAAAGTTGTTGGCTAGATTTAACACCATTGAAATAATGGGTTATGGTTATATTGGCGCAATAGAGTAAGACCTTGGGCTATGGAGTCGGTTCAAGAAAAATGATGGGAACAAATGACTCGGTGACTGAACTTGAGAGGATAAAGTCTAAGTGAGCAACAATCTTCAGAGTAAAATCGTTGTGTGGGGGCGGGGAGAAAATACAGAAAGCAACTCATAGTACCGCTGAGGATGAATTCAGAT
Source organism: Picea engelmannii (assembly GCA_009831015.1). Taxonomy (NCBI): domain Eukaryota; kingdom Viridiplantae; phylum Streptophyta; class Pinopsida; order Pinales; family Pinaceae; genus Picea; species Picea engelmannii. The sequence continues at coordinate 433,707 of ML776716.1, read as the reverse complement.
TTTAACTTTAGAGGAAATACGTTTTGTCTAAATGGCGTGAACAAGGGGCATTGCGCAGCAAATCCATGGGTTCGAAATTTCATTCCAATTCAGACAGAAAAAAGATATGAATAGATAAAAAGGAAGTATGTACACAAAGAAAGGAAAACAATACATCCAACTGCTACAATTAGAATCTTTTCATCAAAGCTTTAGGAATTTTTCATTAAATTCTGATTGAGCTCAAATTACATACAATAATCATTGTCTATACTATTTTTTCCAACCAACCTAGCTTACATTGAAAAGATCAAATATATAGGCGATGGCGTCGCTTGGGCTACCTTGCTCTTCAAACTAATATCTCTAAAAACTAGGAAATCGTCTGTCTGCGCTAAATCCCTCTTTGCATGACGCTTTTCCAAAAATAGACAACAAATACATATGGCTACATCATGACTGTTTGTAATCCGCCATGGAGATTTGGTTATCGATCAGGTCTCGTCTTGAGAGAGTGATGTGTCAATACTTTCCTTTGATCAGATATCTGAATGGACAAGTGTTCATCAAAGTCTCGCTATCTACTGTAATGACTTTGATTTCTGTCGCACGCTCATTTGCTGGGGGAATATGCGTGACAAGTGGTTGTTGATTGTCATGGCCATTATCAAAATGAAAAAATGTCTTAGGGTGATGCCTCCTTCAAAACTGTCAAGATTTTCCCTCCATTTGAGGATATGTGAACGAACTCAGTTAATCTTGTTTCTTTTGTTTGTTGGCGAGAGCTGCGCAGGCTTTCTCCTCGGTCGCTTCACGTTCTCTGGAATTCTCTACATACTTTTCCTCTGATAGCCTATGTGCTTCACGCAGTTGTAAAATTGTATCTTGTGCCTCTCGAAGTTATATTTTGAGCCACATCACACTCCCTTCGTGGCCTTGTGTTGCCAATGCTTCAATGATCTTTGTCGCTAGTTGTTGTCTCAACTCCCTGTTTCTTGGTAAAGTTCGACGATAGCTAGTTTCACCTGCTTCAGCTGTTGAGATGGCTCTTGATCATTTGTACCTATGGAATCCATTCTCCTTGTTTTTCTCCTACTTTCTCATCTTGTACCTTCCACAGGCTCCAGTCGGACATCGTGCATAAGTAATTTTTCAACAAATGATCTTGCGTGCAACTCGTCTGGGATTCGGGTTTCCCCAACTTCCTTATTCTTCTTTTTCCCACCCCTTCTCTGAGGTATATACTGTTGGGGAGATAGGTATTATACTATCCTTCCTTCCTCCGCATCTCATTCCACTCTAGGTTCTGCACGGTGTGATGTCATCGTTCCCATGGGTAAAGGGAAAACTCCCTTTGTATCCTTGGGGATGCCTGTTGTGAGTGAGAATGAATCCCAGTCTCTTTGGGGCTCAGGCCTGGTTATTATACCACTTCACACACCCTTCCTTATGTTTTGGGAGGTCTCCATGGCGCAACCAGTATTTATCTTGCATGCAGTGGATCCGGCGAATGCCCGAGATGGATAATTCGATCGACCTGGGCCTGTGAGAAAACTTACAGAAAAAGCATGAATCTGATTTCGTGAATAAAAAGGGTGCAGAACCTATGGGATTTATAACATATCGGGAAGAAGGAGGAATCATGCCAAGGAACATTGAATTCATGGCAACTAGATGTTTCGAATCAAACTACAAATTTTCCATAACATATCCCCACGTGTAAGGTACAGGTGATAAGGACTGCAGGGCATACATGATACGAACGCCACGATTTTTCATTCCTTCATCCTTCATAATGAAATGATAATATTTACAACACTTGTTGACCTGACTTCCATTAACTACTTGAATCGACCTGGGGCACGTAGAGACTAACTTTTAACAGGACCTGACTCTCTGGGAACAACATACCCATACCATTTACACATGTTTCGACTTTGACATCCCTTCTCATTTCCAAGGTCCAACCGACCACTTGTTGACTTCGACCCCTTCATTGTTACGTACCTGACTTCACATTTTTGACACATGGGCCATAACTCGACTAAAAAACTGACTCTAATTGAGAGGAAAATGTCGACGCTAACAGTATCAACGAGGTGGATATTTTTCTTTGGGAGGTATATGAAAACTCTAAAAATATATGTCCAACAAAATGCACATCCAAAGGGTTGTATGGATGAAGGGTATGTATTGAATGAAACATTTTTCTTCCTATGTGAATTCCTTGGTAAGGATTTTGAAGATGGGCCATGCTTCTGGGATGAAGAATGAGCATCAGATATTATTGATGGAGAAAAACCACAATATAATGGTGTTCAAGTAGAAATTAGTAAGTGAATTCATGATCATTGTGGTTGTTTTCCTTGCAATCATTAATTTTCTCTGTAATTTATTTGTAAATTTAACAACATAACATTTGGAGTTTGAAATAAACATGTTGACATGTAATAGGTGTAGATGAAAGTGCTATACTCAACAAGTTCATTCTATAACACATGGACTTTATGAACAAATGGATTGATTTGTATGATAAAAAGAGAGAAGAAGTGTTAGAAGCAAGGAGACATTTTAAGAGATCCAACCTGTTAGTCCCTAAAGTTGCACTTGACTGTGAGAGGGAAACCTAGGGAATCATCCGGTTATTGCAATAGTATTTTAAGGATTTTATGATTTGGTTTTTTAAAAGGGTGGTTGACAATTGGTTCAAGGTTTCAAGATAAACAAGAATTTCATAATAAGGACAAGTGATATCCCACTGACTAGTTAAGGGGTAGCCACATAGATGAATCAGATAAATAAGGAAAAAGAATATGAAGTTTCCAATTTTTTAACCTCACATAGAATTCTTATCTCAAAATATAATTAAGAAACAAGAACATTAGATTATAGATCAAAAACTTGAAAATAATAACAACAACAAATTCTTCACTGTATCAATTAATAATCAAGAAAACAATGCATTGCAATTTGATAAATGATCTCAAGCATGAAATAAAAAGAATATAGAAGAAGAGAAAGTCTGACCATCAATATTCCTTTTCCATTAAGTGTCAACATAGAATAGAAAAGTCTTACAAGGAGGTTCAAAACAGGTCCTTGAATATCCAAATTTTCGACCACAACAAAGTCTTTTTTCTGTCTATTTAAACTATCCAAAGATAACTACAGATCCTACTTTCTAGTGTCTTATTAATGATAGGATCTGATCAACATCTATTTCCTAGGAAGGTTAGCTCAAAATGAGCATTACATTTTCCAAAATAGACATTACCTCAACAACTTAATCCCAAAATGATCCTTTCAATAATACATTAGATCCTACAAATTGGGAGTTGGTTTTGATTTAGTTATGTACTCGAATTATTCAACTTCACAAGCCAAAAATAAGTAAATCATATTTCATTCCCTGGTAAACATCAAAACTTGAAAACTATGCAAAATCCTTCATAAGGCTATCATGATATGATAACAGTGTTGGCTTTAGTAGTCCTCTGTTTTAACTTAGTGGTGATTACAATGTTGTGCCAATATAGTTTGAAGTTGGATTCTCTAATATCTTTGAGAAATTCTTTTTTCTCCCTTTTCTTCTTCTTGAACCCCTATATCTTTTCCTGTTGTCTGGAACTCTATTGCTCTACTTGAGATTTTTCCTTCTTCAACTACTTCACCATTTTCTGGAGTTCTCTAATCTTTTTTTTATCACTTCTGACCTTGACTTTGAATTTTGGAAACTCTTTTGTAGGTGCAGGATTGTTTAGATATATGGCAGCCTTAGGTTACCTTAGTTTAATTTTATACCTAGAAGCTAATCCTAAGCTATGATCATCATTTGAACTAGCTGAGTCCATGGCCTTTGGAATATCTGATATATAGTCAGATTCTACAGGGTGATTATCTTTGTTTTCAGAAATTCTATTGGTACCTTTAGAAAGTGCTTCAGCTCTTGATAATATTGTGGTAGCTCTTGTTATAGGTCCTGTAGAAAATTGAGCAACCTGCTTGCCTTTTTTTGTTGTTTTTCTCAAGTTTTTATCCTCTTTTGTTTCCCCGTGTAATGGAAGTCTTTCTGCCTTTTCTTTGACACCTATTTTTGAGTCCTCATAATAGTCCTCTATAACTATAAAATTTTCCTCTTTGATAGATGGGTCAAACATAGCTTTGGACTTTAACCTATATTTATTGGCAACCCTAGTGGAGTTCCTCCTAGGGTATTTAGAGATAGGTGCAGATTTCTTCCCCTGCTTTTTTACTGTAGCACCTTTCTTACTAGTTGCTTGTTGTTTATGTTTGATAGTGGATTTAATTGAGCTAATATTAAAATATTCATCTAAGTATTCTTCCATTTTAATTTCAATATCAGAAAATACTTTTTCATCAGAAAGCATTTCAGTATCTGCATCAAGTTTTGGTCTCTTACCTCTGCTGGTGGTGGATTTTTCTTGGTTTTCATCTACAGGAGTATCAACAAGAATTTGTTGAGTCTTCTTCTTTCTCTTGCTAGTCCTTGTCACCCTAGTTGCAGATACTTCCTCTTTGATAGATAATTCATCAATTGTGATACTTTGTTTCTGTGGAGTTGCCTTTTTCCCTTTGCCCCTTTTCTTCTTGCTTGGTTGTGGATCAGGATTTAGGGATTGGATCAGCCAATTCCAGGGTTTATGTACTTCACTCAAAGAAGACACAACCAATGTCTTAATTAAAACTTTATGAAACATGCTACCTTTGGTCGTGGTAGGGTGAGACTGTACCCTTTTTGACATTTTTGATAGGCTCTTGAGTAGAAAATATGGCAGATTTAGAGGGTAATCTCCATTGATATGCATTAATAACCTGATATGGTAGATGTAGACTAGAGAGAACATACCTTTGAATGTAATATACCTGTAAATTATGATCAGAGCAGTATTGCACTCATGTCTGATCTAGCTATGGGGAACTCCTTTCTTCCAATCTAGATTATGCTTATATGGTAGTAGAAATTGGTTGACGAATTCCATGACTATATGCTCCTTTTTCCACCATCGTTCTCCCCCAATAGCCAATTTACATGCTTTGGCAATGGAATGTTCCATCACCAACATCAATAGTTTACCAATCACCACTTCGAAGCCATCAAAGTTATGTGCAAATAACATGGAAACGTGTTCATCATGCCCTTGGAAAGTGGTAAAGAACTCAAACCAGCCAGTGTCCTTCAACCTTTGTGTCATCCGTGGATATGATTCAAGTAGCTCAATACCCTCAGGTTCCAACCTAAAAAATTTCCCACCTTTCTTCGATGCCATGTCAATGATACAGTTATGTAACTCAGCGTTGTTGGAAATTAGGAATTTTAAAATCTATAACTGTTATTACATAACGATTTCCTTAAATGGATATCTGCGCACATAATCCAATAGATTAGAATAAAAAATGACAGTGTCAAATAATAATATTGGAAATAGGATTGATTTGATACTAGTCCTTGCAGGTACAGAGTGAGCCCATTCATGCAACGGTTCAAACAACATCATCAATCCGATTGTGGAGTATATGCAGGTCGTTTGTCCACGATTTATGTGATCATGACAAGATTTGGATGGCTGGCGCATGTCACAGCATGATTAATTTAGTGTTGTAGGAATAGTGTTATTCCTGTAGCGCTATTGATGACTTGGCAATAGTTTGAATTTTCAAAATTCAAATAAGCAATTGATTTGACAAATCTCATTAATCTATATCTTAAACCTTCAAACCTAAGAAAATTATTCAAAAATGCTAAAAATGCAAAGTATAACAAACTCAAATCAAAGATTAAAGTCTAATGGAAACAAGCAATGAGGTATAAGCATGGAGGGCTTAAGATTAGGGACTGTCACTAGACCAAGAACATAATTAGACACTAACACAACCCAAGGAATACTCCACTTCCCAATGATCTGCTTGGGGAATGGGGCAAAGATTGCACACTAGAATGGGTTACTGAACAAATTTAAAATCAAATAGAAGATGTAGGTATATATTCAAATATAATAGAAGATGAAATAAACATGTGTAGAGGATGTGAAATAAAGGTATAGTTGGAATTTTACAAAATGTTGTTTCCTTACAGTTTTGACACTATTAACTCTTTTAATATTCGTCATTATATTTTTTTTCAATGAAATAAATGGTCATTCACAGGCGAGAAAATATCCTGCAATGTGGGAATATGGATGACATCATCATGTAGAAAGTGTAGATGTAAAGAGATGATCATTTGATTGTGGCATCATGGTTAATTTCAATAAATCCAGTTGAGCAAGCTCAAAAGATAAGAACGTTGTGGAAGGGAATCTACAATATGTTCGGAAAATCCAAGAAATTATGCGTTGGATTGCTTCTCTTTTAAATGTTTTATTTTTAACTGTATATGGTATGAATAATTTGAGAGGACACAAAGACATGATACACATAATGGATTGTTTTCTATAGATTCCTCGAGGTTCCTACCAGAGGATAAGGAGCCTTATGTTCTACCAATTCATTGTGAGAAGGTATTTCTTGAACTCAAATAAGAAGCGGTAGTGATCATTATTGATTCATAATATTTCTATAATATATGTGTTATTAATCAATAAAAAAATTATCAGATATGTCTAATATATGTATGTCGTTCATGTGCAGATATTTTTCTATGAAGATATTTTGGACCTGAAATGGATATTTTTCATACATTATGATCCAAAATTAAGGAATGTATTTGACGATGCATTAGTGGATATTGAGAAAAACAATGATGGCCAAAAAAATGAGAGAGAGGGATTAGAGAACATAGAAGAAATTAACATCCATGATGATGTTGAAGATGGTTATGTTCAGGCACAATAAGACAACAATATAGAGTTAGATGATGTTATGGAAGACAACAATATGTATGGTATAGAAAATCATGATCCAAATACATCTGGTAACAATATAGATGGTCTGCAATCAACTTTCAATGATGATGAAGATGATGCAGGTCAATATGAGGATAATGATAATATTAAATACTTGAAATAACATATGAACATTGACAATGATACACTGGATGACATTGTTGCAGACAATGATGTTAATGACCAAGACTTCTAAATTTTCAGAATTATTTGTAATCCATGTTTTTAAAATATTGATTCTTATGGACCAAACATTGAAATGCTTCAATATTATTTGTGTCGATACAAATTACCTATTGCAATATCCTTAAAGTGTTCAATCTTTTCTATAAATTGTTGGCAAAAACAAATAGGATTACTTGGATAAGATTTAGCATGGATAGTGGTCATTTGTTGGCAATTGTTAAAAAATATAATTACATATATCGTATATGTAAAACATTGTAAATCCAAACCATTAGGCTAAATGTATCCAAAGTTTGTTCATTAATGTATATTTTAAAACAAATTGAAATATTTCACTAAGCCTAAACCTAATACCTTAACCTTTATACCATCTAACCTCGAACCCCTTGAAACATGGATGATCTCGAAGATTATGTGGGTACATTGTACATCCTTGAGTCTTGAAACCATCCCATACCATAAAGGCATGTGCCTAGTATAACCATGTCAAATTTCAATGCATACATGCAAAATTTGGAGAAATTTCAATGTTGGCCTCATTCACTACTAACCATGTAGGGTCGATGGATGTCATTAATCCCTTCACCCGATATAATCCCTAACCCATTAACCATTAAACCAATTTCATGTTGGACCCTGCAAAATTATTTTTGATGTCTCAACTTAATAGAATCATGGTTTAATCATCTCGAAGAATGCCACAAAAAAAAGATAAATACATGGAAATTAACATCTTCATTAGGTTTCACTGTAAAGATGGGTATGTCGGGTTTGGTCTTTGTTGGCATGGATGGAGAAAATCCATCATGATGAATATGATGATGATGATGATGTAAATGAAAACCATGATGATGGAGATGATGAAGAGAATGATATCCCTGATTCTTAAAACCCTCCCATACCGTCAAGGCATGCACCTAGTTTAAACATGTAAAATTTCAATGCATACAGTCACATTTTGAAGAAATTTCAACATTGTTGCATTCATTGTTCACTGTGTGGGGTCGGTGGATGAAATTGGTCATGGGCATGTTGGAAGTTCCAAGACATTTCAAGAGATTTCTAACAAATATTCTATAGAAAGGAATGACGAATGACGACAATGAGATCAATGTGCATGATGAACATTGATGAAAATGTGGAAAATATCGAAGATTATGTGGGGACATTAGACATACTTGAGTCTTGAAACCCTCCCATACCTTCAAGGCATGTGTCTAGTCTAACCATGTCAAATTTTGATGCATACAGGAACATATTGAAGAAATTTCAACGTTGGCCCCATTCACTGCTCACTATGTGGGGTTGGTGCATGACATTTGTGATGGGTGTATTGGAAGTTCCATGACATTTCAAGATAGTTCCAACAAATATTCTACAGATGGAAATGATGAATGATGACGATGAGATGTCCATTATGAAAATTGATGTAAACATGGATGATATCAAAGATTATGTGGGGACATCATACATCCTTGAGTCTTGAAACCCTCCCATACCATCAAGGCATGTGTCTAGTATAACCATGTCAAATTTCGATGCATACAAGTACATATTGAAGAAATTTCAATGTTGGCCCCATTCACTACTAACTGTGCGGGGTTGGTGGAAGAAAATTGTGATGGTTGTATTGGAAGTTCCATGACATTTCAAGAGAGTTCTGACAAAGATTCTACATATGGAAATGATGGATGATGAAAATGATACATCCATGATGAACATCGATGAAAACATACTGGACGATCCCAATATTATGTGGGGACATCAGACATCCTTGAGTCTTGAAACCCTCCCATATAGTCAAGGCATGTGTCTAGTCTAACCACATCAAATTTCGATGCATACAGTCACAATTTGAATAAAATTCAACATTGGCCCCATTCACTACTCACTATATGTGGTTGGTGGATGACATTGTCATGGGTGTATTGGAAGTTCCATGACATTTCAAGAGAGTTCCAAAAAAGATTCTACAAATGGTAATGGCGAATGATGACATTGATACATCCATGATGAAAGTTGATGCAAACATGGACAATATCAAATATTATGTGGGGAAATCAGACATCCTTGAGTCTTGAAACCCTCCCATAATGTCAAGGCATGTGTCTGGTCTAACTACATCAAATTGCGATGCATACAGGCACAGTTTGAAGAAATTTCTACGATGTCCCCATTCACTGCTCACTATGTGGGGTTGGTGGCTGAAATTTGTGATGGGTGTATTGGAAGTTCCTTGACATTTAAAGAGAGTTTCAACAAATATTATATAGATGGAAATGATGGATGATGACAATGAGACATGCATGATGAATGTTGATGCAAACATGGATGAAATAAAATATTATGTGGGAATATCATACGTCCTTGAGTCTTGAAACCCTCCCATACCGTCAAGGCATGTGTCTAGTCTAACCATGCCAAATTTTGACGCATACAAGCACAAATTGAATGAATTTCAACGTTGGTCCCATTCAATGCTCACTATGTGGGGTTGGTGCATGACATTTGTGATGGGTGAATTGGAAGTTCCATGACATATCAACAGAGTTCCAAAAAAGATTCTACAAATGGAAATGACAAATGATGGCAATGAGACGTCCATTATGAGCGTTGATGAAAACATGGACGATCTCAAATATTATGTGGGGACATCAGACATCCTTGAGTATTGAAACCCTCCCATACTTTCAAGGCATGTTTCTAGTCTAACCATGTCAAATTTCGACGCATACATGCACATATTGAAGAAATTTCAACGTTGTCCCCATTCACTTCTCACTATGTGCAGTTGGTGCATGAAATTTGTGATGGGTGTATTGGAAGTTCCATGACATTTCAAGAGAGTTCCAACAAAGATTATACATATGGAAATGAAAAATAATGACAATGAGACGTCCATTATGAACGTTGATGTAAACATGAATGATCTCAAAAACTATGTGGGGACATCAAACATCCTTGAGTCTTGAAACCCTCCCATACCGTCAAG
>ML776716.1:367351-396317 GCA_009831015.1 Picea engelmannii | reverse complement strand
AGAACTCAGTCCCTTCTCCTCCCCATCCATCTACATCCGAGGCAGGTTATGAAAGTGATAAAGTTCCCAGGGAGGAGGATGGCGCCCTGAGTAAGCTGATAGAGCAGGTGAAATATCTCTCTGCCCAATTAGAAGGGTTGAAATATGAAGATTGTGCAGAGTATTTTCCAGTCCTTGAGGCAGACGCTCTGAGCAACTCTTTCGAAGAGAGTGTTGAAGATTTATTAGATGAGTTGGCATCTACCCCCGATGATCTTGTTGTCTCAAATCAAAGCAATAAAGAGGTAGTTGTGGAAGAGCATTGCTCTCTTTTCCTTCACGAGATTTCCCACGATGTGTTTACATTCAGGGTTGAAATGGAGGAGCGGGGGATAGTTCCATTTCTTCAAGTTGAAGAAGCTTTGTCTCCCCCCGACTTCGATGATTATCTGGAAGAGGAGCAGCAGAGCCCGACATCACCTTTTTCTTGTCAGAGCAGCCAGACCACTTATGACAGTTACGAATCAGAGTCTGATCTCAATATGCTGGGTTTCCAAGAGCAGGTCGCAGAACCTTATCCTCTGCTCACTAAAGAAAATTATCACAAGGAAATCATCCACCTCGGTCTTTCAGGAGACGCCGAGTAGTATGAGGAAGGACAGAATTTACCCGGGGGTCCTATTTACGATGGATACAGATCCGACCCTGGGGAGAGCCAAGAAGAGGAAAGAGAACCAGAGGAGCAGTCTACCCTTTGTTCAGAGCCAGTCAACAAACAGATCCACCCCATGGTCCCTATTTATGATGAATACGAATTGGACCTGGGGGAGACCGAACCAGAGGAGCAGAATATTTCCTGTCCAGAGTCGGTCAGCGAGAAGCCATCGCCCGAGAACAACGAACCTACGTCAGTTGTCCACCACCAACMTGTGCTTATCATAGTTATTCATCCACAGGTGAACAACTGTGTAGCAGAGAACGCTGCCTGTCGCCAATTTTCTAGAATTGGCCACTCATTCTATGACCCTGTTAGCAAATACATGGAGTGGCATTTCCTTCATGCCTTGGAGTTGCCCACCTTCATCTTCATGGCAGCCCTCAAACATGAATCAAAGGATGTAGCCATTCTGAGCTCCTGGTTACATTGATTGTTATCCATCATTAACAGAAGGAAGGATCTTCTATTCAAGAAGCTGCTTGGATGGATATGGCGGAAGTTTGCTTTCACCTAGCCCCATGTAAAATATTTTATTAGAATTAGGAGTGTATATAAATAAGCTATTTCGAGCATGTATTTTCTCTTGTTTGCATTTTTATTTTTGCGGCCTAATAAAGACTCCATAGCCCAACGGAAAGGCGACTGGAACTGCAGAAGGAGTTCTTAGAGCATCGCAGGGACGACTTTGTCCCCCATGGAGCCTAATGTTAGTAACAATTATGGTATCAGGATTTTAAAGGGTAAGAGGGCCGAGACCTTTCGAGTCTCGAAAGACCGATGGGATCCTAGCCGTTGATCTTGGCAGGACATGCATCAGACATCAGAAGGAGAGTCAGGATTTCAGTCCATCGGAGGATCGAAGTTTCTGGAGGCAGGGAACTCTTACATAAGTGAATCGCGATACGCCATTTCCCGACCAAATCAGAGTCGTCCGTCAGCAGAGGCACGTGGCGAGAGATCCTGTAGAGTCGGGGATCGGGGAGCTGAAAGTCCCATGCACATGACAGCGGGAATCACGATATCCTGATACCCGATTTCCCAATGTCGGGAGCAACTTTCAATAGTGGAAAATAGGTGGCAGGCTTTGCACCAAGGAGCGGACCGTCGACAAGTCAACGGCCATGAGCCATCGGGTTTCGGGGAATCGCAAGTTTCGTGGACACAAACATCGTGTCGTCAAGAACGCCGAAAACCGGATGGAAAGTTGGACCGCGGTCACACTTGGGACAGGTCATATGGACTATGGTCCAGCCAGTAGGGTCTAGCTCCCAGGAGGAGGAGCTTATCGCACATCAGGATATCGGGGATCCCGGAGGCAAGGAAATCATGCACTTCAAACTCGCGAATCTCGAATCCCCAAAAGCCCGAAACCTCATCACACGCTTCCTTGCTGCCACGTCCATCCCCGTGTCATGCCAAGTCATATTCTCTTCTCGGCCCCTATGTCTTGTCCACCCGGATCGTGCACTTCAAAGCTCGTGAATCCTGCCACGTACATTTGCACTATCATTTTCCCTCTGCCCATCCGTCCATGTGGCCTCTCCTCATCCCATATCTGCATCGAGCGTGTCCAACTACCCCTGCCTAGTCACCATCTGTCCATCACTTTGTGTCAAGTCTCCCAGTCATCACGAAGGCCTCCATGTCCTGTTGATACAGAGTCGACCGGGTCTTTCCCGATCTCGGTGAAGCAGTTATTGCAGTAGTTAATGGTGGTTGAACATCGTTTCCTCCATAAATGGAAAGCCCAAAAATGACTGTAAGCTTGTCAATTCATTCACAGGTCCTTTGGAACACGATTGCGTCTGACTAAAGTTCACGAATGTCCCGAGACTGCATGCGCAGTAAATGTGAAGACGTAATGTCTTCAAGGCGATGTCTCGATTTAGCTTCCAGTGTTTTTGTTCCAAGTATATGTAGGCATTTCTGCCATTTTTTGAAGGTATCGATGGTTGAGCAGAGCTCCCGGGTTGTAAAGTTTTAATGAAGCATTGTTGTTCTGGATATATATGAACTTTGGAGACTTCTTGCCTTATGAATGCCAGTTTCTTTCACGTCTTCATTTTAACTGTGTTAGAGAAGCTCAGAATTGGAGGATCCAATCGAGCTGTAGCTATTATAGGATGATGTTGTAATTGATCCCTGTAATAGTTACGGAGCCTCTAGTCAGTTCCTGTGATTTCTTTGACGCTAAATGACTTGGAATTGGAGGATCCAGTCAAGTCCTTATTCAGTTTCTCGAAACCCTGAAACCAGGAGGATCCTGGTTTCGGAGTTTTCCCCCTACAAACCGCTGCAAGCCTGTTGCCCAGAGATGTTTGTTCACTTTCTCCTAAGTCTTCCACCTGTTCAAATTTAAATCAACCCACTGGCTGAAGTTGGGATTCCATACCTCCTTCGTTCTTTACATACCAAACTCAGTCCCTGAGTTAGAATGATATTTCCTCGAGTCTTTACCCCCATTCGATCACCATTTAAAACAAACTGTGACATTAATCTTATGGGTGTCGGGCTCTGCTCCTGCAAGCAATCCAGGAGTGACTTCTGACGCTAACAGGTGGTATAACACTTCCTTTCGTACTGCAACAAAAATGACACCATTTATGGCACTCTATGGATACCACCCTCCTTCTATCACTTCTTCTCTAAAATAAAAATCTAAGGCTCAAGCAGTGGAAGATCACATCGAGCATCAACAACAAGTTCTCCAAATGTTAAAGGACAACCTAACCATGGCATATAATCATATGAAACAACAAGTTGATCAACATCGTAGTGAAAGAAGTTTTGAAGTAGGGGATTGGGTGTTTTTAAGACTACAACCATACAAACAGATGTCCCTTAAGAAAGCCAAGAAGAATAATAAATTATCACCAAAGTACTATGGCCCTTATAAGGTGTTGCAAAAGATTGGTACTTAGAGTTGCCTGCATCTTCACGAGTACACCTAGTTTTCCATGTTCCATGCTTAAAGAAGGTTATAGTTGACAAGATCCCAATTCAAACTATATTTCCAGAACTTGACGAGGAAGGGAAAAGCATATTGGAGCCTGAAGCCATCACTGACACAAGAATTCACCAGCTGAGGAATAGATCCATTTCAGAGTATCTCATTAAATGAAGGAAACTACCGGCTAAAGATTCCACTTGGGAAGATGAGTCTTTTATACAGAAGCATCCAGAGTTACTGAAGCATTACGGACAACACTTGTCTCAAGGGGAGGGGCATGTTAAGCCCTAAATAGTGGCTCATTACCCCTTAATTGGGGCATATTATATTAGTAATGTTATTTTATTTATGATGGCTTTAGGCCATTAGTTGTAATTATACCTCCTAGTCTCCTATATATACCAAGGAGACATTTTCATTTTGAATCATCTTGTAATTGTACATTTATGTGGGCATAAGGAGGTTGCCCCCTCAAAGAGGCTTATTATCTGAATTTATCTCTTTTTCAAGGCGTTGAGTACTTATTCTGAGGTTTGTCTATGCTATATTGATATTTGGTTCTTAACAATATAGTTTGAAAAAGAAATTAGTATATATTTCTTGTTTAGAAGACAACGGATATAGAATAGCCTTTGTCGATGGAAAAGTACTTGTATGGTCTAAAGATTCAAAAATAGAAGATGTTATAGCTATTGGTATTCGTGAAGGAATATTGTATAAAATTCCAGGTTAAGATGCTCAAGCTCTCGTACATGATGAACTCAATCCTAGTGAGTTATGGAATAGAAGGTATGATCACCTTCATTATCAAGCATTTCCATCTCTAAAGAAGATGGTTGTATGCATACCAGAACTACAATCAGTACACGAAATTGTTTGCAGAGGATGTGCACTTGGGAAGAATATTAAGAAGCCATTCCCAAGCAGTGAGAATAGATCCAAGGAGATCTTGAATCCGATACACTCAGATGTATGTGGTCTTATGTTGGTGAAATCTCTAGGATTCTCTCTCTACTATGTAACATTCATCGATGAATTATCACGAAAAACCTGGATGTACCTGTTGAAGACAAAGGATGAAGTATTTAGCAAATTCCAAGAATTCAAAATTGAAGTGGCAAACTTGACAGACAAGAAGATCAAGACACTAAGATCTGATAATGGAGGAGAATACACCTCCAAGGAGCTCGTTTCTTTTTATAAAGAAATTGAGATTATGAGGGAGATAATTTTCCCACATACCTCAACACAATGGTGTGGCAAAAAGAAAGAATCGATCCATTGAAGAATTTTTTAAGGCAATGATGAATGAACAGAATCTATCCATGTTTCTATGGGGAGAAGCAACTTTGGCAGCCGTATATGTTCATAATAGAATTCCTCATTGTATATTGAAGAGTATGACTCTAGAAGAAGATTTCTCTGGAAAGAAGCCAAGTGTTGAACACTTGAGGATCTTTGCTATCATGTCTATATTCATGTTCCCAAGGACAAAAGAAAGAAGTTGGAACCTTCAGGAAAGAAGGGAATATTCGTTGGATATAGTGAGTCATCAAAATCTTACAGAATCTATGTTCCAGGTCAACAGAAGGTTGAAATCAGCAGAGATGTGACTTTTGATGAAAACATTTCCTTTAGGAAATTTGTAGAAGATTCCATGGATTCCAACGATGAAGAAGAACATGAAGGTCCCAAGGAAGAAACTACATGTTCTCCATAACATCCCAATGAAGAACCATAACAACCACTTGAACTTTTGGAACTAGTTATTGTACCTGAGACCATAAAATGACCAGCATGGCTCAAATCCACCCTACAAGAAGCAGAAAGACATAAATCTCCCAGTGGAAGTTTAAGGGAAATAAAGAGGCCCAAATGATTCTCTAGTTATGCGACACTCATGAAAAGTCTTTTCAATGCATAACCTTCCACCTTTGAAGAAGCAGTCAAGAAGAAAGAATGGAAGGAAGCTATGATGGAAGAATATCAATCCATCATGAAAAATGATGTATGGGAAATTGTGCCTAGACCTGAAGGAAAGTTTGTAGTCACTTCAAAATGGGTTTACAAGATAAAACATGAAGTATATGGGAGTATCGATAAATACAAGGAAATATTTGTGACTAGAGGGTTCTCCCAGCAGGAGGGAGAAGACTATGATGAGACGTTTTCTCCAGTTGCCAGATACACCTCTACTAGAGACATCATATATCTTTCAACATCCATGGGTTGGATTTTACATTAGATGGATGTAAAGACCGTTTTTTTCTCAATGGAGTAATTGAGGAAGAAGTATATGTAGAGCTGCCTCAAGGTTTTGAGGTACACCCGAGAGAAACCCATGTATGCAGATTAAAGAAGGCCTTGTATGGAATCAAGTAAGATCCAAGAGCTTGGTATGCACGAATTGACAGTTACTTGACGAGACTTAGATTTTCCAAGAGCTATACTAATCCAAACCTTTATTACAAGGTTGTGAATGATGCACCTGTGATTCTTCTACTATATGTTGATGATTTTTTTCTAACAGGTGAAAAGCCTCTCATTATTCAATGTAAGAGGGAGTTATCCTTTGAATTCGATATGAAGGATCTTGGTCTCATGCATTGTTATTTGGGACTTGAAGTATGGCAGAAGCGTGGTGAAATCTTCCTGGGGAAAGGGAATTATGTTGTAAAGATCCTTCAGAAGTTTGGGATGCCGGATTTCAAATCCATGACAACTTCCATGGTGACAGATTTGAAGAAGCTAAAAGACTCTGATTATGATCCAGTAGACTTGTCCCTGTACTGGTATTTGATTGGCTCATTGATGTATTTGGTTAATACCCGACTGGACATTTGCTTTGTTGTGAACATGTTGAGCCAGTTCTAGGTGGAACCTAGACATGAGCATTGGATAGTTGCAAAGCACATTTTGAGATATCTTTGTGGAACGCTAAATTATGGTTTGAGATATGCCTCAAACAATTATGTACAACTGCATGGATTTACTGATTCAGATTGGGTGGGGAGTGCAGATTACAGAAAGAGTACTTATGGTACATGTTCCAATTTGGGCTATTCTATGATATCATGGGCTAGCAATAAACGGAAGTCTGTTGCAATCAACATTGCAGAAGTAAAGTATATTGCATCTTTTGATGCTTGTAGGAAACAGATATCGCTCTGTAAGCTTATTTCTAGACTATTTGATTAGGTGATAGATTTGACTGTGATATATTGTGATAATCAGAGTTGTGTGAAGATTACAGAGAACCCCGTGTTCCATGACAGGTCGAAAAACATTGAGAGAAAGTACTATTTTATATGTGATAAAGTCCATAAGGGATAAGTTATTCTCTAGTACATCTCCACTGATGTGCAGACACCTAATATTTTGACAAAACCTATGTCCAAGATAAAGTTTTCATACTTGAGGGACAAGTTAGGACTTGTGGAAATACCCTCCCTTGGTTGAAAATGAGGAGATAACTTCCTCGATTGGGAGGGAGTGCTGATATATGGCATCATGGATAGTCATTGCGTTGGTGGATAGACATTCTCCAGGTGGATAATGGTCTAGGCAGAACAAATTGTTGATGTACCATGGACAACTATTCTCCTGGGCATTGCTCGGATAGGTAGAATGGTCCAGGACAACTATTCTCTTGGGGATTTTCCTAGACATGTAGAATGGTATGTCTCCCTGAGTTCATAGTAGTGACCAATGTGGAGATATTTGTACATGACAGACATTTTCCCTGAGTTCACAGTAGTGGCCAGAGGGGGAGAAATGGTCCAAGACAATCGTTCTTCCTAATTTCACAATAGTGACCAGAGTGGGAAGAATGGTCCTTATAGCCCACATCGTGGCTTTCAACATATGTTGGTACAATCATTATTCCTGTGTCACAAGCAGTGACTAGGATAGGAATAATGGTCCCTATATCACTCTGTTGAGTGAGTGACTTATGCAAGACACTATGTTGAGTGTGCTAAGTACAACACATGACTTATTCAAAAGCATGCTTGATTACTTAGATGAAGTATGGAATCGATAGATGATGTAGACGATGATATATTTTGATGTCAGGATGCTACTAGATGATACCGATATTGATGATGATGCTCATGACTTGATCTGTGTGATCATGAGATAGCTTGTGTGGATATGATGATGCTACCTGTAGAATGTTCTGGAATACTATGTGAGCCTTTCCCATACCATGTGAAATGGATGGATGTGTTTGAGACCATTACAGTTAATACCTCCCTAGCTAGGAGGGAGTGTTGATATTATGGTATCTACGAGAGGTATTAACCTCCATGTGTAACTTTTGACTAGAATGGAATATTTCGGAAGACAGAGAAATCATAAACGAATGTGTAAAAATCCTAGAAGATAAGTCAGCTCAGTAAAATAATTAATATTAAAGTATTAGCTTCTAGAAGGAAAAATCAGCCAGACAGGTGACAATAACCACTATAAATAGGAGGTGCTTGAGATCATTTGTACACACTCAATCACTCTCTCATACAAGATAAGAGTTGCGCAAGTCTTGAGAAGAGATGCAACTACTGCAATGGTGATTGGTTCTTGGTATGTGGTCTTGGGATATCTTTTTGGTGTGTTATCCTTGGAGGAGGTGTGCTTTCTTGATGATATTGTGGTTTTCCAGAATCAATCTCTCTGTCAAAAGTTAAAGTGCTCAAGGGTGGTTGCATGCCTATGGTTGGGAGACAATATTGGGTTGTTTATGGTGAAACAAGCACATCAACATTTTAACAAGGTGTCCCTATGATCTTGACTTACAACTAAAATTCTCAAGGATTTATGTTCTAGTATGGTTATGATAGTAATCATTGACAAAACAAAAGTTATAATAATAAAATCCTTTAATATCACTTATGGAAATTTTGCATATGAAAATAACAACTTAGAGGAAGTCACTTCATACAAAATCTTAGAGTCAACCTTCATCGCAAGCTTACTTGGAAGTATAGAAATAGAAAATTAATTAATGGAGGGTGGAAATCGTATTTTGTTCTTGAAAGCAATTTTAAATCAATGAAATTTTTGTTGTTGTAAAGAAGGGGAAAAAACCCACCTCTTTGAGACTTTCCACTCTGGTTATCTTATATGGATGTGAAGTATGGGGCTACAACATCTCTAGATAATCATGGAGAAGGATTACACAAATCCAGAAGCATTTTATAATTTGGAATCTTAAAATTAAAATAAATACACCTTATCATATCCTCCTCATAGAAGTTGGTCTTTCCCCCATTGAGAGTATGACTATGACTAGGTACCCAGTGTACAAACAAAACATAACCAACATGAAATTCAAGATGCTTTTTAATATTGCCTCAAACTCTAGCCAAAACCACATGTGACTTAAGAGGGGTTGGAATAAAGATGCTACATATTGTCTAAATCATTAGAGAACATAGGAGGAGGTCACTTTACAAAATATCGATACCATTAAAAAAACTATTATATTTAAATTTAAGGAGAAATTATGGTGCAATAAAGAATTGGAGGATAAGAGAAAATTAAGATACTATAAAGAGGTCATTAACCCTAATCCAGAAGATCAAAAGTATATTTGTGTTATAACTAGCATAAGAAAGAAAGAATTCTCATTATCTCCATAGTGAAACATGGAGTTGGACAACTCCTAAAACATCTTGGGATGAAATAATTTATCATCTTTGTGATACTAAGAATGTGGTAGATGAAAAACATTTTCTCTTAAAATGTCCTTGTATGCCTACATTAGATCTCAATTTCAAAATACTTGCAACAATACCAACCTTCCTAACCTTTTAACTCATCAAAACTATGGAGATTTAGGAAAGATCATCTCCAATTTTAGTCTGACTGAGCTTCAAGTCCCACTAAAACCCATTGGGTTTCCAACCTAGAAACATCATAAGAAACTTTATCTGAAACAATACAATTGAAATTATTAAGTTAACACACTAGGATATATATAAGATTGATTGACATACTAATCAATAATTAATTTCTCAATAAGATTGAATATTGGCACATAGTCTAAACGTTCTATATTTTGACCCTTCTCCGACGATACTTTCCTGAAATATGACAACAAATTGTTGGATCTGCATATTTGAATGGTTAATTATGTATAATTCGTGTACTCTAGGAGTTTTTCATCATGTTGAAAATATTTTTGCATTTAGAAATGGATTTTAAACAACAAAAACTCATGATTTTGTGTAGATTTATGTCATCGGATTCCAATGAAAAGGACCAAAACGTAGAATAATTAGACAATGCCATTTTTTTTCTATGATCACACTTAAATAAGATGACTTTTTAAAAAAATATTAAATATAAATTGATAATGATTTTGATTAAATAATTACATTTCACACATTTAAAAGAAAAACTTAAACTTGGGCACTTTAAAAAAAAAAAACCTTGAAACCTTCACTCAAATAGAGTCGCAATAAACATAAAGGTACATACAAATCATAAAATTGTATGAATTTAAATTGAGGTTTTAGGATTAGATTGACTCTTTCGGATTTAATTTCAATTAGATTTAATTAGTTTATATTTTAATTGATGAATTATGATGGTTTTTATTTAATTCTTTTTTTTTTTAATTTAATTACGCCGAGAAGTGTATACTTATTGAAAACTTCGAGATTAATCAGTCTTTTAATTAAAAATATGTAATGGACGTGTGAGATTTAATGATAGAAGAATATTCTACGTAGTGTTTACAAATTAAAGGCCCATATTTAATATGATAACCCTCACGCATGTCATTGTGCATCTGTTAATCATTAGATCTCTTGATTAATATGAATTATTAATTAACATGATTGACACATATAACCTAGGGACAACGTTTTGACATTTCGACCAACGACATGATTGCGGAGCACAATTAACCTGTAGACGACGTTTTGGCATTCAAAGCACGATGGAAGAACATGATTAACCTAATGACTACTTTTTGGCATCGCCTCTTAACGTTCATCAACCACGAGTTTAAGTGGTTGGGCTAGTTTAATTTCAAATTTACATTAGTTCTCCAATCCTAAATAGTAAATTTGATTATTCAAATTTCATTGAAATCGTAGGCTTGATTATCCAAATCTTTTTTTAATAATTTTAATTATAATAACAATAGCTTATCTATTGTTATCAATATTGATCTCATTTAAGTGGCTTATAGTTTATATATTGTTATCAACATCATTTAAAAACAATATCAATCTAATTCAAGGTCTATCTATTGTTATAAATATCATTTAAAAAAAATATTAAACAATATAACATCAAATGTATCCTTAGAAATTTCTCTACAAAGATTGAAATGAAACTTGAGTATTCAAATGAATCTTATGGCGAATATTAAATTTATTTGTTTGGTTGAATTTGAAATATAAATCAATTAAGTATATGATTTCATCCTCACAAGTAAATTAATTAATGTTTGATTAATTCATTAATTACAATTCAAATGTGATTTGATATTTTTAAAGTACACTTTCCAAATCTAAATATGAAAGATCGGTGAGGGTGAGGGTGAGGGTGGGAGGCAATATTAGAGAAAACATAAAACCTGAGGGTGAGGGTGAGGGTGAGGGTGGGAGTAGGGGGAAATATTAGAGAAAACATAAAACCCTCATAATATGTTTTCTCTAATATTGTTGCCTACCCCCACCCTCACCCTCACCCTCACCCTCATAACTCTCCTATTTAAATTGATCAAACTCGTGGCCAAAATTAATTCATCTATGATTTAAATTATATGAGGTAAATAAGTTGATTTCTATATGGATGAGTCAGGAAAGACACCACAACATAAATATTGAAGGTTAAAAAAAAAAGTGTTAATAATATTAGGCAAATCCATTTGCAAGTATATGAGACATTGAAGAAGTCACAAGAAAAGTACAAGATTTAACGTGATCGACACAAAATTGAGAAAGCATTTATGGTGGGAGGCATAGTTTGGTTGTATCTAAACAAAGAAAGGCAATAGGGTCCTCGTAAGAAAATTAAGGCTTTGTGATATGATTCTTTTGAAGTGTTGGAAAATGTGGGTGATAATGCTTACAAACTCAGCCTACCCCCATATATGCACATTTACTTAGTAATGAATGTAGAAAAATTTGAAACTCTATGATTTTTCCATATTGGACCAAGAAATTAATATGTAAGTCTTACTTTCCATAGAGGACTTACAACTAAAATCTTAGGCATAGTTAGTAGAAGATACAGTTTTGAAAAAGAAGTCTAGAACAACCAAATGGGGAAAGAATGAGATTTGGCAAGTTGGGTTAAAAGGATAACTTCTAGGCAAGGTCAAATGGTACTCCAGGGAGAAGGTAGATGAAAAAATTCCTCACCTCCTTTACTAAAAGATTTTTGGAATCAAAAGCCTCCCTAAATGGGGAGGTATGATCAAGAATGGATCATTCTATATTTTTTCATCTATTTTGGTACTTTGTAGGTGGAAAAAGTTGAGTTATTGGCTTGTAGGGCCCATTTTAAGGGCATGTAATGCTTTGGTGATTTGGGGTCTATAACCTTTCAATCTTGTTTGAGACCTTAAATGGAACTTTTTGGGGTTAAAACTTTACAAATAAATTCCATAACCTCTCCATGCTATTCTACACATTGAGATCTTTCTAATAGTGTGAAGGTAACCTCAATCAGATTTCATATGTAGAAGTTAAATGTCTCTCGCAAATTGACCTATCATATTCACTAACATGATATTGAGTAGATGTCATGTCAACTCACATCACTCACACATGTGGAGCTAGTCTCCTATTGAGTTTCAAGAAGATATAAGAGGGTCCAAAACCCTAACATTAATTGAGACATGCAAAGACCCTAAGCTTTACTCTAGATGACTATAAGGCCATGTTAAATATTGGGTTGCTTAGAAAGGAAGGGGTTTCATTCTTATTGTATTGGGTATTATTCCATATGAGCATAAATCACGAAGAGTGGGATATTGAAGTAGAACAAAGGAAGTAGAAGATCTTGTAAAATCCATATCGGCCATGGTGTCCATGGAAAATCCATAGTAAATGCCCCTTTCTTTGTATTTGCATTTCATAACTGTGAAGAAAAGAGCAGAACATAGACATCTTACTTATTGGATTTTCCCGAGGTACATCTTGTGTTCATTATGTGGATGGTTTGCATGTTGGATTTTCCCAAAGTACATCTTGTGTTCATTATGCGGATGATGTGTTATTTTCTTAATTTCTTTCATGTTTCAGTTTCAATTATTTTAGTGTTTTTCATAATAATAGATTGCTAAAACTTATAAGATCTATTGTGACTAAATGTTTTAATGGAATATCCATGACCATTTACATATCAATAAATGGTTAACTAAAATTAAAGAAATAAAAAAACCCACATAAAGAAATCAACATACTCAAATATTACTTATAAAAACATTTTAAACGATTAAAAACTTGTTTTGAAAAATTTACTACGTCCTTATACATATACAAAGAAAACAAATCATTAATTATATATATTTATTTATTTATCTTTGAGAATTTTGTACATAAAAAAATTATTATTATTTTATATATAAATTAATATATTTATTTTTTTTGGTTAAATTTGAAATTTATATCTATGTATTTTCATTTTACCTTTAAATAAATTGAATATTAAAATAAATGCCTTTCCTTTAAATTATATATATATATATATATATATATATATATATATATATATATATATATATATATATATATATATATATATATATATATATATATATATATATATATATATATTAATGAATAACTATTATAATATAATATAATAAAGCGTATTGTCATAAACTTTCTCAACTCTTTCAAGACATCCAATACCTGAACCAAAGGCCAATGGGAAGGGGTAAGTCTTCTTCAACCCAAGTGAAGGGTTGTACAAAAGAGCTCAGGGTTGTTCTGTCCCTTCAAAACCCGCACATTTGACTTTGTATATTTACAAATCATATAAGGAGATAACAATAATTGCAATAACATTTTTTTATCGCGCAGGGTGGTTTGCGAATGGTCGCTTCCAAGAGGCAAGGAATAATATCATATCCAAATGCAACACTCATAACTCTTAGCCAAGATTTGGTTAAGGTTTTGGGCATGAGCTCGTGGTCTCTTGGATGACCGGTTTGAAGGAAGCACCTTCCATTCACAGAACTTAAGTTCTAAAACGTGGAAAGGTATTTTCGAGGGATCAACAAGAATGAAGCATTCTAGCAAAGTCTGCCCCAACTCTTACATTACAAAATCAATCCTTGGGAAAATTCCCTTAATGATTTTCCAACCAGCACATAAACCATAATCTTATTCCTAATTACATTTGAAGACCCATGTCTAATAGTTCTCTTGCTGCTAAGCAGAGGAAAACATAAATAATTCAAATGCAGGGGTTCACAGAAAAAAATTAAGCATTACTAATATTAATCATGCCATGCAAATTTTAGTCATAGACACAGACATCCAACCACTCATTTCAATTCTAGTACACAAGGTATATGAAATACTTATCTATTACTATCGATCACCGACCAACTGACTGTGGGTGTTCACATTTCCACCCAACCATAGGCTCAAATGCATTCGTTCTTAGCGCTCTGGCCACCCCTGTGCCAAGCCATGATATCACTAGGGAAATTTTGCAGTTTCTTAGAGATTCTTTCTCTGTCACAACCTATGCGAGGTTTATCAGATGCTCCCTCAACATCAAGCTCACGACCTTCTGCTCAGGTCATGTTTTCCGCAAACTCTCAGAGATCCTTTCTCTTGTTCTCTCCTTTTAACCAAAACAACTAAAACCTTCAGTTCTTCTTTAGAATCGCAGAGCCTTGTGCATTCTCCTCTTTTCTCTTTGCATATCCAGGTCGCACACCCCCCTGTGGGCATGGTATCCTTCTTGTCTTCTTTCATGTGTATTCTTACACACCTTTTTCCTCCACAGGAAGGTTCTGGACCTGTCCTCTTACTTCTGTCAGAAGGAAATCGAGTCAATCTGGGCCTGCAGGAAACTAGACACTGTGGTATTTCAGGCTGACAGTTTTCTATCTCCTCAACCAGACCCTCCATGCTTCCATTCATTGGGGTAATTGATTTTTCAACCACCAGTCCTTTTCTCATTAACTAATTTTTCCTTGGGATCAGGATGAGGCTTATTATTTCAACAAAGAGAATTTGGGGTCAATTTGACATAATGAACCCTCTCTACAATTTCCTCACTCTTTCCTCTAGTGATATCATGGCCAGTACTTCAAGGCTTCACCCCCACAGTCAGTTATTGGCAATCTAAACAATAATACATTTACATTGTTCACATGCCATAGCATGGTGATCATAATTAATGATTAATTACAAGCTGGGGAAAACATAGGTATTACAATCCCCTCCCCCTTAAAAGGAACATTGTCCTCAGTGTTCTTTCTGAGTAACACCTGTCATGCCTTTGTCATTCTACTGCTTCAGAAATCTTGATCCTCTTTCTTTTTCAAGTCCTTTCCAAACCCTTGGCCTTTGTCACCTGCCTTCAATAATTTTGGACAACAAGCATATTAATCACAATTTCACAATAATTTTGGACAATGAGCATATTAATCATAATTTTGGACAAGAAGCATATTAATCAACAATTCTCTCGTGTTGATTCCATAGAGGTCTTGGGATCAAATCTCATTGGGTCTTTTGGGGTTACCATGTGGCTAGCCATTGATCCATATTCCATTTGGAAATTCCAAGGAAAAAAGGAGATATCGGTTGATTTTGTCTTGCATCAAAATCTGAGGAAGAAGGAGAGCCTTCAATCTGTCTTCCATTCGGAAATTTTGAGGAAGAAGGGGAAGATCGATTAATCTATCTTTCATATGAAAACTCAGAGGAAGAAGGGGAAATATATTGATCCAGATTTTATGAGAAGAACAAAATGAATACAGATTATTAAAATGCTTAACACAGAATAACAGAGATACAGTAAAACTGGTTTTCTATCCAATAAGGAAATAAGTTGAAACTGTGAAATGCAGCGGAAAAACAAGCTTGTTGGAATGGTGGCGGCTTATCTCTGAGAAGAGATGTGACAGATGTGCTCATTCGCAAGAAGATGATTACAATGAGGCTCTGAAGGCCTTTTTACAATAAAGAGGAATGTCAAAAACCCTAGACATCCAAAAACCTAACCCTAGGAGATGAAGCGCCAAAAGTCATGTGGGCCTCGTTTGGGTAAGTTAGTACATCAACTTCCCAAGGTCATAACTTTTGCATACGATCTTCGTTTTAGGCGCACGATAGCCCATTGGAAAGGTATCGTCAAGGAGATTCATTTTGAGGGATCAATTAGATCCTTTAGCTATCATCGAGAATCTATATCCCGAATAACCTTCATTTAGGCCCTCAAAATGGCCCCGGAAGTTAAAAACTGCTAAAAATAGTAAATTGCCAAAATTGCCAGAAAACTATTTTGAGCGAGTTGGACAAGGTGGGTGGCCACCTATATCCACCTGGATCATATATGAAAGGACTTGCATGGTACAATCACCCTCATTAATGTCTCAAGTGTGTGTGGGTGGGCCTAGGTTAAAACATGAAAATGGGTAATGCTTTTGCTTGTTTATTGAGATTGAAATTGCAAAATTTTGTGTTTCTTGAACTTCAAGTGCTAAAAGTCATGTTTTATTTGAGATTTTTAGTTTGAAGTAGAAACAATACTTGTAGAGAAATGGCTCTACATACATATATTTAAAAATATATATTTTTGGACATATATTGGGATAAATCTAATGCTTATTAATTACATGTACTTAAAATTTTAGGTAAGGATAATTCGTGACCTAAGTGGATGTCTATCCTTTTAGAGATAGCTATTCATTTTAGAGAAAAAAATATATTCTCACAATCTACACATATTGCACTAGTGATTCAACTATATTTTGTGATTTTTTGGATTTGAATAATATTTTTTTAGTTTTCTATCCAAAAACAAATGGTCACATCGACACATTTATGTGGGCACCAAATTTCTATTTCATGTGATCATTTCCAAAAAAACTAAACATACCCTTTTGAAGACATTAGTATAAGGATTTGCACCGTGATTTTTGCCATTTTTTTGATATTGTAATTTTAACAATATTGAATCTTCATTGTAGACAAATTTGAGAACAATAAAATTCTTAAGTGACAAAGTTTAGAACAAAATGATTAAAAAATAACAATTCTTAAATTGTTATAAACTAGATTTAAACATTATCCATTGATAGCAGGTTCGACAGAAGATCATAAAAAAATGCAAGGGTTCACCCTTGTTGAAGTTCTAGGTTTCTGAAAATTGTAGCATACTCCAATTTTGTTGTTGACAAAAATTTATTAACTAAGATAATGTTTCGGTTGAGAGTTTATTTTATCTCTCAGCTGAGAGTTTTTTCCACAAACATAGTAACCTCCAATTAAACTAAACTATCTACCGAGAGTTTGAATTAACCTTATAAAACTCTCAATTGATAATTTTAGTTGAGAATTTGGGTAGAGCTTGTCTAACTCTTAGGCTGAGAATTTAGGTGAAGAATCTAAACTCTTGATCGAGAATCTCTTCTAGAAGATTCTCAATCAAGAATATGGGTAGAGAATTTGATTCTCATGTGAGACTCTAGGCAAATAATCAAACTCTCATACGAGAATATACGTAGAGAATCTAACTCTCATACTAGAATTTGGGTTGAGAATTTAAAATATCAACCAAGAATCTCTTCCAAAAGATTCTCGATCAAGAATCTGGGTGGAGAATCTACCGCTTGACCTCGAATCTAGGAAGAGAATATAAATTCTTAGTTGAGAATCTCTTCCAAGGATTTTGAAATTGTTGTTCAATTTTAATTTCTCATTAGAGAACATAATCTCTCAACTAAGAAATTTTTAACCTGAGTTAAACTCAGGTGAACTCTTAATTGAGAAATTATTAAACTTTTGAGAGAGATAATTTGTTGGTTTTTTTCTTAAAAAAAAAAGAAATTTACAATCCCTCACTATGCCTCATTCCAAAAACTGTTAGCCATCTTTACATTTTCACTAGGCTAAATATATAAAAAAATTATAATTAAAACATTGTGGCATCCCCTCCTATTCCCAAATAAATGAATGGAGGGCGACTCAACCACCAACCATAATAGTGGTCAATAATCTTGAGGGACTTGACTATATTTGAACCTATGAGCTATGACCTCCTTGTAGGTGAAAATCCTTGGGGTAGATGATTGAATCGATTGAGCTAATCTTGGGGGATTTATCCCCTGTCCCTTACCCTTTTTGGCATTTACATTAACAAGTTAGAGGAATGTTTGGAAGAAGAAATTTATCCTCGTACTTCTTTTGTTGGAGTAGTCATCATCCTTCTTCTTTATGATAATGATATTGTTCTTATGGTGAGGCGTCCTTATGATCTTGACTTGCAACTAAAAATCTCAAGGATTTATGTTGTAGTATGGTTATGATAGTAATCATTGACAAAACAAAGGTTATAATAATCAAATCCTTTAATATCACTTATGGTAATTTTTCATATGAAAATAACAACTTAGAGGAAGTCACTTCATACAAAATATCAAAGTCAACCTTCATCACAAGCTTACCTGGAAGTATAACAATGAAAAAATAATTAATGGAGGGTGGAAATCATATTTTGTTCTTGAAAACAATTGTAAATCAATGGACTTTTGGTTGGTGTAAAGAAGGGAAAAAAACCCACCTCTTTGAGACTTGCCACTCTTGTTATCTTATATGGATGTGAAGTATGGGGCTACAACATCTCTAGACAATCATAGAGAAGGATTGGAGAAATCCATGAGCATTTTATAATTTGTAATCTTAAAATTAAAAGCAATACACCCTACCATATCCTCCTCATAGAAGTTGGTCTTTCCCCCATTGAGAGTATGACTATGACTAGGTATCTAGTGTACAAGCAAAAGATAACCAACATGAAAGACAAGATGCTTTTTAAGATTGCTTGAAACTCTAGCCAAAACCACCCATGACTTACGAGGGGTTGGAACAAAGATGCTACATCTTGTCTAAATCATTAGAGAACATAGGAGGAGGTCACTTTACAAAATATCGATACCATTAAAAATGTTGTTACATTTAAATTTAAGGAGAAATTATGGTGCAATAAAAAATTGGAGGATAAGAGAAAATTAAGATACTATAAAGAGGTCACTAACCCTAATCTAGAAGATCAAAATTATCCTTTTGTTATAACTAGCATAAAGAATAAAATAACTCTTGCTAAAATAAGAAAGAATTCTCATGATCTCCATAGTAAAACATGGAATTGGACAATTCCTAAAACATCTTGGGATGAAAGAATTTATCATCTTTGTGATATTGATAAGGTGGTGGATGAATAACATTTTCTCTTAAAATGTCCTCATATGCCTACATTAGATCTCAATTTCAAAATACTTTCAACAATGCCAACCATCCTAACCTTTTAACTCATCAAAACTATGGAGATTTAAGAAAGATCATCTCCAATTTTAGTCTGATTGAGCTTCAATTCCCACTAAATCCCATTGGGTTACCAACCTAGAAACATCATGAGAAACTTTGTTTCAAACAATACAATTGAAATTATCAAGCTAACACACTATGATATAAGATTGATTGGCATACTAATCAATAATCAATTTCTCAATAAGATTGAAGATTGACACATAATTTTTCTTTTTCTATCATCACACTTAAATAAGACTAGCACAACCACATGATTGTGGCTGATGAACGCAAAAAGACTTACTGAAGCAATGGAACTTGAACGGAACTTACAATGAGGTGTTTTATATATCTTTGTTAATTAGGTAAACGTGGAAATCATTGATAATGGCAATAAAATATTAATTATATTAAGTAAATGTGAAAAAGTAAACAAGGAAACGTAAGCATTAAAAAATGAAAGAAAGTTATGAACATGAAATCTCATTCATGATTTAGGAGGACGACTAAGAATATGCCAGCATCCTTAATTGCTAGCCATAAGATTAATTTTTATAATTAAAAGATCATTAATTGTACCCAGCTTCAATAGGTATACTTTGGGCGTAATGACTTTTAAAAAGAATTAGATTAAAATAAATTTATAATGATTTTGATTTTTTTTTTTAACTAAAACAGATAATTTTTATTGAAGATCAACCATCATTACAAGTGAGCAGCTTCTCGCTTAATCTAGATACATCATTTCATTCTTACATAGATATGAGAAGTGGGATATCCGTAGCTACGGGTTAGGGATCCACAAGGGGGTTTCATCATTTTTCCTGAGCACTCTTGAAGCCATTTGACAACCCATATTCGCCTTTGCATCCACTTCCTTGTTCGATCCACGAAGGATGTGGAAAAAGCGAGGGGAAGAGACGTCTTGCAGCACTTGACAAAGTCTTTGTAAGGCCTTGTTGATTATTGGATTTTTGAATTGTTCATTCGTGTTTAAAGTCTTAGTCAGGATTTCAGAATCTCCAAAGATTTGTATTTCTTTAATGCCATTTTCTCACGCTATTTAACAAGCTTTTAGTAGCTCGATTGATCCGGATTATTTTCGGCACGAAATGAGAGCGGAGATATAACACAGAAATATTCAGAGATATTGCAAGCGAGACAAAAATATAACAGAGATATAGGGGAAATAAAACAAGAGTCACAGGTATACAATAATACACGATTTCTATTAATGAAATAAATGTACAGAGACTGTAAAAGTACAGAGCGAAAGACTCGCTAGAATGGTGGTAGCTTATCTCTGAGAAGAGATGTGACGGCTACTTGCATTCGCAAGAATATGATTATTACAATGAGGATCTAAGGGCCTTTTTAACATAAGTAAAATCCAAAACCCTAACCCCGAAAGATGAAAAGCCAAAAGGTTTGTGGGCCCCGATGGGGGTAGTTGATACGTCAACTTCCCAGGGGCGTAACTTTTGCATACGATCTCTGTTTGGGGCACTTGATAGCTCATTGGAAATATCTATCTGAGAACTAAAACTTTTGGGTGAGAAACATTAATCTACGTTCCATGTTGCTCCCCGTTTTCTCAAAAAAACATCGTTTAGGGCCTCAAAATGACCCCGAAAGTTAAAAACTGCTAAAAATAGTAAATTACCAAAATTGCCAGAAACATGTTTTGGGCCAGTTGGAGAAGGTGGGTGGCCACCGATATCCACCTGGATCAATCCTCCCTCCTTAGGAAGCAATGGTCTCCATTGCGTTGATTTCCTGGGGGAGAGGGGAAAGTGATTATTGAATCTGAATCTTGGTGAGTTGCTTGCCTTGTTGGAACCGTCACGCTGCTTGGTTTGTTGAAGGTCATCACGAAACTGTGGTTGGAAGGGTTGGATCTTTTTAACCAGTCTGTCTACATGAGATGACTGTGTGCAGAAGGAATCTTTGTGCTTTGCTACAACCTTGTCGACCTGCTTCTGGTGGATAGAAGGTTATTGGGCCGAGGTTGTAGTGGTTGCAGTATCCTTTTGTTCCCCTTTTGAACAGATTGTGGAGAAAATGAATTTTGTAGTATGAGATACTACCTTGTGGCATTGTTTAGGTGGGGCAGTAATTGGAACTACCTCTAGTATCCTGTAGAGATGACCCCCTAGAGTAATAATGACACTACGGGGTCGAGAATCATAGATAGCATGGTGTTTCCACATATATGGTTGGCCCAAGAGAACATCATAGAAATCCAGTGGGGCAACATCACATAATACCTCATCCTTGAAGGGTTGGATGCCGTATGACAATCGACATTGTTGGCTGACACGAAGATCTTGTCCTTGGCGAAGCCACCTAATGTTGTATGGTTGCGGGTGTGGTGTTGTCGACAATCCCAACTGTTTGACGACCTCTGTTGAGATGAGGTTCTTCTGGCTTCCGCTATCAACAATAAAATGCAGCGGAGTCCCCTTCACCCACATCTGTGAATGAAAAAGGCACTCCCCCTCTTCTGGATCTGTTGGTTCTTCTAGTTGAATTGTTGTGGTCGTGACAATAGCAGTGGGGTTTGCGTCAATGATCTGTCTTTTACCAGTATTTTCATAATCAAATTCGGAATCAGGGTTCGGCTCCTTGTCTTTGATCTCGGCCACCAATGACTGTTTTGAGCGACATTCATCGGTGTTGTGCTAGGGGATTTTGTGGAAATCGCACCATTTTCCGGTGTCCTTCTTTGTCTTCCCGTGACCCTTCTTTTCCTGTGGCTTGGACTAGTTTTCAGGAGACTGTTTGTTAGGGCTATCTTTTTCATACTTTGGTTGTTGTGGATTTGTAGACCCGAACTCCCGTTTGTTCTGGTGCTTAAATTTTTGCTCGATTTTAACAACATATCGATAAGCAGCACTGAGTGATGAGATGTCCAGAAAATCCATTTCAGTTTGGATGTATCTGTGTAGAGCCCCACGGTATTTCAGAACCAAATGTCGCTCGGAGTCTTTGATACCCAGCTTGGTGCACAAAGTATGGAAGCTATTGGTGTACTTTGGAATTGATTGGCCCCTCTCTTGATGCAGTGTGGTCCATCTCATGTATTGGTCCTCATAGTTGCCAACAGGGTAATATTGTTCCTTTACCGCATCCACAAAAAAATCCCAAGTGGGCTCAGCCCCATAAAATCCAGACTTCTCTGTGGAACTCTGCTCCCAGAAAGTTTCCCACCAATGTTTGACATGGGGGAGAGACTTAAGGAGTGTGAAGGTGATCTTTTCCTTGTCTGAAAAATTATGAACAGAGAAATAACCTTCTAGCATATTTAACCATTTATCTAGGGCATCTGCATCTATTTGACCTTCAAATATAGGAATATCAAAATTAACCTGTACCTTGAAAGGCAAGGTGCCTCCAAAGTGGTCACTTGATGAAGATGCGCCTGATGCTATCGGCAGGCATTGAAGGATGTGGGAAAAATTCTCCATCATTTTGTCCCTCTGTTGCATGAGAGCTTGCTCAAGCAACAGACTGATAGGATCGTCTGCTCCGTCGTTTTTATTTTCTTCCGCCATTGAGGGTTTCTTGGGTGTGTGAGAGCGATTGTCCTCAAGAGAGACAAGCTCGAGACCCAACTTTCTATACTAAGACCTCGTCGGGGACATGCACTGAAAACGATCAAGAGCAGCCTGCTCTGATACCACTGATCCGGATTATTTTCGGCACGAAATGAGAGCGGAGATATAACACAAAAATATTCAGAGATATTGCAAGCGAGACAACAATATAACAGAGATAAGCGGAAATAAAACAAGATTCACAGAGATATAGTAATACACGATTTCTATTAATGAAATAAATGTACAGAGACTGTAAAAGTACAGAGCGAAAGACTCGCTAGAATGGTGGTAGCTTATCTATGAGAAGAGATGTGACGACTACTCGCATTCGCAAGAATATGATTATTACAATGAAGCTCTAAGGGCCTTTTTAACATAAGTAAAATTCAAAACCCTAACCCCGGAAGATGAAAATCCAAAAGGTTTGTGGGCCCCGATGGGGGTAGTTGATACGTCAACTTCCCAGGGGCGTAACTTTTGCATACGATCTTCGTTTGGGGCGCTCGATAGCTCGTTGGAAATATCTATCCGAGAACTACAACTTTTGGGTGAGCAACATGATCTATGATCCATGTTGCTCCCTGTTTTCTCAAAAAACATCGTTTAGGGCCTCAAAATGGCCCCGGAAGTTAAAAACTGCTAAAAATAGTAAATTACAAAAATTGCCAGAAACATATTTTGGGCCAGTTGGAGAAGATGGGTGGCCACCGATATCCACCTGGATCACCGATAATTTCAGCCTAATTATTTGTTCTCTGACCAAGACCCCAACTAAAGTTGTCTTTCCAGGTTCCATCCGAGGAGTAAATCACTCCACTTGCTCCTGCTTTCCCTGGATTTCCCTTGGAGGCTCCATCGAAAAAGATTGAGGCTATGTGTTGCCTCCTCCACCAATCTTGAAAAACTGCATCTTTGTCTCGCAAACGCCAACTTAAAGTTTTTGTAGGGCGGGCAGTGGTTTGAGTTTTGTCTCGGAAGGTGAAGGTTCCGGTCCATTTATTTTCTTCGGGGAGAAGAGTAATTTATTTCATGGCGAAGTGATTTG
This sequence comes from Picea engelmannii, assembly GCA_009831015.1. Lineage (NCBI taxonomy): Eukaryota > Viridiplantae > Streptophyta > Pinopsida > Pinales > Pinaceae > Picea > Picea engelmannii. Next base: position 372,511 of record ML776716.1, on the reverse strand, counting down.
TCATCATTTCAAGGAGAAGAGTTTTTGCTTCCACTACCACCGTTGAGGGGGAAGATGGCATGTTGTTGAATATCTGATCATTTCTAGCCAACCATAGTTTCCAGCAAATATATTTGGTGATGGCCTGCCAAATTCTTCTCCAGATTGGACTGCTTTGAATTTCTTGAGGGTATTGTGCCTTCCATGAGGAAAATAATTCAACCACTGATATTTGTCTCGGGGCTTTGACATTGAGGCCTTGAAGGGAGATTTTCCATACTTCTTGCGCGAAAGGACAGTCTACAAATAAATGGTCCATCATTTCAAGTGCTTGGCAACACATGGGGCATCTATGAGGTCCTATGAAACCTCTTTTCGCCAGATTTTCGTCGGTTAATATTTTCCCATGCATTAAAGCCCGGCGAAAGAAGTTGACTTTGGGGAGACCGAGGAGGTCCTAGACCTGCTTCCAGAGGGTCGTTGTCCCTTTCAAAGCTTGTGGGGTATAATGATTTTGATTAAATAATTACATTTCACACATTTAAAAGAAAAACTTAAACTTAGGCACTTAAAAAAAAACTTGAAACCTTTACTGAAATAGAGTCACAATAAATCATAAAACATAAACGTACATACAAATCATAAAATTGTATGAATTTAAATTGAGGTTTTAGGATGAGATTGACTCTTTCGGATTTAATTTCAATTACATTTAATTAATTTATATTTTAATGGATGAATTTTGATGTGTTTTATTTAATTCAGTTTTTTTTTATTTAATTTAATTTTAAATTAACATGAGTTCTCCAATCCATTATTCAAATCTCGAATGAAATCGTGGGCTTGATTATCCCATTTTTTTAATAATAATTTTGATTATAATAACAATAGCTTATCTATTGTTATCAATATCGATCTCATTTAAGTGGCTTATAGTTTATCTATTGTTATCCACATCATTTAAAAACAATATCAATCTAATTCAAGTGTGTGATAGTTTATCTATTATTATAAATATCATTTAAAAATATATATATATTAAACATTATAACATCGAATTTATCCTTAAAAATTTCCATACAAAAATTAATTGAAAACTTAGTATTCAAATGAATCTTATGCCAAATATTAAATTTATTTGTTTAATTAAATTTAAAATTCAAATCAAATCAATTAAGTATATGATTTCATCATCACATGTAAATTAATTAACAATTAATTAATTAATTACAACTCAAATGTGATTTGATATCTTTAAAGTACACTTTCCAAATCTAAATATGAGAGAACTCCCCTATTTAAATTGATAAAACTTGTGCCCAAAATTAAAATTAATTCATCTATTATTTAAATTATATACGAGGTAAATAAGTTTACTTCTATATGGATGAGTGAGGAGTGAGGGAAGACATCATAACATAAATATTGAAAGTAAAAAATATATATATTAATAAGATTAAGTATTTAATACATTTGCAAGTGCATGAGATATTGAAGAAGTGGCAAGAAAAGTACAAGACTTAATATAATTGACATAAAATTGAGAAAATATTCATGGTGGGAAGCATAGTTTGATTGTATCTAAACAAAGAAAGGCAATAGGGTCCTTGTAAGAAAATTAAGGCTCTATGATATGGTTCTTTTGAAATGTTAGAAAAGGTGGGTGATAGTGCTTACAAACTCAGCCTAACCCATATATGCACATTTACTTGGTAATGAATGTAGAAAATTTGAAACTCTATGAGTTTTCCATGTTGGACCAGAAAACTAATGTGTAAGTCTTACTTACCTTAGAGGAGTTAGAACTAGAAGCTTAGGCATAGTTAGCAGAAGATATAGTTTTGAAAAAGAAGTCTAGAACAACCAGATAGGGAAAGAATGAGATTTGGCAAGTTGGGTTAAAAGGATAACTTCTAGGCAAGATCAAATGGTACTCCACGGAGAAGGTAGAGGAAAAAATTCTTCACCTCCTTTAATAAAAGCTTTTGGGGATCAAAAGTCTCCCTAAATGGGGAGGTGTGATCAAGAATGTATCATTCTATATTTTTTTCATCTATTTTGGTACTTTGTAGGTGGAAAAAGTTGAGTTATTGGCTTGTAGAGCCCATTTTAAGGGCATGTCATGCTTTGGTGATTTGGGTTCTATAACCTTTCAATCTTGTTTGAGGCCTTAAATTGACCTTTTTGGGGTTAAAACTTTACAAATAAATTCCATAGCCTCTCAATGTTATTCTACACATTGAGAGCTTTCTAATAGTGTGAAGAAAACCTCAATCAAAGTTCATATGTAGAAGTTAAATGTCTCCCACAAATTGACCTATCATATTCACTAACATGATATTGAGTAGATGCCATGTCAACTCACATCACTCACACATGTGGAGCTAGTCTCCTACTAAGTTTCAAGAAGATTTAGGAGGGTCCAAAACCCTAACACTAATTGAGACATTCAAAGACCCTAACCTTTACTCTAGATGACTTTAAGGCCATGTTAAATATTGGGTTGCTCAAAAAGGAAGGGGTTCTAGGGTTCCATTCTTATTGTATTGGGTATTATTCCATATGAGCATAAAGAAGGAAGAGTGGGATATTGAAGTAGAACAAAGGAAGTAGAAGATCTTGTGAAATTCATACAGGCCATAGTGTCCATGGAAAATTCATAGTGAATGCCCCTTTCTTTGTATTTACATTTCACAATTGTGAAGAAAAGAGCATAACGTAGACATCTTACTTATTGGATTTTCCGAAGGTACATCTTGTGTTCATTATGTGGATGGTTTGGGTATTAAATTTTTCCAAAATACATATCTTGTTCATTATGCCGATGATGTGTTATTTTCTTAGTTTCTTTCTTAAATAAATCAACATACTCAAATATTGTTTATAAAAACATTTTAAACTATTAAAACCCTCTTTAAAAAATAATACTGCAAAAATCCTTAAATATATAAAAAATTGTGCATAATCAAACAACTATTTGCCAACTCTATTCTATACCACACAAAGTGTCAAGTATATAAAGTTGCCAATAAAACATACCATAATGAAAAAAAAAAAAAAAAACATTAAATACTAACATATACTATAAATCCCTATCCATCTTTCAAATCCTTATAATGGTAAAAAAACAAAAAAAAACAGTTGGATGCAACATATTCTATCAATCCCTATTCATCTTTCAAATCCTTATACATATAAAAGTAAAACAAATCATTAGATTTATATATAAATTCATTTATCTTTCAACAAATCATTAGATTTATATATAAATTCATTTATGTTTCATATTTTGTGCAATTATTATTTTATATATAAATTAATATAATTTTTATTTTATTTTAAATTTATATATATATTTTTTCATTTAATTTTTAAATAAATTAGATATTAAAATAAATATCTTTCTTTTAAATAATTCCAAAATATATATATATATATATATATATAATAATGAATAACTATTATAATATAATATAATAAAGGGTACTGTCATAAACTTTCTCAACTCTTTCAAGACATCCAATACCAGAACCAAAGGCCAATGGGAAGGGGTAAGTCTTCTTCAACCTAAGTGAAGGGTTGTACAGATTTCTCAACTCTTTCAAGACATCAAATACCAGAACCAAAGGCCAATGGGAAGGGGTAAGTCTTCTTCAATCTAAGTGAAGGGTTGTACAGAAGAGCTCAGGGCTGTCATGTCCCTTCAGAACCCGCACATTTGACTTTGTAAATTTACAAATCATATAAGGAGATCACAATAATTGCAACAACAATTTTTTTATCGCGCAGGGCGGTTTGCGAATGGTCGCTTCCAAGAGGCAAGGAATAATATCAGATCCACGTCTAATAAACAAATATCTCAGAGGTGGAGGCCGCTGTATATTCCAAAAGGACAATCCAGTTCTGTACGCGGCGACGCAGGTAGAAAAATTCAGAACTCAAGGCTATAAATTGAGGCCAACTGATCGATCATTTCCATCGATTACACTTGAGATCGCAGAAAAAATCGTGTGAGAAATGGCAGACCAAAGCATCTCCTGCATCGGCAATGACATCGAGGCCTCGCCGGGGAATTCGATGCACGGGGTCACTGGCAGGGAGGCCACTTTCGCGTTTTCAGTAGATGGTAAGCCCATAGGCACCGATGGTAGCAACGATAATTTATTCAAGTTACCAGTGGACTCAGAGCACAAGGCCACGCGTTTCAAGCTATTCTCTTTAGCGAATCCCCACATGAGAACGTTTCATCTGTCGTGGCTCTCTTTCTGCATATGTTTCGTGTCCACATTTGCAGCCGCGCCGCTTCTGCCAATCATCCGAGACAATCTCAATCTGACCACGCAGGACATTGGCAACGCCGGGATTGCGTCGGTGTCGGGCTCCATCTTCTCCAGGCTGGTCATGGGAGCGGTGTGCGATCTTATTGGGCCACGCTACGGCTGCGCTTTCTTGATCATGCTCTCGGCGCCAATGGTGTTTAGCATGTCTTTGATATCGTCTGCGGGAGGATTCACTACGGTGCGCTTCCTTATTGGATTCTCCTTGGCAACCTTTGTGTCGTGCCAGTACTGGATGAGCTCCATGTTCAACAGCAAGATCGTGGGTCTTGCAAACGGGACTGCAGCCGGGTGGGGCAACATGGGAGGGGGTCTCACGCAGCTCCTCATGCCTCTGGTCTATGATTTGATCAGCAAATCACTCGGCTCCACTCCTTTCACTGCCTGGCGAATCGCATTCTTCATCCCGGGCGTTTTGCATATAGTCATGGGCATTGTCGTGCTCACCTTGGGACAAGATTTGCCAGATGGTAACTTCCAGACTCTGCAAAAATCTGGGGATAAGGTCAAGGATCAATTCTCCAAGGTATTGATTATCCTTCCTTAAGCTTCATGTCATTAGAAAATTCTATACAGCTTCACTAATTAATGAGATTTCTGTCGTTGGGATTTTCAGAAGTGATTGGATTAGTAACAGTTTTTTTTGTCAATAGATGTTTTGGATCCAAATCAGGATTCATCTTCAAGATACGAAGTCTGAGTTTTAAATGATGAGAAGAGATGGTATTAAATACTAGAGGTGAAAGAAAACCTAAGTGTCCTGAAGATGGATTCTGATTTGGATCCTTCCACAATTTATTGACAAAACAGTGAAATCATTATTCTGGATTGAAAAAAACATCCA
>ML776716.1:350497-364502 GCA_009831015.1 Picea engelmannii | reverse complement strand
ATTGCTAAAATGATAGTGGAGGCTTTAAACTACAATGTTTGAATCTATGTCAATTTTCACTGCACTGTTTCTGAGAGGTTAGCTTGAGTTAGGAAGGCTTTCTTTAGTGGAGTCATAGCTTTAGCTCTGAGTGACCTGCTACTGAGAGATTTAGAACAGCAGTGTTTATAATTGAGTGGAAGGTGGTTTGTGGCCAGTGAGTAATTTATCAAAAGATAAATGTTTTGTTATATCTTTTTATACTTAACTCATTCTCTCTCATAGTGACAGTAATCTGTTACTGAGAGATTTAGAGCAGCAATGTTTATAATTGAGTGAAAGGTGGTTTGTTGACAGTGAGTAATTTATCAAAAGATAAATGTTTTGTTATATCTTTTTATGCTTAATTCATTCTATTGGAGAGTGACCTGTTACTGAAAGATTTAGAGCAGCAGTTCTTATAATTGAGTGGAGAGTGACCTGTTACAGCAGTGTTTATAATTGAGTGGAAGGTGATTTGTAGCAAGTGAATAATTTATCAAAAAATAAATGTAATGTTTTGTTATATTGGGAGTGACCTGCTGCTTTGTGGCCAGCAATGTTTATAATTGAGTGAAAGGTAGTTTGTGGCCAGTGAGTAATTTAACAAAAGATAAATGTTTTGTTATATCTTTTATGCTTAACTCATTTTCTAACTCAATGTTTTGTTATATCTTTTTATGCTTAACTCATTCTCTGTCTATGTTTTTATTTAAATGTTGTTATGAATAATATGTTTATACATATGTATGTTTGCATGGCTGTTTATTTGCATAATTCACTTGAGATGCATATCATGATGGTAAAACTTTTTTTCACTTTCAAAAATTTATGTAAATATAAATTGAATTATATATATATATATATATATATATATATATATATATATATATATATATATATATATATATATTGGTTAAAAATAGTTGTTGTAAAATTAAAATTTGTTTCTAATTAGTTAAAATCCAAATATATCTATTAAAAATGGAAATTTGACAACAATATATTTTTGAGTAAAATTTTCATGTCAACTTTTACCTCTTGCAAAAGAACACATATCTAAGTTAAATAAAAAAAAAATACAATAAGTGAAATAGATTTTTGAGAGCATGGCTATGACTAGATACCTAATGTATAAGAACAAGTTAAACATGGAAGACAAGAGGCATCCTAAAATAGCTTCAAACTCTAGCCATGACTACCTTGGACTCAAGCTGGGATGGCATAAAGATGCCCAGTCTTGGCTAAGTCATGGGGGAATCATGGATATTATTAAAAATAATATTAAATCAAAATTTAAGAAGAAAATGTGGTGTGATCCAAAATTATTGAAAAAATGAAAATTAAAATATTATAAGAAGGTAATAAACCATAATCTAGAAGATCAAAATGATCAAGTTATGTTTTGACAAGTCTAAAGAAAAAAATAATTTATATTTTTAAAAAAATTTGAAAACTTCTCTTAAAATGGTTTTAACACTAAATTAAATATTTATTATATTTTAAATTAATATAAAATTATAATTTATAATTATATTAAAATAAATTATAAAGATATATTATAATGTTTAAAAGTAATGGTAAAAAAAATACTTTTTTAATTAAAAATATTAATTATAAATTAAACACCATTATAATAATTTTATGTTAATGATAATGGTTATTAATATTTATTAAAATTAATTTTAATTTAACACAAATTATAAGAACTTAATTGATTTATAAAATTTTATAATATTTTTTTATAAAAATATACAAAACATGCTATTTAGATAGGATATTTAACTATCCAAATTACACTTCAGATGAAATTGAGATAATATATTTAAATAGATGTAAAATGCATTTAGTTAATGTTATTGTTTAGTAATTTATCTAAAATATTTATCGTGACCCATGATATACTAGAATTTCTACTTTAAAAATCTTTACAAATCTCGTAATGTCATGGACAAAATTTCAGAAGTTTCTACAGAAGATGATGTTTTTTCTATAGATGACATAAAGTTTGGGGTTAAGCAACTTACAAACGGGAAAGCTAAGGACATTGAGGGCTATCAATGATCCCCACATACAAAGGCTCTTCAATTAGTAGTCAAGCAGGGCTTCCCTAAACCTTGAACTCAAAGCCTCATTATACCTATTTTTAAAAGTGGAGATAAAAGCAATCCCTCTAATTATAGGACCATTATGATTAGCCCCATTTTACCCAATCTATATGGAAGTATTTTGGAAAAGAAGATAAACATCTCGCTAGAAAGCCATGAAAAAAGAGTTAAAGGTCAAGCTGGTTTTAGAGGTTATAATTCAACTGTGGACCACTTATCACACTTAGGATCATTGCAGATGAGTGTCGTAACAACAAAGTCAATCTCCTTTGTTGTTTCATTGAATTTAGGAAAAAAATTGACACTGTGCCTAGGTGTAATGTCCCATTCCAATTGATCATGACAGAGGATGACTTAATAACCTATACGACTCTTGTAGGCTATAGTTAGCAAGGAAAAGGGAGTCAAGGCAGTTTATTTGGTGTCACTAGGTTAAAAGAATGACAAATTCTAAAGTGAAATTAAGTAAAAATAAATAATTATATTTAAATGAAATTGGAGGGAAAATAGAGGGTTTGATTTGGTCAAAAAGGGGAAAGATCTAGAAAGCCCGAAGGAAGGATAAATAGAGGGGTAGCCCTTCTCTTTGGAATTATGATTTTATCTCTCATTTTGGAGTGCTCTTGGAGACATTGTTTCGTTGGGGTTTAACAAAACCCTTCCATTAGTGAAGCTTAGTTTCAGTGGTGCAATATCCACCCTAGCTAGACAAGAGGGGAGTCCACCTAGGATTTCCATTGGAGCTTCAATTGGAGGTTTACATAGGAAGTTTGTGAAGGTTTCACGGAAGAGGTTGATCCATAATTTTGCAGGTATCAGGAAGGTTCCAGAGAAATCGTGGTTAAGGGCACCCCCGTGGGTTGAGTACATGGTGTCCCACGAGGTCTTGCTAGAGGTCCAGCTTCGTCCCAAATGACCTCAGCGATCAGGGTTCGCAACACGTTGTTTGGATCATATCTGTGACGGTCACAAGAGGGATTGGAAGGTCGTTTACGGAGTGGAAAGTGTTGGAGCAGAGTGTTGTAGGGCTTGGAGAGCATTGAAGAAGTTAATATCATTTATTGACATCATTCCAGGTTTTCTTTTGAATTGTTTCTGTTAGTGGATATTGCAACTGCATTGCAGCCATTAGACCTATGTGTTTAAGAGTATTTTGTTGTTGTTATTACAACCATTAGAGATAGTTATATTGCTGTGATTTGGGGGTTTCAAACCATAATAAGATACCATGGTTATCTACTCTATTTTTTGTGTAATGGATGCATGCAATGTGTTTGACAATATTCCTATATAAGAAAATTGTTAGCAACAACATTAATGCAAAGTGTTTGACAAATTTACACAAAGAAATAACAATTTATGGATAGTAAACATAATATTCTAGCCTAGCCTAGTTGGGGACATTATAGTGGTATCAGAGATGGTGATCTTATCAGCCTGTGATTTCTTGAGGCATTGATGCCAAGGAAAACTAGAGGACGAGGGGAAAAACCCACCCCAGGATCAGAGATATCAGAAGAGGTAGAAGTAGGAGTTATGGGGGGTCATCCTAAAGATAGGACCATACAGTTGTTGGAAATCATAACCAATGGGCATCAACAATTAACAAAATTCATGACATAGTTCTTTTTTGGCAACCAAGCAAACCAAAACTAGGGAGGTACCAATGGGAACCATGCAGAGGCCAACCATAGAGGTGGTAGGACTCTTGAAGGGAGTAATACCTACGTTCTAACACCGAGTGTTTTCCAGGTAGGTAGCAGAAAGGTACCCAAACCATTATTGCCACCATTCCTTGAGGAGCAACATACAAGAGCATAGGAACAACAAGGGTTGACTGACGAAATGAACTCCTAATTTAGGGAGTATCAATTGCTAGAAGAAGGATCCTAGGAATCCATGTCTTACAACAACTACTGTAAGCTCAAGATGAGGAACAAACCTAGTGCAGGCCAGAATCAACATAAGTTTGATCTCCTACGCAAATTGGGGAAGATGATTATCTCATATTTTGATGGATATGATAGGTGCACAGCCTAAGCATGGGTACATAAGTTGGACACTTATTTCCATATTAACCCGATGACAGAGGCATAGTCAATTAATTTTTCACCCTACACTTGGATGGGGAGGCTCATGCGTGGTGGTACCATGGGCTATTAACATTGGGCATTCCAACATCACATCATATGAGGATTTCACCTAGAGGATGATGGATAGGTTCGATAGGAAGGATCCTGAGATCCACTTCAGGGAGTTAGCACAGTTGAGGCAGACAGGTATGCTAAAGGATTATGTCACGGAGTTCTAGCAAATGGCAGTCATGGTGACTGATATTTCTGAGCAGAGATTGGTGTTTCTATTCACAAAGGGCTTGGATGAACCCTTAAGAGGTTGGGTGAAGGATTTCAGTCCAAAAAAACTACGAGAAACTATCATGAAGACCCAGGATATGGAAGACACAGTCCCCAAGAAGACATTGGAAAAAACATTTATCCCACAGAAGGGTCAGGTGTCAAAACCTCCCCAGAAGACATGGACACAGAAGGACAGGTTGGATGAGGAAACTCAGAGAGAGATAAGGAGGAAGAAGCTTTGCTACAATTGAAAAGAGCCATGGGAATCGGGTCATCGATGTATGTGAAAAGGTAAAGTCCATAATATTGAGGTGGTTTCCGATGAGGATGATGATGATGATGATGAGGGACTTGGATAGAAAAATAGTGAGCCATCACACCTTGATGCTACAGAGAAGGCACCATTGCAGGATTACACCAAGGGAGTGACCATTGCCACTCTTTCAGGAGTTCCCAAATATTACACCTTCATGGTCAAAGGCATCTTGCAGGGGTAGAGGGTTACAACATTGATTAATGGTGGGGCCACCCACAACTTCATTGATTTTTCACTGGTCACTGGGAGTAAAATCCCTGCAGAGGACTTCGAGGGATTCAATGTGGTAGTAGAAGATGGGTACAACATGACATGTACTCAGAGGATCAAGGGATTAAAAGTAACATTGGGCAACTATATGTTGACTGGTGACTTTTATGTCATAGATTTAGTAGATACTCATATGGTCCTCGGAGTTCAGTGGTTGAACTCATTGGGAGATATCCACATGAATTATCGAGACATGAGGATGGAGTTATAGGAAAAGGGTGGACAACAAGTCATCCTAAGAGGTATGTCGAAAGGTGCCCCTGGGATCGTGTCTAACCAATGCATGGAGGCCCTTTTTAGACACGAGGACATGCCATCTTGCACAACAAAGAGCTTGATCACCATGGAGAAGCCATCACAAGATCGCCAACATTACCACACGGATATCCAGACATTGCTTGGAAAACATGAAAGAGTGTTTGAACCATTACCAACAGGGAGAACACCTGAAAGAGGATTTGAGCATGTCATTGAGCTAGAAGAGGGGTCAAAGCTCGTGATCACCACACCATACAGGCATATGAAGAAGTTCAAGGATGAAATAGAAAAGGCCATAAAGGAGTTGTTGGAGATGGGGCACATCAGGCCTAGTTCTAGTCCCTTTGCTTCGTCTATGGTATTGGTAAAGAATAAGGATGACATAATGAGGATGTGCATTGAATACAAAGTGTTGAACAAGAAGACCATCAAAAAATGGTACCCGATACCCAGGATTGACGAGTTGATAGATGAGTTGCATGAGGCAGTTCACTTCTCAAAGATTGATCTTCAATCGAGGTACTATCAAATTCGAGTCAAATAGGAGGACATCCACAAGATAACCTTCAGGTTCCACTAAGGGCACTATGAGTTTCTAGTCATGCCCTTCGGGATGACTAACACACCCGGTACCTTCCAGTCATGTATGAACCACATCTTCAACAAGTAGTTGAGGAAATTCTTACTGGTGTTCTTTGACGATCTTTTGATCTACAATGGGACTTGGGAGGAACTTATGAAGCATGTAGGCAAGATTCTCACCATTATGGAGGAGCATACGCTTTTTTCCAAGGAGGCAAAGTGTGAGTTTGGGTTGACAAAAATCCTCTATCTGGGGCATGTGATTGGTGTTGAAGGTGTAAAGGTGCATCATGAGAAGATCCAAATGATCCTAGATTGGCCCACCCCCAAATCACTCATAGAGCTGCGAAGATTCTTTGGGATATGCAACTATTATAGGTGCTTTGTGAAATGATTTTCACAATTGGTTGCGCCATTGACAAACCTCACCAAGAAAGGGGCGTTCTGATGGTCAGAGGATGCACATGTATCATTCGAAAAAATGAATAAGGTGATGAGCAATTTCCTAGTTTTAACACTTCCATATTTCACACATCCTTTTGTCTTGGAGTGTGACGCATCCAGTGAGGGGATAGGAGCAGTGTTGATGCAAAATCGACACCCGATAGATTTTGAGAGTAAGAAGTTAAGGGATCCAGAAAGGATATATATAAACTATTATAAGGAGATGTTGGCCATCATGCATGCATTGGCCAAGTTCAAACAGTACCTGGTGGGAGGACGTTTTGTGGTTAGGACTAACCACAACAACTTGATATATTTCTTGGAGTAACAAGACCTAGATGAGAGGCAACAAAAATGGGTGAGTAAGGTGTAAGCATATGATTTCGATATTGAGTATGTAAAGGGGAAGAAGAACATAGTTGTTGACACCCTATCTAGGAGACCTGCGACCTTCTCTATGACAAATATCTCAACATACTGGAAGTCCATTCCTTTGGTGGAATACTCCAAGAATATGTTCACCTGTGAGCCGATGGAGGGAAATATTCAGGATGATAGGGAAAGGGTAGTGGATGACACCATCTACTAAAAAGACATGATCTATCTTGTCCCTGAGTCCACACTCAAGGATAAGATTTTGAGGGAAGTACATGACGCACACCTGGTAGGGAACCATGGGTATTTGAAGACCTATAAGCAGGTGAGGGAGATATTATCCTAGAAGGGTCTCAAGGAAGATGTACTTCGAAATGTGAGGGAGTGCATGACTTTCCAGTAGAACAAGTCAGAGTTTACACATTCTGCGAGACTACTTCAGCCATTGGCGATTCCAGAGCAGAAGTGGGACAACATTTCCATGGACTTCATTGCAGGGTTTCCAAAGGTACATGGCAGGGACTGTATCTACATGGTAGTGGAAAGATTAACTAAATATGCACACTTCTTTTCCATTCCTTCAGAGTACAATGCATCTCAGGTAGTAGATCTATTCTTCAGGGAGGTGTTCATACTACATGGTCTTTCGAGGAACATAGTGAGTGACCGGAATATCAGGTTTCTCCACGTGTTTTGGTAGGATTTGTTCAGGTTATCTAAGATAGAGTTGACACCTAGTACTAGATATCAACCCCAGACAAATGGGTATACTGAGATAGTAAACAAATGGATTGAAGGGTACCTGAGGAACTATGTGTTAGGGAAGCAACAAGCATGGATAAAGTGGTTGCATCTCAAGGAGCATTGTTACAATACCACTCATCACATTTCCATTGGGATGAACCCATTTAGGGAATTGTATGGTTATGATGCCCCATCTTTTGTTGATTTTCCATTTGGGGAGAGCAAATCTCCCAAGGACAAATATTGGTTACAGAAAATCCAGGACATGTTGAGAGTCTTAAAGGAGAATTTGAAGGCCACTCAAAATCAACAGAATATATATGCATATAGGCATAGGGTAGAACACAACTTTGAGGTTGGGGACCTAGTATTTCTCAGGTTACAACCTTACAAACAATCGTCGTTGAAGAAGAGTGTTGTAGATAAGCTAAAACCTCCCTTTTATGGACCCTACAGAGTGACCAGGAGAGTTGGGGAGGTAACATGTGAGATGGAGCTACCAGAGGGTAGTAGGATCCACAACACCTTCCATGTATCCTTCCTCAAGAAGGCATTGGGAAAGAAGGTCACCACTTTGACATATCTTCCTCCACTAGATGAGCAAAGGCAGTTGGTACTAGCTCCCGAGAGGATCGTTGATGTCAAGGAGAAAAGGCTAAGAAGCAGATTCATTCAAGAGTACTTGGTTGTAGGGAGGGGATTTAACGTTGAGGATGTTACTTGGGAAGGAGAATAGATCTTACAACACCCTAATCTAGAGTTGAGGACAACCAATCTTGGGAAGGGAGGCCTGTAATGTCCCCTTCCAATTGATCATGACATGGGATGACTTAATAGCCTAGATGACTCCCGTAGGCTATAATTAGCAAGGACAAGGGAGTCAAGGAGGTTTATTTGGTGTCACTAGGTTAAAAGAATGGAAAATCCTAAAGTGACATTAAGTAAAAATAAATAATTATATTTAAATGAAATGAGAGGGAAAATAAAGTGAGGGTTTGATTTGGTAAAAAAGTGGAAAGATCCAGAAGGCCCGAAGGAAGGATAAAGAGAGGATTAGCCCTTCTCTTTGGCATTATGATTTGATTTCTCATTTTGGAGTGTTCTTGGAGCCATTGTTTCGTTGGAGTTTAGAGAAACCCGTCCACTACTGCAATTTAGTTTCGGTGGTGCAATATCCACCCTATCTAGACAAGAGGGGAGTCCACCTAAGATTTTCATTGGAGATTTAGTTGGGGTTTGTATTCAGTTGGAGGTTTATGTAGGAATTTTACGAAGGTTTCTCGAAAGAGGGTGATCCATAATTTTCCATGTATCAGGAAGGTTCATGAGAAAACATGGTTAAGGTCACCCCTGCAGGTTGAGTACAGGGTGTCCCACGAGGCCCTGCTAGACATCCAACTTCATCTTGCGAGGACATTATCGATCAAGGTTTGAAACATGCTATTTGGATCGGATCCGTGAGGGTCATAAGAGGTTAAGAGAGAAATGAAGAAGTTAATATCATTTATTGTCTTCATTCCAGGTTTTCTTTTGAATTGTTTCTTTTAGTGGATATTGCAACTGCCTTGCAACCATTAGACCTGTCTGTTTAGGAGTATTTTGTTTTTGTTATTACAACAATTAAACATCTTTGTATTGTTGTGATTTGGGGGTTGCAAACCATAATAATATTCCATGGTTATCTGCTCTATTTTTTGTGTAATGAATGCATGCAATGTGTTTAACAATATTCCTATATAAGAAAAATGTTAGCAACAACATTAATGCAAAGTGTTATTATAAAGAATTTTAGTGTTAAATAATCCGAGCGCATCTGTTGCCTGAGAGCCGAGGGAATCCATGATCCTTCCCTTGGGAGGCCCCTCTGGTGCATTGCGCACGAGTCCCTCTGAGCCACCAATCGCCTAAGGGGTCGCTCCTGCGATGCATTCTGCCCATAGAGTTTCTTTCCCTCTGAAGCCAAATGTGCCCTATTAGAGGCAGGGAGCAACCACCTCCCCTCACGCCCTCCGTCAATGAAGCAACCTTAAGAAGGTTTTTACTCGCCCAAGGAAAGAAGAAATAAGGAGGAGTTGTACCAAAGTTCATCAAAAAACTAGATGAGGTCCCAGAAATTGATTTACCCCCAGCCCAACACATGTGCATAGTCGTTTCTGTGAAAAATCCAGGTCCTATAAGCTTGTCAACTAAGTCTTTCTTTGACCACAGATTAACTCTAAGTTTCAACTGTTGATAAAGTATTTGTTGTTGTTTTAGGACAGCCAACAGTCCAAGAACTTCTTGCTGATTTGTTACGGTTGCACTTCCAATTTTAGGTGTTCTAGCATGTAGTTTTAGTAACCAAAAGTTAGCACATGCATACTAAAATAAGTAAAACACACCTAAATATCTTTACAGCTGAAAATGAACAGATCTAAGAGACTAACACATCCATTTTTGTACACAGGTATTTTTGGTCAACATGACCCTAGATAAAATCCCCCCAAGGAAAACCAGTTTGGGATATCTGTCTATATAATAATGATCAAAGCAAGAGATACAACAAGTAATGAAATACAATGGAACCTGTATACATAGCAAGCTCCTCACGAGCCTTGCAACAAGAACCAAAGAAAGAAGTGCCCAAACTGTGGTGCGCCCTCTCCCTTTGTTTCCCTCTGCACTGAACTGAAGCACCCTAGCTCATCAGTAACCTAGTGAAGAAATCCATCCACAGGAATGTGCTCTCCTATGTTGCCTCTCGACTGAAATTGTCAGAGCTCAAATCCTCCAAGCAGATCTTCTACCAGGTAGTTGCCAGTCCTCTCAACATGTGCACCCTCCTCCTAGAAAAAATGATCACCATAAATAAACTAAGCCATAAAATGAATGTCTCTCTCCATAGAAAAAGGCACCCAAGCTCTCCTCTCCCTATGCATCAGACCTCATCCTGATCTGACAAGTCCTCCTCTCCTGATGAGAAAATGATGGATAATAAATGTGCCCTCCTCCTCAAGAGGCACCCCTCCTCTATATGCATGCTCCCTCTCATAAGTGAAGGCTAAGACTCCATGGAAATACTCTCCATGCAAGCTCCAAGCAAACACAAGCTCCTCCTCAAGCTCTCAAGGGTTTTGTTCAAACCCTCATGAAGTGCACCCTTTTTCTCCTCAAGATTTGTGCCCCTCTTCACTTCTCCAAAACTCTCAAGTGAAGAATGAGTCTCCAAAATGCCTTTACCCTCTCTTTAGCCTCCTCATGCCAACCCTAAAATATCAATGGCCTAGATTAGATCTATCCAAGTCTAATCAATGGGTGAGATCAACTCCAATAATCTCACTAAGGAAACCCACTTTCCTTAGTTGATTTATGTCTATTAATTCACCCACATTGTGAATTAATTGTCACTTTATGACTTAAGTGACATATTTCACTTTTGACTTAAAACTCCTAAGTCAAAGTGAAATTAGAATCATAAAGTAAAGTACAAGGGTAATAGTCTTCCCCCTTTGTGCTTAGAGACTCATAAGCACATGGGGACCACTTTCCAAGGTACCCAAATCTCAACACTACCTCTTAACGAGGAAAGTGCTCGTCGCCGCCAATATCATCCCTACAGTGGACATGGTTGCCTCCTGGCATATGCTTGGTGAGTATGGTTGTACCCTAATCACTGAAAGTGGACTCTGTCACAGATCTACTCAATCTGTATGATCTATAAATGGCACTGACTCTCCATCTATCCAAGATCACCTAGATCTCGGCATCACACCGAAGATCTCCACCTTGGTCTCCCACCAAGGATTTCCTCCTACTCCTGGCCTCTCACCAAGAGTCTCTACTCTTTTCATCTCACCAAGAGTCTCCCCCTCTTGGTCTCTCACCAAGAGTCATCAACTTGGCCTCTCGCCAAGTCACCTCCACCTGAAGTCGATCCAGAACCTGATCTGCCCGTCTCAGAAGCTATGTGAGGCTCAAGCCTCTGTGGTGCCCTGCTGCTCCTCCTCATCATCCTCTAATGCACTGACTGCTCTGAAACTGTAGCTATACTGGGTGGACCAATCACCCACTCTAAAGATGTCCAGGTACACTAAGTTTGATCTCCCTCTGAATCATTGTTGTGTGTCAGTCGGTCCTCATCAACTCGGTCTCCCCAACTAATGTTGGATGGTGTAATAGAAGATAAAGTAGTAATGAATGCACACTCTCTCGCAAACTTCTTCTCGAACTCTATCTCCTCTGTTGTCGCTACTAAAACATCCTGCTTCTTCTTCTTCTTAGGACATTGTCCTGCATAGTGACCCATCTCTCCACAAGAAAAGCATATCACTGTGCTCATGTCTCTCCTCCGCCCACTGTTGTTTCTCTCTCCTCCTTGTGGTGGGGCCCCAAACTTGGGACCCTGTTGACCTCCACGACCGGTCTTCTTCTTTCCCTTTGTCCAAAGAGCAAGGTTCTCGTCACGAGAAATTGTCTGTTGCTACTATCCAGAAGCCTCGGTTGCAAGCCTAATCTCCTCTTGGACGAAGTCATCCCACATCCTCTCCCATGTAGGCATAACCTCCCTGGAAACAATGCCCCGTACAAATGGACCCCACAGTTTGGTGAAGCTATTCATAGCTTTCCTCACCAAAGAGTTAGGGTTCACAACCTCTCCGACGGTTGCAAGCTCATCTCTGATCTGTGTGTATCTACCAAGGAATGAAGTAACCATCTTATCCTCGAGCATGTGAATGCCCCTGAGTCGATCATGAAGAACCATCTTCCGGTTCTCATTAGAGCTCTCATACAACTTGCACAAAGATGCCCACATCTCATATGCAAAAGTCTTGTCAGTCAAGTGGGGAATAATGTGATCTCTCATAGCATCACATATGATCCTCTTTGCCTTGTTGTTCCTCCTCCTGAACTCTGCAACCAAGGTGGGTGCAGTGACAGGAATGGGAGGAACAGTTGCCTCGACTATGTCATGTAGCTCGAGGTCCTCTAAGACAAATACCATCCTCGCCTTCCAAGGCGACCAATTGCTAGCCCCAGCTAACCTTTCCTCCACACGCATCTGAGATACTAACATATCTGCCAACTGTGCTCACTCTGTTGCTCCCAATGCAAAGGAATGATGCTTCACTCCTGTCAACACAGGTGTGAAAAGAGGCAAGTGAATCCACGACCTCACTCCTAGTCAGTAGGTGTGAAAAGAGGTCGTCTCTACAGCCTCACTCATGTCCACGCTGGTGTGAAAAGAGGTTGTCCACAAGTGCCAAAAACTGCCCAACCGTCCTCTGCAAAATTTTTCCCTCTAACAACCATTGAATGAGTCAATGGTTGTCTACAAAAATATGCCAAGAAGATGTATATGACAGCCAACAAAATGCTATCCCAACTGCTCAAAATTTCAGCCACCTCATCTCTGATACCATGTGAAAAATCCAGGTCCTATAAGCTTGTCAACTGGGTTTGTCTTTGACCACAGATTGACTTTAAGTTTCAATTGTCTGATAAAGTATTTGTTGTTTTTTTAGGACAGCCAACAATCCAAGAACTTCTTGCTGATTTGTTACGGTTGCACTTCCAATTTTAGGTGCTCTAGCATGTAGTTTTAGTAACCAGAAGTTAGCACATGCATACTAAAATAAGTACAACACACCTAAAGATCTTTACAACTAAAAATGAACAGATCTAAGAGACTAACACATGCATTTTTGTACACAGGTATTTTTGGTCAACATGACCCTGGATAAAAACCCCCCCTAAGGAAAACCAGTTTGGGATATTTGTCTATATAATGATGATCAAAGCAAGAGATACAACAAGTAATGAAATACAATGGAATCTATATACATAGCAAGCTCCTCACGATCCTTGCCATAAGAACCAAAGAAAGAAGTGCCCAAACTGTGGTGCGCCCTCTCCCTTTGTTTCCCTCTGCACTGAACTAAAGTGCCCTAGCTCATCAGTAACCCAATGAAGAAATCCCTCCACAAGAATGTTCTCTCATGTGCTGCCTCTCCACTGAAACTGTCAAAGCTTGAATCCTCCAAGCAGATCTTCTACCAAGTAGCTGCCAGTCCTCTCAACATGTGCGCCCTCCTCCTAGAAAAATGATCACCATAAATAAATTGAGCCATAAACTAAATGTCTCTCTCCACGGAAATAAGCGCCCAAGCTCTCCTCTCCCTATGCATCAGACCTCATCCTGATATGACAAGTCCTCCTCTCCTGATGAGAAAATGATGGATAATAAATGCGCCCTCCTCCTCAAGATGTGCCCCTCCTCCATATGCATGATCCCTCTCATAAGTGAAGTCTAAGACTCCATGGAAATACTCTCCATGCAAGCTCCAAGCAAACACAAGATCCTCCTCAAGCTCTCAAGGGTTTTTCTCAAACCCTCATGAAGTGCGCCCTCCATCTCCTCAAGATTTGCGCCCCTCTTCTCTTCTCCAAAACTCTCAAGTGAAGAATGAGTCTCCAAAATGCCTTTACCCTCTCTTTAGCCTCCTCATGCCAACCCTAAAAGATCAATGGCCTAGATTAGATCTATCCAAGTCTAA
>ML776716.1:317696-340353 GCA_009831015.1 Picea engelmannii | reverse complement strand
ATACCTTACCCACTTGTTTCATTCCATTTTGCAACTTTCTTTGCCACCAGATGAGAGTTGTACCTGCAAGTCTCAAAGATGCCAACTTTATTTGTGTGGCCTCATCCTTGATCTGTTGCACACTGCAGTAAACCTCCATCTACTTGATCCAATTGTCGAGTTTCTCTGCATTTACTTCACCATCATATATGGGCAACTCAAATTTAACATCAAGTTTTAACAATGGCATTTCATTCTTATGCTTATAAACATGTTTCTTTCCATTAGATTTAGAACTTGAACTTGAAGAAGGAGGTGATGATGGAGGTGAAGGAGGAATCTGAGGATGATCCTCTTCCTCTTCACTTTTTCCCTTTGAAGATTCACCCAAAACTGGTCTCTTTCGTTCCAAGTAATCCTCGTACAAAACTTTTACCATCTCCGACATAGCAAGGAATGTTTTCCGGAACCTTTCTCATCCTGAGAAATCCCTTCTTCCGATGCCATCTTCTCGCTGTGAGAAGCTCTCTTTCTTAATCCAATTAATGGATTCTCTGCAACAAGCTCACCTTCACCACGCTGTAGCTTTTCCCTGGTTAACATGAAAAACTCAAATCCAAACGTCAACTTGCTCTGATACCACTTGATCCATAGGATCTTTTAATGACTATGGTTGAGTTTTAAATTGCATGTGTCAATTAACCCTTTTAAGAAGCTTAATGAAAGAATGAGGAAAAGAGAGGAATTATGACAGCCATATACACATATGCAGATCTGAAATGAAGTAATAAACAACAAACCATAGCAAGAGAATTGATAACGGAGTTCGGCACAACGTTGCCTACGTCTCTGGGCCTTTGTCTCTGTGGGGGAGGCTTCTTTATTTCTGTTTAAAAGCTCAAAAGTACATCAAAGCAATGCCAATTGGATACAAGACTGATCTGGTCATGTTCTTCCAGATCTCTAGAACCCAGCAAAGAAAACGACACGCAAAACGGATGTCCGGAGCTCCTAGAAATGGCCTGCAAACGTCTGCTCCTCAATAGCTTCCCTACATAAAAATGGCTTTGGTTTGGCTTCCCTTCAGCATAACTCTGCTCTGACTGTCCTTCATGGCCTCAAACAAGCCTAGTTTTTATAGATCTGAAGTTGGTTATCCATCCCCAACTTCCTCCCAAAATTTGGCCTCCAAAAATGCCCAATATCTCCCAAAAATGGATAAAATCCATCATTAACAGGCATAGAATCAAATAAAAATCAAAACTATACAATAAAAAACCCACTTTGTTTTAATAATAGGGCACAGCCCCCTTTTCTCCGCGCGCGCCCCTAAACTTGGTCATATGGATATGATGTGGCCAAGTGCCAGCCCATAGGGTTGTGCGCTGGCCCCCTTATCCCGACATATCTGGTCATGTGGCAATAGGTAATGGGACCACGCCCTTATTATGTGCTAACACCCCAATGTTCCAGCGGCTAAACCACGGTCATATCCCCGAAAGGAATGGAGAACCGATGCTTACAACGCTCGCTGGAGGTTATACACAGTCCACGCTCTCAGGTTTATGTGGGTTATGCGACCACGGGCTGGGGCTTAGCCCCAGCCCCCTCCTTTTTGCGCCATATTACAACATTCACTTTATATAATTAATGTTTGGCTTACATAAACAAGCTTCACACATGGCGCGTTGGTGGTTGGGACTTTACCAAAGACTTTTCCCTTACCATCAGGTCGCGGGGTCGAACCCCATGAGCTTCATAACATTTTACTAAACATAGTAACCAATGACGGGGTGCCACGTGGCACCACCCCATTTGCCTACTGCCTGCCATGTGTCAATCGACAGTTGGTCCACCATCAGCTGCACGAACCATTGTGTATCTGCCACATGTCCTTTCCAGAAGCTGCCACGTCATCTCCTGCACAGTCATCATGTTGATGTCATGCTAACATCAGCATTGACTTTTTGACCAGTTGACCTTTGACTTTTTATTTGTTTGGGCTTTTGATCAGAACGCCATAACTTTCACATACGAAGCCTGTTTGACGAAGTAATTATATGGCCGAAATCAGGAAGACGAGACGGACGCAATGGCGTTGGTTTTGTCGGATTCCG
This sequence comes from Picea engelmannii, assembly GCA_009831015.1. NCBI lineage: Eukaryota > Viridiplantae > Streptophyta > Pinopsida > Pinales > Pinaceae > Picea > Picea engelmannii. The sequence goes on along the minus strand of ML776716.1, from coordinate 338,257 downwards.
AGCACTTTCACCAAATTAGATCCCATTTTCCAAATATTTGTCACAATACCGGCCTTCCTAACCTTCCAAGTCATCAAAACTTTAGTGATCTTGGAACACTTCTCTATGTTTTTCAAGCATCCAAAAAACATTTTAAATAAATCCAAGCAATCTCTCTCTTTTCTTAAGATCCAATAAACCAATTTAAACAATAGAAACAATTATAACATAGTAAAATAGTAAACAATTATGATGAACACAACATTGAGTTAATATGGAAATTAATAAAAACATGTTTTCCTAATAAAATATAATAATAAGATATCTAAATATCTAGTTTGCATCTCATGTAAAACCTAAATATTATATATGTTTAGAATGTATTTAGTAAGTGTAAATGTTTAGTTAATATGGAAATTAATAAAAACATGTTTTCCTAATAAAATATAATAATAAGATATCTAAATATCTAGTTTGCATCTCATGTAAAACCTAAATATTATATATGTTTAGAATGTATTTAGTAAGTGTAAATGTTTGTGAATTTGACTTTTAAATATTTTCCATAATATCAAATTATATATATAATTTGATTTGAAAATATTTACCATCATATATTTATATTTAATATTTATTTATTCATACATACATATAATGATAATGGTTTTATATAAAAGACATAATTATGAAATAGTAAAATTATAATTAAAGTGATTTCACCATCCATATATATATATATATATATATATATATATATATATATATATATATATATATATATATATAATTAATAATACTAATTAGAACAAATAAATACCAAAATATATATATATATATATATAATTAATAATACTAATTAGATTTGTTACAAAGCTAACATATGCATATTTCTTTTTTAATTAATACATATGTTTAAAATAAATTATATTTGAGTTATAATGATATATATTATTATAAATTAAGGGGAAAAAACAATGAGTATATATCTTTAATATTTTCTTATAATATTAAGTAGTAATTTTTACTTTCAATATCTACTCTCAATATTTATTTTACAAAGAATTAACAATAAAAAAAAAAATGAATATGAAAAAGTAATTTCTACTTTCAATACCTATTCTTAATATTTATTTTACAAAAAATTAACAATAAAAAAAAATATAAATATGAAAAAACAATGAGTAAGTATTTTTAATATTTTTTTATTAGGTAACAATATTTACTTTCAATACCTACACTTAATGCATATTCCATTCTATTTTCTTATGATATTAGGTAACAATCTCTACTTTCAATACCTACTCCTAATGCGTATTCTAAGAAGGATTAACAATTAAAAAAAATATATGAAAAAACAAAACAGACCCTTTTTATATGTCTCAAGTAAATTCAAAAGGCAACTTTTTCAAGTAAATTCAAAAGGCAACTTTTGTCGCAGGAAAAGATAAATTTTCACTTTCTAATTTGTAGAAACAAAACAGACCTCTTTAAATGCCTCGAGTAGATTAAAAAGACAACTTTTTTTTTTTTTTAAATAGATTCAAAACGCAACTTTTATCCAATGAAAATTCAAACTTTCACTTCCTAATTGGAATCATTCATATTTCTTAAAATTTTAAGAACTTATTTCATTTAGTTTTGCAATAGGAACAAAATAAACCCAAGAATAATTAGTAGGAACAAAATAAAACCATAAAGAAGATAATGTAAAAATTTTAAGAAACGAAGATTTTTTGGGGATATTTGTTTGAAATTTGATGAGAAATTGTTGGATTAATAGATTTAAGTGATTATTTCTGTAAAATCCGAGTGTCTTGATAGTTTTTTGATATGCTGAATCCATTTCTGCATTTAGAAATAAAAATAGATTATGAACAACAAAAAATAATGATTCGTGTAAATTTATATGACCAAATTAAACCAAAAAAACATTTCTTAGAACAACTAACCAACACTAATTGATAGAATACATGATAAACACATACACAACGAGATTCAAACCAGAGATATCCATTTTGGGTATTGCTATTACATAAAATTACACCAATGCTTTAGCTATGTGTTTTGCTTCTGCCATACTGCAGAGCTTTTTGCACACCATTGTTTTGTTCTCGGTGTCTGTAAAGTTCTTGCTCTGCTACATAAACCCTCTCCTTTGATCTGCAGTCTCACTGTCAATGTGAAAACAATGGAGGCCCCAAAAAAACGCTCATCTTCATTCATCCGACCCTCGATTATTCGGGAGTGTTGAAAGTTTTCGCAACAAGCCTGTGGAGTTCTCGACCGATGAGATTTTGGAGGTGGAATTGCAAACGCTCCATGTTCGATCATTGCAAGGGTGACATGTAGCTCTCTTTGTGATCTAGTGGGTGATTTTGTTTCATCTCCGATTAAACAAAATGTCTACCGTGTGGCATTTTCCATCGATAGCGAAAAAATGATCTGTTTTATGGATCATACTTCCCCATTTTGAAGGTTTTTGTCCCTAAAGCTATGTAACTTCAATAACTCGGGCTCTTGGCTCCCAACTATGGGCTCTGACTCTGTCTCTAACTTCTAGCTCTGGCTCTGGATTCTTGCTCTGGTTCTGGCTTTGGATCCAGCTTCTTATTCTGGCTCTTGAATATAAATTCATATGTGCCCCTAAAATTTCCGTGACTTGTTCATCTTGCACAGCAATATGCTGTAAATGTAAATAACAGTAGCCACATCTTATTTGTTTAAGAAACACATGCTTTCCCAAGGCCAACTACAAGTGCTCATCGATGATACCATGTTGCTAGTTTCGCTCTCTCTTTGTATCTTTTCCATGGTTCAAGCCTCCTCCCTTCTCTAGAGTTAAACCCAATAGCTGCAAACTCTATCAACAATTGGTTCTCATGGTAGACACTACATCTGGAATTTGATTTCCAGTAGTTACTAATAACTTACTATAGCTTCTTGCCCACCAAGCTACAACAAGTGGTTTCTGTTTTCACTAAAGTAACATTCAGGTGCCCACGCCATTATCATAATACTTGGGATTGTGGTTGTTGCTGATATGTGTATCTCCAAGATCTACAATTGCCAATACTCCTTTATAAATCACATGGATGTAAGGATGGATAATAAAATTCAGTAACGCCTATAGCTGTCATTTGCATCCTTCAACTCATGTATAAGCATACTCTGCTATTAGTGCATATGGCTGAAAACAAAAAACTCTCTCTTCTCATTATTCTGTTTGGAGTGACATGCCACCTTACTTCTCCATGGAATTGGAGCTACTTATACTCTCAGTGGATTCGAGCTTGTTGCACAATGCTCACCTTATCCATTCCGTTCTCTTGGTTGCCCCTAACCTCTATTATATGAAGAGGGAAGGTGCATAACTTGGGAATAAATAGTGTTCAATCTTCAACTTGTTGCCACAAAGTTGGAATCTTTATCAAGGTTTACTTTTATTCCCAAGTTGCTTGGGCCTCTATGTGAACACCCCTTCAAGCAATTTAATGTTGCTACAAGTGGTTCAACATGATTCTTCCTCCCTGAGGTATACTCATGCTTTCCAGACCTTATGCCAACATGCTACTTGTCATCCTCTTGGCCTTCAAAACTTTTGGGGATAAAACTTGACTCCTATTAAACTTCTTCCTCCAACACCATAATAACATTCTGGTTCATGAGTTATTCTTGAAGAAGTCAATCAACAAAATAGAACCATTATTTTCCATCTCTGTAATAACCATGGAATAGAACCCCATTATCCCATCATAGTGGAAACGATTTAATTCTCATTGCATTCTCATAGATGCTACTCAATCTGAATGTGAATTTCGAGCCTACCGAGGGACACCTTGCAAGAGCTCTAGCCTGCAAGAATTCAAAAAGGATCTCTTAGAATGATTACCTTGCAATGATGAGGAGGCTACCCTTGTAGAAGTCTTTGCTCTGCTTCTTTCCTTCACATCGGCTTCTTCATTTAAGGTTGTCCTTTTCATTCTTGGGGCATTCTCCAATTCTTCCCTACCAAATCTTAGCTGCCATACTTTCTTTGGTTTGCCCAGTCGATTCTTAGGGTGAAGCTACGGATGGAGTTTTCAGCCTTTCTATCCCACTCTCTTTCATCCTACAATAACTGCAATAATTTCTACCACTGCTCTTGGAAATGTTTGGACAGTGGAAACCACAATGGAAACCTACTTTTGGTTTTTCTTCCCTTTTTCTGATTGCTGACATGACGAATGGTTCCAGAAACATTCCTTCTTCTTGAAATACTTGGGGTCTTTGATAATGGGTTGCTTCTCCCAGCACATAGCAGCATTCCTTAGCTGTCACAACACCACCTAAAGATCTTAACCCTTCATGTGGTGGTCTGAGTATTAGCTCACTAGGTTCTCTTGGTCCCTGGTCATTCTTACCAAGACCACAGCCAAAGAAGCCTATCTGCTTCCATAACTTGGATCCCATTCCTTTGGTACACCTCTCAAAAATACCAAAATAATGGCTTGACAATCCAGTATTGGAATGTAAATGGGAATGTGAAGAGGTGCTCACTATGATTTCTTTGGTCACGGTCTCTGCATCTCATGAAGAAACAAAAACTTATTTTCTCTTCACATCTTCTAGTTATTTTTATATCTGGACTATCAATTTTTCCTTGGCAATCAATTTCAGCAGATATTTTTGCATGGTTTGAACACTTCTGTCCTCCAGAGTGTCCATTCTGTTCTCCATGACTATGCACTCATGAATTAAGTTCCACATTTCTTCAACTTCTCAGTGGCTCTATAAGGAATTTGGATAGATGATCTAATATCTTTTGCAACTCCTATATTTCCTCTTCCAACCTCTGGTGCATTTTTCKCAGCTCTTCATTTTCTTTCTGAATCTGCTAGCTAATGTTCTGCAACATTGGAGTCTTTCCTCTCTCAGATATTTTCTCATGGTTATGGTATTAAAACTCCCACAAGTATAAAAGAATTTCCAGGATACCGTTGATCTAGTATCTTTTTGGGATTATTTTTTCCTGTGTAAATGCAGGGTCTAATACACTGATTTTTGCAGAGGCAGCAACTCTGGAACAAACTTTGCTATGAATGCCTACTCTCGAAGGTATTGGAGATGAATAAATCATAACTTTTATTATAAGGAAATAAATCATAATAAATCCTAGATCCTGGAAAGTGAATTCCAAAACGTAGAAGATATTCTGTAGTTTCTCTGTATGTTTGCACTTGAGGGCTTGTGCAGGGAGATGTTAAGCAGCCTCTATACTCATGTATCTTGGCACTGTTTTGGTTTAGCTTTCAACTTAGAATTCTTAATGGAACGAAATGATGTTAGTATTCTAAAAAGGATTATTTCTTTTATAAAATTATGCATAACTTATCATTAATTAATGATGTTTTCATTTTCACCTCCTCATACCATACCTTTATGAGCATGTTCATATGCTTAATGCTTGAGCAATCATTTTGAACACCAACAAATATTTGTGAATTAAAAAATAAATATACACATAATGTACATATTGGAACTAATTCTACTATATAAAAGCTTCTTTCTTCTTCTTGATGGGAAATTATTTTTATTCTTTGCCTCCATTTTCTATCATAAATATATATGTAGCAATATCCTCTATTTCCTCTCAATAATGTATCTATGAAATATATGTGGCAATATCCTCTATTTCCTCTCAATAATGTATCTATGAAAATGTAGTATGCACTTGCTTGATTTTTTGTAATGTATCTATGAAAATATATGTAAATATATGTGGCAATATCCTCTATTTCCTCTCAATAATGTATCTATGAAAATGTAGTATGCACTTGATTTATTTTTTTGTGTAAACGTTTCATGTTTAACTTTAGTGTTTCCCAATACACTCTTAATTGGTGAAAAGTCAATCTCGTTTAAGGACTAATATCTATATATATCACCACACCTCCATACCTCGCTTGTTTAAGCTGGCCATGATGGCTCCCTTGAGGGGGTAAAAATGTTACTATGTTTAGGGGAACTGAACCCTGGTTTATGCTGGCCATGATGACTCCCTTAAGGAGGGGTAAAAAATGTTATTATGTTTAGGGGAATTGAATCTTTGTAGGGGAGATATTACCACACTTGCTTTACTAATCAATTAAACCCTCGATAACTAATTCATGATTTGTTTTTCTTCAATCTTGGTTATTATTTTTGAGCTTTTTTATGTGATAGTATATCACACAATGATTTGAGGATTTAAGGTCGAAGTTATTGCCCATTTTATGGTATTTACTATTTTTGGATAATGTTGTGGTTGGACAATATTTGTTATTTTTCAATGTTCCACCAAGACTTGTTTTTCTTCAATCTTGGTTATTATTTTTGAGTTTTTTTTATGTGATAGTATATCACACAATGATTTGAGGATTTAAGGTCGAAGTTATTGCCCATTTTATGGTATTTACTATTTTTGGATAGTGTTGTGGTTGGACAATATTTGTTATTTTTCAATGTTCCACCAAGACTCCGGGACGGGGGGACGCAGGTACGGGGAGACGCACAAGGGGGGCGTGTGGAAGTAACCTCAAATTTTAGGGATTTTGGGAAAATGGGGGACTGGGAACGTCACATATATAATATAAAAAATAAAATTAAAAAAATAAAAATAATAATGATAATATGATAAATCTCAACAATAACATAAATTAATTATATATATATTTGTTTTTTAATTTTTTTTTTAAATTTAATTTTTTCTTTTCTAAGTCTTACTTGGCAAAAAAAATTGGGGGGGACTTCCAGGAGTCCCCCTTTTGTGGGGGGACGTCCAGAAGTCCCCCTTTTCAAGGGGGGACGTCCAGGAGTCCCCCTTTTGGGGAGTCTCGTCCCCCACCTTGGGGAGTCGCGTCCCCCCAAGTCCCCCCGCATCTCCCCAAAAAGGGGACGTGGGGAAACGTCCCCCTTGGAGTCCCCCCGTCCCGGGGACGTGGGGGACGCGTCCCCACGACCCCCACCCTGGGGGACGTGTCCCCGTGGAACACTGCTATTTTTGGATAGTGTTGTGGTTACACGAGTTAGAGGTTGTGGCCTTTCAACCATGTGATAAGGAAATATAGGGCCATTTAAATGGCCACCTTCCTACCTCGTATTGTTATTTTGGCAATCATGCAAGGAGTTAAAAAAATGAGGGGTTGGTCAGCATGGTACCCCCAAGGCTCCACAAAAACTCATCTCAAAGAAGGTCCATGAGATAATGAAATCTCTCTTGATGAATTTCTTGTTGATATTCAAGATTATGAATATGTTATTATCTATGAACATTCAAAAATGCAAACATTGCTTGGTTTTTTTGTCACGTATTCCACTAAAGGCTATGATTAAGGCTCGATGACTCTGTGTTTAGATATGCATGGTTATTCATACCATGACTGAGGGGTTTTTTAATTTTCTTTTGTTGGAGCAAACCATTGTCATGAATTTATTTCATGTAGGTCCTAGCTATGTTGCAACACCTTGGTCTTATTTGCCAATTAACACAAGAAATTTGCAGCTAAAGAAGCTTCCCAACCTTTTTTTTGGTTTGAGTGGAATTCTTTAGTCTCGCCTTGCAATAATCGAGCCTTCTAGAATGTATCTATGTGTCAATTGGTAGTTTTACTTTTCACAAACTTGCTTGTTTCTTTAATGTGCACCCTCAAAAGAGGATTTGCCGCAGGGTATATATTTCCAAAGATTTAACAAAATATGTGTACATCTCATGGGAGATCGATTCATCCATCATCTAGTGTGGTTCATCAACCTTTCCAACACTTTTTTTTTTATGTCTCAAACTCACACCATAAGATTAACAATTTCCCCCTACTGGAAAAAAAATAAAGCTTCTTCTCTCAACACTTCAGAAGCCTTGGGTCAAGCTCTCAACACTTCAGAAGCCTTGGGTCAAGCTCCTTAGGCCTCACCTTAAATAGACAATGAAAAATGGGTATTGTCACACCAATTTCATCCACATGTGACACTCAAGTGATGTTATCCATATATATCCCAAATCAACAACACTTACCCCACCTAATTTACTAAAAACCATGGAGAAAGGATAAATATTTCATGGAGGAACCATCAACAAACTCTACATTTTGACCAAATGGAGAACTGCATGACCTCTCAATTCATGGGGTGGGTGACTATGTAGGAAATTCTTTAATATACATAGTTCACGTTACACCAAAAATGCTTTAATGCTTAAGAACTCATTAATTTTCACATCTCATTGAATGTCATGGTCACTTTTGTGGATTTTTGGTCAAGCAACACCCATTCCAGTCAAATATCTTCACCCAATTAGGATTACCTGTCCATCCCTTACCCATTCATCAATTGAATGCAAGCATATGAGCCAAGATTTGACATGGAGCTCCATTTCCTCCTTCTAGAAAATCTATAAATAAAAACCTCCTCTATCTATTTTCATAAGTTGTTAAGTGCTAAGGTTATACTACCAAAATTGTGTCAAAGAGTGGGAAACCCATTTCTTCCATTTACCTTTCTTGTGTTCCCTTAGCTTCATGATACTCATTTCCCCCTCTAAAGTGTCTATTAGATAAGGGGAAGTGTTTCCCAATTGCTACAAAATCAAAGAGAGCCTATTGAAGGATAGAAAGAACCTTCTCATGGAGAGATCTCTGAGACCACATCTACAAGATTCTCCTCATGGGATATAATGCATGTTTTTATTTCCTCTCAATTGGATAATATAAAGAGCTTCTCCCCCCCCCCCAAAAAAAACACTTTTATGCATCTTAATTCATGTTTGGATGGATATTTAGTTAATATACATGCTTAGGGGATAGTTTTGATATCATTGATTTCTTTTTCATTCACTTATTTGTGTGCCTCGGCTCTAAAACCAATTGGGAAAGGTCTTTTGGTACTACTCCAAAAATCCATAAGAAGAAATGGTGACTATACTAGGGTTTTCCCACTAAATCCCAACCTTGGTTATGTCTTAGGATTTTTTTTTAAAGTATTTTATAACTCTATTTAAATTTTTATTAAGATGAGATAGAACAAAGCTATGGAGCCCCACTTTTTCAAATTGAAGATATTTTTCATTTTCTTTCGCTCCCAAAAATTTGTGCAACAATCAAAAAAATTTATGCACAGTTGTGTAGCCTCCAATTGACACAACCACGCCATTTAGGAACCACACACTACATAATTCACACAAGCATGCAATCTATGTTTGTGTAAGGTTTGAAGTCCTGTAGTTTGCTTATAATATCAATTTTTAAGATCATCTGTTGCATAAGGGAGTAATACGTGCATGCTAATTTTTCATGAATAACTAACTACTTTATTCAATATTGTTTTCAAAAAAAATTCTCAAAGTTAAGGAATTTAATCATTTATTTCAAGTATTTGTCATTTTTAATTTTTCCTTTTCCAAAAATTATATTTCAAATTTCAATTACAATTTCTCACACCACGTGTGCACACATCGAAGGACATAAAAAATATTTCATAGCGAAGTATGCTCTTCACGTTGCACCCTTAACAATCTAATAAGTGATTCTGAAATGGTTGGGAGAGTGTCATACCTCCTTCAACGCTCCTTAAAAGACAACACACTTGGTTCATGCCACCAAGCCAAGACTTTTAAATTTAACTAATATATCTAACCGATTGAATACTCGTTTGAGGACCAAAGCAATTTATAGTCTAGGTTAGGACCATTGAGTTAGGCCTCTAAACAACATTCCATGGTCATTTCTCATTGAAATATAAACGCTTTCTTAGGGGGATTGAGTCCTTTCTTGTAAGTGTGTTTACTAGTATAATTGATGCTCCATATTTTTGGTTTCACTATTAAGGTTGGACCAATGTATTTTTGTGTGTCTTCCAACTCATTCAAATCCATGTATTACTTTACTACTGAAGCCAACAATCGCTTATCCATTACTTATGAAGGGCATCCTAGTGACCAATCATAATTTTACCACCAAGTCACTTTCTTACTAGTATAATTGATGCTCCATATTTTTGGTTTCACTATTAAGGTTGGACCAATGTATTTTTGTGTGTCTTCCAACTCATTCAAATCCATGTATTACTTTACTACTGAAGCCAACAATCGCTTATCCATTACTTATGAAGGGCATCCTAGTGACCAATCATAATTTTACCACCAAGTCACTTTCTCATGGATTGTGAGTGCACCTTAAACAAATAGTGAGATCCCCCTTAGATGGATTTCATCATTCTCATTTTCACTTGCCTTACTCAAGGGGTTTCATCACTCTCATTTGAGACATTTGGAAAGCCCTTTCAACCGTTGTGAATTGCTTGTGCTTTCTTCATGTGTCTTAGAAGTGTGTTTGTTTCTTTCACTAAGAAAACCTCGCCAAAACCATATTTTGTCACCATTAGAAACACATTTACAAACCACATGTTGCACCACATGTGCCTTGTACCCTTTGGATACATTGTTATAGTGACCCATTCATAGAACACATTTCTCTAATGAGCACTTAGTTCATTGCACTTAGACCTAAATATTTTTTATACTAGTGACACCATTGTGAGCCCTTCCCATCCTAGGCACTCTCTTTAGATTTATCGTCTCCCATCTCCATTTATGTTTTCAACTAGGTGAACCACCATTTGGCCCGCCACAATCACTTTTGCAACCATGGTAAGATCTAAAATGATGACATTCTGACAATTTTGAACCATCTAGACTTGTCAATGTCTCATTAATGACCCAATCCATCATGACATCCACTTGGACATACATGCCTACCAAGCTTCCTTGAATATTCCCATGCTCAACGCTTGATTCGGTGGATCCATCCAACCACATGATGACCTTTCATCTTTGGTGATCCTCCAACAACATTATGAAAAATCAAAGAAAATTTTAGGGGCTAAATTAGGGGGTTTGAAATTTTTAATGGGATAATATTTTGTTAACCTACCATTTATTAGAAAAGAAATACCCACAAAATAGTTATACCACTTCTATGAGGGAGAGTAGAGAAAAAACATTTTCTCCCTTTGAAATTCAAGTTGGAGCCTCTCTTCATCCTCGATTTCTAGGAATGGAGGTTTTTGGGAGCCATTCCACCCTCTATCCTTCTTGCAAATCAATCTTGCAGTTCCATTTTCCTATAATTTGTCGTTTGAAGTTCTTTTTTTACACAGAAATTGCCTGCATTTCACAAAATCATGGCTAATGGGGGAACAATTTCATCCCTATAAAATGTCTGGCTTACTCAACGACCTACCCACCTAAAGATGCAATTTCATGCATGGGATTAAGTTTGATTGGAATTTTACAGTGTGGAGGGTTAATTTGCCAAGGTTCCCTGCAGTGTGAATGTGAAAGGCAATGAGCACAAAGGTAAGTGATCTAATCTTAAAGCTAACTTCGCTGATATTAGCTCGAGATCATTGGTATTGGATCAATACTATTGAATCTTGATTAATTTTAATTGTCGTTAATCTCTTGGATTAATTTATTTCTGCTAATTTAGTTGTCTGCTACCTGTTATTATGGTTTTGATCAAGTAGAAGAGGTTGAAATCACCATGACTATAATTTATTTCTGCTAATTTAGTTGTCTGCTACTTGTTATTATGGTTTTGATCAAGTAGAAGAGGTTGAAATTACCATGACTATTATCTCTATTAGTTATTAAAATGTCAATGGAGTTCGTCGTTTCTGTTGTAACTTGAGATGGTTCCTGGCTACTTAAAAACCATGCCAAGATATCTTTAAACCTATTTTAGGCCACAAGCTGGCTCTTTGACCAGAGAGGGCTCTCATGTGTTTTAAGAACACTGGCTGCCCAGTATCACTAAGCAACATTTCTTACAATTAAGCACGTGTGCTAGATTTAAGTGAATTAAAAGGAAGGATAAACAAAATTGAGGATGAATGACAACAGACTGGAATACAAAGACTATAAATCTCTCAAATCATAGGCCTAATCCATTGGGCATGGAGTCTCATCCAACAAAGCACAAAAACTGATATATGAAGATGGAAGAAAAGAGAGTAACAATAAATCTTAGGCCTAGCAGAGAGTATGGAAGTCTTTTCAGATCTAAGATGAAGAAAAATGGTCTTGCTGAGCATCTAAACAATGAATTCAGCAAAATAAAATGAAGTGTATGGACTGAGCACAGTATGTGAATTCAGAAGCATAACACCCGCAAAGTAACCTGTAAACAATCTCTGATGAACAATAGTGGTGGTTGTACCAAATTACTGTTTTTAGCGCATATAAATATGATTGCAAATTACATATTAATTAAGAAGAAATTGAGATGGAATATTAAAGAAACTTAAAACAAAAAATAGAAAAGGAAACATAATGGCTCTGCTGGGAATGAGCTATGAATCCATGAATTAATCTTTCATATTAGAGAAACATTACAATATCCTTACAGGCTTCATGATAAAGAACACGGTTCTTGCTGCTTCTATTTCCTAACCTCTACCTCCTTGTCCAATGTCCTCAGCTGCTTTCTCTTATAATCTTTTAATGCCGAATGGCCTTCTCCTTCTAATCTGGAACTGCTTTCTCAATTGTTGCCTTGAAATCTGGAGCTAACAAATTTATTTTACTAAAAATAACCTCAAAGAATCGAAAGCTTGGAGAGGACTCGACACCTTTATTTGTTTAGTTATCCCACTTTTACTAACAAACTAATTCGCAAATGGATCTCAGATCCACTTTTTCCTCTAACGTAAGACATCACCTTAAATAATTCACAAATGGATCTCAGATCCACTTTTTCCTCTAACGTAAGACATCACCTTAAATCTGGTCATTCCTTTCATTGTCACTTTTAATAATGACCTCCTTGGCACCTTTTCCAAGACTCCACTTAATTCTTCCACAGTAACACAATCCCCATAGGACTCGATGAATTGTTCCTCCACTTTTTCTTTCTAATAAAGAATCTGGCATCCCTTGAGAGTGTGTGCTTAAAATCAATTTTCACCTCATGAGAAGATACATCCAGGGTAGCATTGTCCAACCTTTTTTCAATCTTCAAGAGTGGAGACAAATCTCCTACTCATATATTCTCTACCCATAGAAACCTGAACCCCAATGATCCTCGCAGTAGCCATTTTCACCAAGTAGAATATGTGCTTCGTCAAAACCATCAAACCTCAATTGCAATTCCAAGTTTTCCTCTATATCAAATCTTGTGAGTCCTACTTATCAGATCTCTGTATCTAAGTGGAAATTGCCCTTGTCTACTTCAGGGAAACTAAAGCAGTTTACCCATACTTACCCATATCCAAATAATGGAAGACATTCTGTCTATCTCAGGGTAATAAAGAATTGTCCAAAAACTTGAATACACCCTCTTCCTGCAACACACTTTAACAAAATCTGATTGTGTTAGCTCAAAGTAGTTGTGGCCATGTTTACAAGGTGATGAAGCTACATAATCAAACTAAGAATGTAATCCTCTGTTTTTTGAATCTCGACTGCTACATACTGACATCTCTCCATGGTCAGAATTCTCTGGTTTATAATTGATGAGGAAAGATGTGCACCACAAGGAGTATTGTTCAGTCTGTAAAGTGGAATATGAGTCAAATGAACTCTTGGTAGTGGATTTATCTCTGCTGACACCATTTGGATGAAATCCCAAGAGGCAGAGATAAGCTTCCCTTTAACAGATCCATCAAGAGTTTGAGCATTGACAACAATAAAATCCACATTTCCAATTTTCAAGTGATAATTGCTCTCTCCAAATACTTTATTATATCGTTCCACAAACTGTGGTTTCTGGGAATGAAAACTTGAGTAACCAATATCATGGTTCCCTAAGAGATAATTAATGGGAATATCTGTCGACCTTAATTTCGAACCTCTTTGAGATTGATTGAAAACCTGTCGACAATTGTCCAACGACTCTTTCCATTGTAAAAAAAATGCCCCATACAAGAAATTCGTTGGTGAAGGAATGTCGTTTACATATACTACTTCTCCCATGTCTGCAAATCAGAGATATCATTTGAATTGGATTCGAAAAGCTTAGTCAGGGATGAATTCAATCGATCATTATCTAAAGAAGCATCTCCATCAAGAGCATTAGGTAGAATGTTACTTGATCTCGAACCTCATCATTGTTGCCAAAAGACACCCCACGAAAATACAAATATGTGTGGCTTTTTAATTTAACCAGTGTCGCAAACATTGCACTTACTTCATCGCTGGGCAGCCTAAGTCATGTTTGTGGGTACATCTGTAATAGCTCCGAGGATGCTGAGCTCCAAGAATATCCTTTTGACCAATTCGATGAGCATGATCCTCTGCCAGGTCCTATCTGTCTAATCTGCAAAAGCACGCCAGAAAGGACGAACCCTACTCCATTTATTTCGACCACGAGCATTCGTTAATTGCTTTCAAGACACTCGAATGAGATTGCAGAGAGTCTGCATTCCATTGTCAACTCTGCTGGCGGTCTCATCGTCATACATAGTTCTGTTATGCAAACAAAACACTTGATATGGCTATAATTTGTTCTGATAAAACCCAGAGAGAGAATCTCAGGGTTTTAAACTCTGAACAAAATACACACAAGACAATTAATATCTGTGATTGAGCCCATCAATAGAGCAACCCCAATCTCTGACTCCCCTTCACTAAGCATCGACCCCTAGAAGCATATTCTAGGTGTATATTCAGAAAGCGTGGGTTCTCCTTACTCTTTTCTCAGGCAGAACGCCTCGAGGCTAAAAGTTTGAAAAAAAAAATCTATGTTACAACAGGCAAAACGCGTTCATTAGAAAATTTTGACAATTTTTTTCTATATTACAACAGGTTCGATTGACTTCTTTCATGTATTATCAGAGGTGGCTTTGTAATACACATTATTTCTTAATCTCTTCTATGTCGACGGTTGCTTGATACCAAATATGAAAGAAATTCATAAAAATTGAAAAACGTACATATGATACACTAATCTAGGATATTTTATACCTTCTGAATGAAGTGGACTCAGTCATACCTTCTGAATGAAGTGAACTCATAGTAAGTAGTTTGTCTATTTATATTTTCTTTTGTTATTATTTTTTTTCATTTTTGTTATTGTTTTTTTTTTTCACAATTTTGATATTGTTTTTTTTTTTTCACAATTTTGATATTGGTTTTCAACTTTCCCATTTACTTAAATGGTTTAGAATGATATTTTTATAACTGGATTTTTTACTTCCCTTCACTAAATAATTGAAAGAACACATCTAGCTTGCATTCAATTGGTTTTTGAAAAGTAGCCTAATGATTACAATAAAGAATGAAGATATGATGATGCTTTATGTTGTAGCCTCTATAGCAGGTCTCCATAAAGTATGTTGAAGCCTAGCTGTAAAGGGTATCCATAAATTGTTATAAAGGGTATCCATAGATGCTTTATGTTGTAGCCTCTATAGCAGGTCTCCATAAAGTATGTTGAAGCCTGGTTGTAAAGGGTATCCATAAATTGTTAATGATAATTATTTGTTAGAGAATACAACCAAATTGTTAAACCACCGTGGCATAATATACCTTCTTAAAATTTCGTTCCACATTAACATGTATATTATAGTTTCTTTTATGATCTAGTTGCAATTTTGAACTTCCAACTAAAAGGTAAAGTTTCACTAGCATTGCACTATCTTAATGTGTGTTATGTTCTTTCTTACTTTGTTTTATATTATCATGGGAAGCTTCAATAAGTCTGCTAGTGTCTTAAACACAATGATTACTATTATCATTATGTTCCCTTGCATGGATCTTAGACTAGATTTGTATCCTTTCTCGCTAAACCAATGGCTTATACCTTGTTAATGATTTTATCTCACATTAACATGACTAATATAGTTTTTTTCTTGATCTATTTCCAATTTTGAATGTCCAATTAAAAAGGTTAGTAAATGACTAAATGAGTCCCCTTAGCACTTTCATAAATACCTTTGTGTAGTTGTCCAGCTAAATGAAAAACATGGGTATAATTTCTAGTGGAGTATCCTAGTTACAACTACATGGGGTTTTTTATGTGAGTGGGAAATCCCGCTTACGGACTTAGCATTTAAGGGCTCTAATCATGCATGCAGAAAATGACCATTTAAAGGCCTCTACTTTTTCCTATTCTCCCAACACAAAACCCCACATTCATGCAATACAAAGGTGCAAACAAGATTAGGTAACTCTACCTTGAATCCTTCGTTTGATGTCGATCCCTTTGCTTTCACTCGCTCCTTGACTGCAAGCCTCCTCCCAAAGCTGACCTGGATTCACACATGGACAAACAGAGAGCTGCAAACATGCATTTCATATACTAATTGTTGGGTTAGATGTGACAATATCATAAAATAAATACACAATTTGAACACATAATATGGTGGGACGAAAAAAGTATTCTTTTTTGTATCAATCTTCACAAGAGTAAACTTTACAATATGTGGCTGGCACTGCTCCTCGAACCTGGTCTTGGGCTTCTCTTCACAATGCGCCAACTACTCAACCTCACAATACAATTGCAGGAAATTGGAGCAAAGGGGGGATAAATTTGGGCAG
This sequence comes from Picea engelmannii, assembly GCA_009831015.1. NCBI lineage: Eukaryota > Viridiplantae > Streptophyta > Pinopsida > Pinales > Pinaceae > Picea > Picea engelmannii. Next base: position 321,732 of record ML776716.1, on the reverse strand, counting down.
AGTTTGTATACTCTTCTTCCTCTTCTTTAAATGGGACCCCTACCCCTTCTTTTATAGGTAATTATCCAGTTGAATGATGGACCATAGGCAGTCAAACAGTTTTAGCAATTTCCTGAAACTCCGTTTCTCGTCTGCAACTTTCCATTTTTCGTGCTTTTGTCAGTATACGTGGGTTGTAGAAGGCCTGCAAGCGTATGGATGTGTGCATACGCGGGCTGTAGAAGGCCAGGGCGTGTGTGGCTCAAAAAAGAGGGTTTTTTAGAAGAGCTTGGCTCAAGAAATTGGCAAATAGTATGGCCTGAGGCCAGGTATGTAGGCTGGGTGCAACTTAGGCTTATAACAGATGCCCCCTAAAGTGTGAGGTCAGAAGAGCATCTGATGGCCAAAATACTTTACCAATCTTTATCAATGTGCCAAATGAGTGAGCCCAGGGACCAGTATTCGGGAGCTTCCATATGCAAAATAACATTTTGTCTCTCTAAGGCGGGCATACCCATGCTCGGGATAAAAAACTAAAATCATGGTTGCCAATCAAATACACTGCAAATCCATGTCATATAACTATATAAAGTGTAGCCGCGAGCAATACACAACGGATCTACATCTCAAAATCAAAAGATATACATGTATAGTATCCATCTTCAAGAAGCTAAGTGTCGTTTGATGGTTGGAGATGATGCTTTCAGAGCTCGAGCAACAACTTCAAGATCTTCAAAACTCGGGTAAGAGTGTAATGTGAGTGTATGACTTCATTACCCAGAGGTCTTCGACAGCTGGCCGTGAATAGACAAGAGGATCTCGGTGATCAGGCAAAGAACTTCATTGATTTTGAACAAGGATTTTGATTGGTGTTTTAGGATGGTCGAGCATGAGGACAAGAGACAAACTGCAGAAAAGGCTGACACGGGCTTGGTAAAAAATTCCCTTGGACAGAAGCACGACAAATGATGAGACTCGGACAACATGATATTGACATAAGTTGACGATGCAGGAGGCAACGCCAACTCTCCATATGTTCGGAAGAATAACCAAATGGAGGAGGACACAACTCTATGAGAACAGCTTCCTAAGGTCACACTATATCCCAGATCTTTGACGAACAAATGAAAAGATGTGCTTTGTCCAAGGGCGACTCATTGTGCTGCCAACAAAAAGAAAATAATTTTCCCTTCCTCTTTTTGGGGTATATTTGATATTTTGTCTTTTTCAATAATTTTGGAAAGCTTGAAAAAGAATAAAAGACTGCTACGTTACAAAGGAGGATCGAGGGTCGCAAACATATTAGTTCCAAGTGCACGGAACATGGGGATGCTCAGGGAAAAGGGACATATGCAGGAAAAGGACACTCGGAAAAAATCTTCCATGGGCCAAAGGTGTCAAGACGCAGAGGCAAAGTGCTACAAGGCTTGCGTATAAGGCATGCTTCAGATGGTTCAGTTGAGAGCAACATGGAGCCGACATTAGGCCAAAGATGCAAATATGCAAATGTGATTAATACGACACACAATGGTAACGTCCTTCAATGTAATTTTAACGAGCCCAGAGAAGGTAAGCTTGATGGTTTTTCATATTTAGAGATTCTGAAAAAACGTAAAAGGAGACTCCTCTGGGGTACCTTTTTCGAAAATAGTCTAGTCGGTTCAAAAAAGGGGTAAATTAGCACCGAAAAGACGACTATTCAAAATCATTTTAATGAGTGTGACAAAGACAAGATCACTCAGCAATCTTTTCATTTTTAAGGAGTCTGAAAAGAGCTTAACTATGGACTCTGTATAGGATGTTCTTCTGGACCATTTTAACAAGTGTGAAGGAACAAGGTCACTCGGCGATCTTTTCAATTTTAGGGAGTCTGAAAAGAGCTTAACTATGGACTCTGTGGGGATGTTCTTTTGGACAATTTTAACGAGTGTGAAGGAACAAGGTCACTCGACGATCTTTTCAATTTTAGGGAGTCTGAAAAGAGCTTAACTATGGACTCCGTGGGGGTTCCTTTTTCGTAAATTTAGTCCCTCAGACTCGAAAAAGGGGTAAAATTATACCTGGGGATACTCTTCTAGAGAGATGAAGTTACTAGAGTATACCTTTGTTCCTACAATTGACCATCCGGACCGAAAAAGGGGTAAACTACCGTCGGACAGACGTACCTTCAAATTTCAGTTTAACGAGCGTGAAAGACAACAAGATCGCTCGACAATCTTTTCATATTTAAAGGGTCTAAAAAGGGCTTAAAAGAAGACCCACGGGGACTACAACTCATGTATGAAACTGGTTCAGGTAGAGCCCGCTGTTAGGCTCATACTAAGAGTCTCTTCAATAGTCAACTTGGAAGGTCTCCCAAAAGGGAAGAAAACACAAACCACGGTCTAAGTCCTCCCGCGGTATAGAAACCGTAGTCATGGCTTCAAGGATAGCCTCATCTGAAGGCAATTCAAAATCTGATAAATCACGCAAACGAGGGTCGACAATCCCAAAGGGTGAAGTAAACTGACCATACTCCAGATGACGATGGAGGTTCTGGCTAGGACTAACAGAGTCTATCAGCGAAGAATCACAAGCACGAGGGCTTGAGGATATAAAAACAATGAGATCAAACTCAGAAGGAAACTCAAGCTCACTTGGACCAAGAGGAGGAAGCGAGGGCTCCCATGCCCCCATTGGATAAACCAAAGGATCAATTGTCGATTCCAAGTCTTGAGAAGGCAAACACGATTGCACAGGTTCCTTCTTAGAAGCAATTGAACACCGAGGATAAGACACCACATAATTAACCCATGGCAGGGTGGAGTCTACACGAACACTAGGAACATATAAAAGGGCAGCCTGAACTAATGCTGAATTAGGATGGTGATTATCAGATGCCAGCTGGTCAATAGTGACAATGTTTCCATTGTGAGGGAAATGCATCACCCGGAAGAGTGTAGATACCACAACGTTCATAGCATATACATAATCACGCCTGAGAAGCATATTGAAATCTAACGGGCCTTGCACCACTATAACATCAACAAGGCAGTCTTCCCACCTAACAAGATAGGCAACTGAGGAAGAATCCCCAAACATTCACTAGGACGTCTGTCAAAAGCCAACAACCCATGTGAAGCAGACACAAGCTTGGGAGATCCCAAGACTTTCCAAACCGAGGATGATAAAATACTTGCAAAGGCTCCTTCATCTACAATACATCGATAAATGTTTTTTTAATTAACTTCAACCCATATTTGAAAGGGTGCGGAGGAAGGAAGACGAGGCTCAACAAGGTCATTCGAATCAAAGGAAACCATCCTAGGGCTTGGAGGGGGTGTGCTCGGAATGAGCGGAATGCCCCCTTGTTCTGAAAATCCTGAACTGGAAATGCTAAAAACATAGTCGATAGACACATCACTCCTCAAGAGAAGAGTGGGATCAACCAAATACTGCATCGGCGTGACCACTTTCGCAACCAATGGTTGAATTGGCTACAAGACTACAAGGTCTAAAGGCACCTCACCCCCCAAAAGAAGAGTGGGATCAGCTGATGACTGCATCGACATGACCACTTTCGCAACCAATGAATGAATTGGATGTGAGACTACAAGGTCTAAAGGCACCTCACCCCCCAAAAGAGGAGTGGGATCAACTAATGATAACATCGGCATGACCACTTTCGCAACCAATGGTTGAATTGGCTGCGAGACTACAAGGTCTAAAGGCACCTCACCCCCCAAAAGAGGAGTGGGATCATCCAATGACTGCATCGGCATGACCACTTTTACAACCAATGGCTGAATTGGTTGTGAGACTACAAGGTCTAAAGGCACCTCGCCCCCCAAAAGAGGAGTGGGATCAGTCGATGACTGCATCGGCATGACCACTTTCGCAACCAATGGTTGAATTGGCTGTGAGGAAACCTCAGAAGACTCAGAATCAGAAGATCTTGTAGACAGGGACCACAATCTTTGTACATCTGGAATGCCAGGGCACAAATGAGTAAGGTGATCTCCCTTGCAAAGCTTACAAGGGAACTTAGGCATATGTCCTATCTGTCTAGGTTTCTCAA
>ML776716.1:303606-317596 GCA_009831015.1 Picea engelmannii | reverse complement strand
TGAAGATGGATTCTGATTTGGATCCTTCCACAATTTATTGACAAAACAGTGAAATCATTATTCTGGATTGAAAAAAACATCCAGCTTCTCTCTTGACAACAATCATGTTAAGTGATCAGATTAGCCACAGTTTTGTCAATAGATCGTAGATGTTTCGGATTCAGCATCCAGCTTTTCTTTTGACAGCAATCATGTTAAGTGATAGGATTAGCCACAGTTTTGTCAATAGATTATAGACGTTTCGGATTCAAATCAGAATCCATCTTCAAGACAGGAAGCCTGAGTTTTAAATGATGAGAAGAGATGGTATTAAATACTAGAGGTGAAAGAAAACCTAGATATCTGAAAATGGATTCTGATTTGAATCTGAAACGTCGACAATATATTGACAAAACAATGAAATCATTACTCTGGATTGAAAAAAACATCCAGCTTCTCTCTTGACAACAACCATGTTATTAATTTTCTGTAATTTTGTTGTACTTGATGCATTTTCATTACTTTGGATTGAAAAAAAACATCCAGCTTCTCTCTTGACAACAGTCATGTTATTAATTTTCTGTAATTTTGTTGGACTTGGATGCATCTAGGTCTTCAAAAACGCAGTCACTAACTACAGAGCGTGGATATTTGCACTTCTCTACGGTTATTCAATGGGAGTAGAGCTTACAATGGACAACGTGATCGCAGAGTATTTCTACGACAGGTTCAATCTCACGCTCCATACTGCTGGAAGCATTGCGGCGGCCTTTGGGTTAGCGAATATCGTGGCTCGTCCTCTGGGAGGGTACCTGTCCGATCAAGGGGCTAAAAGGTTCGGCATGAGAGGACGGCTTTGGACTTTTTGGATTGTGCAGACCTGCGGTGGTCTTTTCTGCATTTGGCTGGGAAGAGCGGGATCACTTCCGCTCTCTGTCGTTGCCATGGTTGCCTTCTCCATCTGTGCCCAAGCAGCCTGCGGTGCAATATTCGGCATCATTCCTTTCCTTTCTCGCAGGTATAATGATGATCTTTATCATTTATTTGAAATCGATATTTTTTTTTGAATTCCTTATCTTAATTATATATAAAGATATATACAAGGAATGGGGTGTTAACGAGTCGGGCCACATCACGCATGCTTGTTGCTAGGTCGCCACCCCACTATTAAGAAGTGAAATAGTGGGGCCACATCACGTATGATTGTTGTGAGGTCGTCACCCCACCATGTAATAAAAGCCATGTACAAATGTAGGACAAAGTTATTTGTTTTTTCATATCCAGAGGAATTTGTAAGTACAAATGTAGGACAAAGTTATTTGTTTTTTCATATCCAGAGGAATTTGTAACTCAACCTGGAAAAGTTCTGAAGTTCATCTAAGTGGAACTTTTATCTTTTTTTAGCCTTATTACAATGGACCAAAGTTTACTTCCTCACCAATTGTTGATATGATGAAGTTGTGTGAGAATTTATGGAGTAGGTACAGTGAGAAGACGACCGTGTATATGATTGGGAAATGCATCGCAAGGAGGTGGAGTACACAGAATACAGTGTCTAATGATAATGTGGAGAGGAGGAAACTAGCATGGTGGTTAGTTCTATTGGGATGGGGATCCTTTTATCTGGCGAAGCCATTGAAATTCTGGTTTGTCCAAGTTTTCCATTGAATGAGAGGAGGAATTGGTGCTTTGGGTTGTTTTGTTGGATATCTTGGTGTGGGGTGGGATGTGTGTGGGAATTCACTTCCTCCTTTTGGCTCCCTCTCCTTTGTTTTAACCTAGTTTTGTTAGTGGTGTTGGTACAGTGGATTTCAGGCCTTTTCTTGAAAGATTTTACCTCTGTCAAGACGACTCGTGGTGTAGGAAGGGATGGGGTAGGCAAAGAAGGAGTCTTGGGGCTAGATCATGTAGGGCCTTGACCTCATGGGATCCTAAACATACTTTCAAAGCTGAAAGAGATGCCTAGGAGGCAAAGAGATGTTATGTTGGGAAATGCTCTACAAAGGCCAAACAAAAAATTGAGCTAGAAAGTGTAGTAAGGGGCATAGAGCCTCACCGATACTTAGGTCCTAGAGGAGATTTAGGAATGAGTTAAAGATCTGATCTATTCTCGAATCTATGAGACCAAGTTTTTTAAAATAGTTGAGACCTACAAGTTAGTTAAAACCTTAATTGTTCAATCCTTGGAAAATGAAAAGGAGGAACATCAAGACATCCTTCATACTATAAGAATTTTGAAAGAAAATTTGAAGAAATATACAAAGTGGTTTTCGGCATTGGGATAACAATCTCACAAGCCACATAAAAAGTTGGAAACTTGAAGCCTAAGGAGGTATTCTTGGGTTCACAAGGGACTCAAGCTAATCCCATTGTTCCAATGAAGATCCACATACTCGGGGGATTGCACAAAAAAACCAATGCCATTGTGAATGTGTCTACCAAGAAAAATGCTTATTAACCCATGCTTGATGTCTAAAGTTTGTTTTCTAAATGTTACAGGTAATAATGTCTTTTTTTTAAATAGTTCTAATATAAATAGAATAAACAAGTTTGATGATGCTCAACTAGTGAGAGATCTGGTTTCCCTTGGAAGAAACAACTATAACTCATTTTTTTAATATAATGAGATAATATAAATATACTACAGAATGTTAGTTACAAGACCACACAATGTTTTAATTAATTTTGTTATTTTTTTCATAAACTAATTAACTATAAAATTACAGTGTTCACTATAAACCTGCACTTACAGTACAGACAGACAGATAGTTTAGCTTGAAATTGAAATTTAATGTATTATTTTTCATCTAAATTTTCTTAGATATTCTTTCTTTCCACAATTGCAGGTCTCTGGGTATCATCTCCGGCATGACAGGCGCAGGGGGCAACTTGGGGTCCGGCTTAACTCAGCTGCTGTTCTTCTCGAGCTCAAAGTACTCCAAAGAGATGGGAATAACCTGGATGGGTGTGATGATCGTGGCGTGCACAACGCCAGTCTGTCTCGTGTATTTCCCTCAGTGGGGCGGGATGTTCTTCCCAGCATCCAAGAAAGAGAATGCTACAGAAGAAGCGTATTATGGCGCAGAATGGTCAGATGAGGAGAAGCAGAAAGGCCTCCATGTCAACAGCATGAAATTCGCGGAGAACAGCCGTTCTGAAAGAGGGGGGAGATTGTACTTGGTGGCATCTGCGTCCACCCCACCAGATGCTGCAAGTCCTGCAACTGGTAACACCCCGTTGCATCCATGAATGTTCACCTTGTCCTGCAACTATCAAACCTCGGCGACATCAGCTTTTAGCATCCATAATAATCAGATTTCACACGTTTGTCTTATCTATCAATTACTTAGGGTTTTCATCACATCAAATAAGAGGTTTGTCGATCGACAGGGAGCACGTAGCATTGGGTTTACAATCGTGAGCTCCAGACTCTGATCGAATCACTTTGTCGACAGAGATTGTGCCCGAAGGTTTTAGATATGGATTTATTTATAAATTCTGTTGTCCAGATATCGCCATTGCTAAAATGATAGTGGAGGCTTTAAACTACAATGTTTGAATCTATGTCAATTTTCACTGCACTGTTTCTGAGAGGTTAGCTTGAGTTAGGAAGGCTTTCTTTAGTGGAGTCATAGCTTTAGCTCTGAGTGACCTGCTACTAAGAGATTTAGAACAGCAGTGTTTATAATTGAGTGGAAGGTGGTTTGTAGCCAGTGAGTAATTTATCAAAAGATAAATGTTTTGTTATATCTTTTTATACTTAACTCATTCTCTCTCATAGTGACAGTAATCTGTTACTGAGAGATTTAGAGCAGCAATGTTTATAATTGAGTGGAAGGTGGTTTGTTGACAGTGAGTAATTTATCAAAAGATAAATGTTTTGTTATATCTTTTTATGCTTAATTCATTCTCTTGGAGAGTGAGCTGTTACTGAAAGATTTAGAGCAGCAGTTCTTATAATTGAGTGGAGAGTGACCTGTTACAGCAGTGTTTATAATTGAGTGGAAGGTGATTTGTAGCAAGTGAATAATTTATCAAAAAATAAATGTTTTGTTATATTCGGAGTGACCTGCTACTTGCTACTGAGAGATTTCAGCAATGTCTATAATTGAGTGGAAGGTAGTTTGTGGCCAGTGAGTAATTTATCAAAAGATAAATGTTTTGTTATATCTTTTCTGCTTAACTCATTTTCTAACTCAATGTTTTGTTATATCTTTTCTGCTTAACTCATTTTCTAACTCAATGTTTTGTTATATCTTTTTATGCTTAACTCATTCTCTGTATATGTTTTTATTTGAATGTTGTTATGAATAATATGTTTATACATATGTATGTTTGCATGGCTGTTTATTTGCATAATTCACTTGAGATGCTTATATGGTAGAATTCAAAAATTTATGTAAATATAAATTATATATAGATAGATAGATAGATTAAAAATAGTTAATTATATATAGATAGATAGATAGATTAAAAATAGTTGTTGTAAAATTAAAACTTGTTTCTAATTAGTTAAAACTCAAATAATGTTTTTATTTGAATGTTGTTATGAATAATATGTTTATACATATGTATGTTTGCATGGTTGTTTATTTGCATAATTCACTTGAGATGCGTATATGGTAGAATTCAAAAATTTATGTAAATATAAATTATAGATAGATAGATAGATAGATTAAAAATAGTTAATTATATATAGATAGATAGATAGATTAAAAATAGTTGTTGTAAAATTAAAACTTGTTTCTAATTAGTTAAAACTCAAATATATATATATATATATATATATATATATATATATATATATATATATATATATATATATATATATATATATATATNGTATGTTTGCATGGCTGTTTATTTGCATAATTCACTTGAGATGCTTAGCATGATGGTAGAACTTTTTTCACGTAAATATGAATTGAATTATATATAGAGAGAGAGAGAGAGAGAGGTTAAAAATAGTTGTTGTAAAATTAAAACTTGTTTCTAATTAGTTAAAACTCAAATATATCTATTAAAAATGGAAATTTGACAACAATATATTTCTGAGTAAAAATTTTATGTCAACTTTTACCCCTTGCAAAAGAACACATATCTAAGCTAAATAAAAAAAATACAATAAGTGAAATAGATTTTTGAGAGCATGGCTATGACTAGATACCTAATGTAATGTATAAGAACAAGTTAAATATGGAAGACAAGAGGCATCATAAAATAGCTTCAAACTCTAGCCATGACCACCTTGGACTCAAGCTGGGATGGCATAAAGATGCCCAGTCTTGGCTAAGTCATGAGGGAATTATGAATATTATTAAAAATAATATTAAATCAAAATTTAAGAAGAAAATGTGGTGTGATCCATAGTTAGACGAAAAATGAAAATGAAAATATTATAAGAAGGTAATAAACCATAATCTAGAAGATCAAAATGATCAAGTTATGTTTTGACAAATCTAAAGAAAAAAATAATTTATATTTTTTAAAAATTTTGAAAACTTCTCTTCAAATGGTTTTAACATTAAATTAAATATTTTTTTTTAAATTAATATAAAATTATAATTTATAATTATATTAAAATAAATTATAAAGATATATTATAATATTTAAAAGTAATTAAATTAAATATTTTTTTTATTTTAAATTAATATAAAATTATAATTTATAATTATATTAAAATAAATTATAAAGATATATTATAATATTTAAAAGTAATGGTAAAAAAAAAATTTAATTATAAATATTAATTATAAATTAAACACCATTATAATAGTTAAGTTAATTTTTAATAATTTTATGTTAATGATAATGGTTATTAATATTTATTAAAACTAATTTTAATTTAACACAAATTATAAGAACTTAATTGATTTATAAACTTTATAATATTTTTTTTATAAAAATATACAAAACATGCTATTTAGATAGTATATTTAACTATCCAAATTACACTTCATATGAAATTGAGATAATATATTTAAATAGATGTAAAATGCATTTAGTTAATGCTATTGTTTAGTAATTTATTTCTAAAATATTTATAGTGATCCATGATATACTAGAATTTCTACTTTAAAAATCTTTACAAATCCCGTAATGTCATGGACAAAATTCCAGAAGTTTTTACAGAAGATGATGTTTTTTTTATAGATGACATAAAGTTTGGGGTTAAGCAACTTACAAACGGGAAAGCTAAGGACATTGAGGGCTACCAATGATCCCCACATACAAAAGCTCTTCAATTAGTAGTCAAGCAGGGCTTCCCTAAACCTTGAACTCAAAGCCTCATTATACCTATTTTTAGAAGTGGGGATAAAAGCAATCCCTCTAATTATAGGACCATTATGATTAGCCCCATTTTACCCAATCTATATGGAAGTATTTTGGAAAAGAAGATAAGCATCTCGCTAGAAAGCCACGAAAAAAGAGTTAAAGGTCAAGCTGGTTTTAGAGGTTATCATTCCACTGTGGACCACTTGTCACACTTGGGATCATTGCAGATGAGTGTCGTAACAACAAAGCCAATCTCCTTTGTTGTTTCATTGACTTTAGGAAAAAAATTGACACAGTGTCTAGGTGTAATGTCCCATTCCAATTGATCATGACAGAGGATGACTTAATAACCTATAAGACTCTTGTAGGCTATAGTTAGCAAGGAAAAGGGAGTCAAGGCGGTTTATTTGGTGTCACTAGGTTGAAAGAATGACAAATTCTAAAGTGAAATTAAGTAAAAATAAATAATTATATTTAAATGAAATTGGAGGGAAAAGAAAGTGAGGGTTCGATTTGGTCAAAAAGAGGAAAGATCTAGAAAGCCCGAAGGAAGGATAAATAGAGGGGTAGGCCTTCTCTTTGGAATTATGATTTGATCTCTCATTTTGGAGTGCTCTTGGAACCATTGTTTCGTTGGGGTTTAACAAAACCCTTCCATTAGTGAAGTTTAGTTTTAGTGGTGCAATATCCACCCTAGCTAGACAAGAGGGGAGTCCACCTAGGATTTCCATTGGAGATTTACATAGGAAGTTTGTGAAGGTTTCACGGAAAAGGTTGATCCATAATTTTGCAGGTATCAGGAAGGTTCCTGAGAAATCGTGGTTAAGGGAACCCCCGCGGGTTGAGTACATGGTGTCCCACGAGGTCCTGCTAGAGGTCCAGCTTCATCCCAAATGAACTCAGCGATCGGGGTTCGCAACACGCTGTTTGGATCATATCCGTGACGGTCACAAGAGGGATTGGAAGGTTGTTTGCAGAGTGGAAAGTGCTGGAGCAAAGTGATGTAGGGATTGGAGAGCATTGAAGAAGTTAATATCATTTATTAACATCATTCCAGGTTTTCTTTTGAATTGTTTCTGTTAGTGGATATTGCAACTGCCTTGCAGCCATTAGACCTATGTGTTTAGGAGTATTTTGTTGTTTTTATTACAACCATTAGAGATATTTGTATTGATGTGATTTGGGGGTTTCAAACCATAATAAGATACCATGGTTATCTACTCTATTTTCTGTGTAATGGATGCATGCAATGTGTTTGACAATATTCCTATATAAGCAGATTGTTAGCAACAACATTAATGCAAAGTGTTTGACAAATTTACACAAAGAAATAACAATTTATGGATAGTAAACATAATATTCTAGCCTAGCCTAGTTGGGGACATTATAGTGGTATCAGAGACGGTGATCTTATCGGCCTGTGATTTCTTGAGGCATTGATGCCAAGGAAAACTATAGGACGAGGGAAAAAACCCACCACAGGATCAGAGATATCAAAAGAGGTAGAAGTACGAGTTATGGGGGGTCATCCTAAAGATAGGACCATACAGTTGTTGGAAATCATAACCAATGGGCATCAACAATTAACAAAATTCATGACATAGTTCTTTTTCGACAACCAAGCAAACCAAAACTAGGGAGGTACCAATGGGAACCATGCAGAGGCCAACCATAGAGGTGGTAGGACTCTTGAAGAGAGTAATACCTACGTTCTGACACCGAGTGTTTTCCAGGTAGGTAGCAGAAAGGTACCCAAACCGTTATTGCCACCATTCCTTGAGGAGCAGCATACAAGAGCATAAGAACAACAAGGGTTAACTGACGAAATGAACTCCTAATTTAGGGAGTATCAATTGCTAGAAGAAGGATCCTAGGTCTTACAACTATTGTAAGCTCAAGATGAGGAACAAACCTAGGGCAGGCTAGAATCAACATAATTTTGATCTCCTACGCAAATTGGGGAAGATGATTATCTCATATTTTGATGGATATGATAGGTGCACAACCCGAGCATGGGTACATAAGTTGGACACTTATTTCCATATTAACCCGATGACAGAGGCATAGTCAATTAAGTTTTCCACCTTACACTTGGATGGGGAGGCTCATGCGTGGTGGTACCATGGGCTATTAACATTGGGCATTCCAACATCACATCATATGAGGATTTCACCTAGAGGATGATGGATAGGTTCACTAGGAAGGATCTTGAGATCCACTTCAGGGATTTAGCACAGTTGAGGCAGACAAGTATGCTAAAGGATTATGTCACAAAGTTCTAGCGAATGGCAGTCATGGTGACTGATATTTCTGAGCAAAGATTGGTGTTGTTATTCACAAAGGGCTTGGATGAACCCTTAAGAGGTTGGGTGAAGGATTTCAGTCCAAAAAAACTACAAGAAGTTATCATGAAGACCCAAGATATGGAAGACACAGTCCCCAAGAAGACATTGGCAAAAACATGTATCCCACAGAAGGGTCAGGTGTCAAAACCTCCCCAGAAGTCATGGACACAGAAGGATAGGTTGGATGAGTAAACTCAGAGAGAGCTAAGGAGGAAGAAGCTTTGCTACAATTGAAAAGAGCCATGGGAATCGGGTCATCGATGTATGTGAAAAGGTAAATTCCATAATATTGAGGTGGTTTCCAACGAGGATGATGATGATGATGAGGGACTTGGATAGAAAAATAGTGAGCCATCACACCTCAATGCTACAGAGAAGGCACCATTGCAGGATAACGCCAAGGGAGTGACCATCGCCACACTTTTAGGAGTTCCCAAATATTACACCTTCATGGTCAAAGGCATCTTGCAGGGGTAGAGGGTTACAACATTGATTAATGGTGGGGCCACCCATAACTTCATTGATTTTTCACTGGTCACTGGGAGAAAAACCCTGCAGAGGACTTCAAGGGATTCAATGTGGTAGTAGAAGATGGGTACAACATGACATGTACTCAGAGGATCAAGGGATTAGAAGTAACATTGGGCAATTGTATGTTGACCGATGAATTTTATGTCATAGATTTAGTAGATACTCATATGGTCCTCGGAGTTCAGTGGTTGAACTCATTGGAAGATATCCACGTGACTTATCAAGACATGAGGATGGAGTTATAGGAAAAGGGCGGACAACAAGTCATCCTAAGAGGTATGTCGAAAGGTGCCCCTAGGATCGTGTCTAACCAATGCATGGAGGCCCTTTTTAGACATGAGGACATGGCTTGCACAACAAAGAGTTTGATCACCATGGAGAAGCCATCACAAGATCGCCAACATTACCACACGGATATCCAAACATTGCTTGGAAAACATGAAAGAGTGTTTGAACCATTACCAACAGGGAGAACACCTGAAAGAGGATTTGAGCATGTCATTGAGCTAGAAGAGGGGTCAAAGCCTGTGATCACCACACCATACAGGCATCTGAAGAAGTTCAAGGATGAAATAGAAAAGGCCATAAAGGAGTTGTTGGAGATGGGGCACATCAGGCCTAGTTCTAGTCTCTTTGCTTCTTCTATGGTATTGGTAAAGAATAAGGATGACACAATGAGGATGTGCATTGAATACAAAGTGTTGAACAAGAAGACCATCAAAAAATGGTACCCGATACCCAGGATTGATGAGTTGATAGATGAGTTGCATGAGGCAATTCACTTCTCGAAGATTGATCTTCGATCGAGGTACTATCAGATTCGAGTCAGATAGGAGGACATCCACAAGATAACCTTCGAGTTCCACTAAGAGCACTACGAGTTTCTAGTCATGCCCTTCGGGATGACTAACACACCCGCTACCTTCCAGTCATGTATGAACCACATCTTCAACAAGTAGTTGAGGAAATTCTTACCGGTGTTCTTTGACGATCTTTTGATCTACAACGGGACTTGGGAGGAACATATGAAGCATGTAGACAAGATTCTCACCATTATGGAGGAGCAGTCGCTTTTTTCCAAGGAGTCAAAGTGTGAGTTTGGGTTGACAGAAATCCTCTATCTGGGGCATGTGATTGGTGTTGAAGGTGTAAAGGTGCATCATGAGAAGATCCAGATGATCCTAGATTGGCCCACCCCCAAATCACTCATAGAGCTAAGTAGATTCTTTGGGATATGCAATTATTACAGGTGCTTTGTGAAAGGATTTTCACAATTGATTGTGCCATTGATAGACCTCACCAAGAAAGGGGTGTTCCAATGATCAGAGGATGCACATGTATCATTCGAAAAAATGAATAAGGTGATGACCAATTTCCCAATGTTAGCACCTCCAGATTTCACACATCCTTTTGTCTTGGAGTGTGACGCATCTAGTGAGGGGATAGGAACAATGTTAATGAAAAATCGACACCCGATATCTTTTGAGAGTAAGAAGTTAAGGGATCCAGAAAGGATATATATAATCTATGATAAGGAGATGTTGGCCATCATGCATGCACTGGCCAAGTTCAAACAGTACCTGGTGGGAGGACGTTTTGTGGTTAGGACTAACCACAACAGCTTGATATATTTCTTGGAGTAGCGAGACCTGGATGAGAGGCAGCAAAAATGGGTGAGTAAGGTGTAAGCATATGATTTCAACATTGAGTATGTAAAGGGGAAGAAGAACATAGTTGTTGACACCCTATCTAGGAGACCTGCGACCTTCTCCATGACAAATATCTCAACATACTAGAAGTCCATTCCTTTGGTGGAATACTCCAAGAATATGTTCACCTGTGAGCTGATGGAGGGAAATATTCAGGATGATAGGGAAAGGGTAGTGGATGAAACCATCTACTACAAAGACATTATCTATCTTGTCCCTGAGTCCACACTCAAGGATAAGATTTTGAGGGAAGTACATGACGCACACCTGGTAGGGCACCATGGGTATTTGAAGACCTACAAGCATGTGAGGGAGATATTATCCTGGAAGGGTCTCAAGGAAAATGTACTTCGAAATGTGAGGGAGTGCATGACTTTCCAGTAGAACAAGTCAGAGTTTACACATTCTGTGAGACTACTTCAGCCATTGGCAATTCCAGAGAAGAAGTGGGACAACATTTCCATGGACTTCATTACAGGGTTTCCAAAGGTACATGGTAGTGGAAAGATTAACTAAATATGCACACTTCTTTTCCATTTCTTCAGAGTACAATGCATCGCAGGTAGTAGATCTATTCTTCATGGAGGTGTTCATACTACATGGTCTTTCGAGGAACATAGTGAGTGACTAGGATATCAGGTTTCTCCGCATGTTTTGGTAGGATTTGTTCAGGTTTTCCGAGATAGAGTTGACACCTAGTACTAGATATCAACCCCAGAAATATGGGTATACTGAGATAGTAAACAAATGGATTGAGGGGTACCTGAGGACTATGTGTTAAGGAAGAAACGAGCATGGATAAAGTGGTTGCATCTCGAGGAGAATTGTTACAATACCACTCATCACATTCCCATCGGGGATGAACCCATTTAGGGCATTGTATGGTTATGATGCCCCATCTTTTGTTGATTTTGCATTTGGGGAGAGCATAGCTCCCAAGAAAAAATATTGGTTACAGGAAATCCAGGACATGTTGAGAGTCTTGAAGGAGAATTTGAAGGCCACTCAAAATCAACAGAATATGTATGCATATAGGCATAGGGTAGAACGCAACTTTGAGGTTGGGGACCTAGTATTTCTCAGGTTACAACCTTACATACAAACATCGTTGAAGAAGAGTGGTGTAGAGAAGCTAAAACCTCCCTTTTATGAACCCTACAGAGTGACCAGGAGAGTTGGGGAGGAAACATGTGAGATGGAGCTACCAGAGGGTAGCGGGATCCACAACACCTTCCATGTATCCTTCCTCAAGAAGGCATTGGGAAAGCAGGTCACCACTTCGACATATCTTCCTCCACTAGATAAGCAAAGGCAGTTGGTACTAGCTCCCGAGAGGATCGTTGATGTCAAGAAGAAAAGGTTGAGAAGCAGATTAATTCGAGAGTACTTGGTTGTAGGGAGGGCATTTAACGCTGAGGATGTTACTTGGGAAGGAGAATAGATCTTACAACACCCTAATCTGGAGTTGTTTGAGGACAACCAATCTTGGGAAGAAAGGCATGTAATGTCCCCTTCCAATTGATCATGACGTGGGATGACTTAATAGCCTAGATGACTCTCGTAGGCTATAATTAGCAAGGACAAGGGAGTCAAGGAGGTTTATTTGGTGTCACTAGGTTAAAAGAATGGCAAATCCTAAAGTGACATTAAGTAAATATAAATCATTATATTTAAATGAAATGAGAGGGAAAATAAAGTGAGGGTTTGATTTGGTAAAAAGGTGGAAAGATCCAGAAGGCCCGAAGGAAGGATAAAGAGAGGATTAGCCCTTCTCTTTGGCATTATGATTTGATTTCTCATTTTGGAGTGTTCTTGGAGCCATTGTTTCATTAGGGTTTAGAGAAACCCTTCCCTTACTGCAATTTAGTTTCAGTGGTGCAATATCCACCCTATCTAGACAAGAGGGGAGTCCACCTAAGATTTTCATTGGAGATTTAGTTGGGATTTGTATTCAGTTGGAGGTTTATGTAGGAAGTTTGCGAAGGTTTCTTGAAAGAGGGTGATCCATAATTTTGCATGTATCAGGAAGGTTCATGAGAAAACATGGTTAAGGGAACCCCTGCAGGTTGAGTATAGGGTGTCCCACAAGGCCCTGCTAGACGTCCAACTTCGTCTTGCGAGGACATTATCGATCGAGGTTTGAAACATGCTATTTGGATTGGATCTGTGAGGGTCATAAGAGGGGCTGGAAGGCTGTTTTCCGAGCAGACAGTGTTGGAGTAGAGTGTTGTAGGGCTTGGAGAGAATTGAAGAAGTTAATATCATTTATTGGCATCATTCCAGGTTTTCTTTTGAATTGTTTATTTTAGTGGATATTACAACTGCCTTACAACCATTAGACCTGTCTGTTTAGGAGTATTTTGTTGTTGTTATTACAACAATTAAACATCTTTGTATTGTTGTGATTTGGGGGTTGCAAACCATAATAATATTCCATGGTTATCTACTCTATTTTTTGTGTAATAAATGCATTCAATGTGTTTAACAATATTCCTATATAAGCAAACTGTTAGCAGCAACATTAATGCAAAGTGTTATTATAAAGAATTTTAGTGTTAAATAATCTGAGTACATCTGCTACCTGAGAGCCGAGCACGTCCTTGATCCTGTCGTCGGGGCCCCCCTCTGGTGCGCTGCACACGAGTCCCTCTGAGCCACCAATCGCCCAAGGGGTCACTCCTGTGGTGCGTTATGCCCATAGAGTCGCTTTCCCTCTGAAGCCAGATGTGCCTCAAAAGAGGCAGGGAGCAACCGCCTCCCATCATGCCCTTCGTCGATGAAGCAGCCTTAAGAAGGTTGTTACTCGCCCAAGGAAAGAAGAAATAAGGAGGAGTTGTACCAAAATTCATCAAAAAACTAGATGAGGTCCCAGAAATCAATTTACCCCAGCCCAACCCATGAGCGCTGCCATTTCTGTGAAAAATCCAAGTCCTATAAGCTTGTCAACTGGGTCTGTCTTTGACCACAGATTGACTATAAGTTTCAACTGTTTATAAAGTATTTGTTTTTGTTTTAGGACAGCCAACAGTCCAAGAACTTCTTGCTAATTTGTTACGGTTGCACTTCCAATTTTAGGTGCTCTAGCATGTAGTTTTAGTAACCAGAAGTTAGCACATGCATACTAAAATAAGTACAACACACCTAAAGATC
>ML776716.1:282176-293253 GCA_009831015.1 Picea engelmannii | reverse complement strand
TTTATGTCTATTAATTCACCCACATTGTGAATTAATTGTCACTTTATGACTTAAGTGACATATTTCACTTTTGACTTAAAAATCCTAAGTCAAAGTGAAATTAGAATCATAAAGTAAAGCACAAGGGTAATATTCTTCCCCCTTTGTGCTTAGAGACTCATAAGCACATGGGGACCACTTTCCAAGGTACCCAAATCTCAACAGTTTCTCTAGCAGATCGGGCACTTGTCAGACAATTCATAGGGCTCTGGCCATCTCCATGAACAACAGGGAACTAGATTCAAAAAAATTGGAGGCCACTGATATCAAACAGTGTTACCAGCTATGCAGTTGGAAAAGGCTTCTTCATATTCGAATTTATTTCCAAAGAATATTGGGATCTAATCTTTAGGAATGTGCCTTATTTCATGGGACCTCAGAGGCTCTACTTAAATCGATGGACACCTGACTTCGACCCCGAAGTGGACGTTCCAAATACAGTACCGGTCTGGGTACGCCTACCCAACCTTCCAATCCATTGTTGGAACACCTCCTATCTGCAAACTATAGGCAACAAACTATGAAGATTCATAGACAAAGCGGATCCAAAAGGACAATACTCGTGTGCCCGGATCTGCGTAGAAGTTGACCTGGAAGCAGGTCTTCCTGA
This sequence comes from Picea engelmannii, assembly GCA_009831015.1. Classification (NCBI taxonomy): domain Eukaryota; kingdom Viridiplantae; phylum Streptophyta; class Pinopsida; order Pinales; family Pinaceae; genus Picea; species Picea engelmannii. The sequence continues at coordinate 292,604 of ML776716.1, read as the reverse complement.
AGCAATCAAGCTAACTGTAAGAGAATGGAAGCATTACCAAAAACTGGACTATGAGCAGTTGTCGTTCAAGTGTCGAAGTTGTCATGAATAGGGACATTTCCAAAAGCAATGCCCAAAAACCCAGACCATGCAGAAAGAGAAAGAATTAGGAGAAGGATGGTAGAAAGTGAAGAGACCTAAGGTAAACCCCAACCCTAACTCCAAAAAGGCAAAGGAAAACCAAAGAGGAAAAAATGATATGGAAAATAGTTTTTCGATACTTGGGAATCAAGAGGTGGAACCAATAAGCAAAGAAAATACTGCAGAAAAGCAAGACAATTCAGAAGCGGCAAGTCAGGAAAACAAAGAAACTACTCCGCAGCTAGAACCAGGAGAAATCCCTGAATCCCAAATATTAGAGATAGAGGAAGAAACATCGGAAGAAGCTGAGGGGGAGGCTAATATTGGTTTAACTCAGAACCCCTCGAAACCAGCTACCAGAGGAAGGAAAACGGAAAAGGAAAGAAGATAAATGGAGACATACAAAGAAAAACTTCAAGGATCATGGCCAACACTGGAAACAATGTTAAATCCAAGAAATACAAGGAAACAAGGGAAACCTTCTCATAGGACGCCCTCCAACCCAAAAAGTAAGTAATGAAGATAATCTCTTTGAACTGTAGGGGTCTAGGAAGCCAAAGCAAAAAGGAAGCAATGAAAGACCTAATCTGAATCACAAATCCAGATCTACTATTAGTCTAGGAGACTAAACTGGAGGAATTTGAATTTCTCCAAACTAATGCAAGGTTGTGGAAAAAAAGAGCAGGGGTAGTGGTCAATGCCAGAGGAGCCTTAGGAGGTATTGGATCACTATGGAACTCCTCAATAATCGAAATATTGAATATAGAGCATTACACTCACTGGATCCTCACCAACCTTCTCCACAAGGAGTCAGGCATCCAGGTAAGCATTTTTAATCTTTATGTCCCTGTATTCCATGAGGAAAAAAAGATTGTTGGAATAAATTAAGAGAGTTTCTTAACATGCATCAAATTAAGAATATAATTAGTGTCGGGGACCTCAATGTCACTTTATCCCAAGGGGAAAAAAAAGGGGGGAACCATTGTTAGAGATCCCATCCGTGAATGGGTTGAGGACATCATAATTGATTGGGAATTGGAGGATATAAATTCGTCTAGAGGCAAATACACTTGGTCCAATAAAAGAAATGGCCCAGGGCATATGGCAGCAAGGTTGGACAGATTCTTGGTCCAAAGCTCATTCCTCCTTTTAGGCCTCAACGCTGAGTCAAATATACTCTCTTTCAATGCCTCTGACCATAAGCCAATAAGTCTAGAAATCACCAAAGAATCCCCCCTGGGCCCTATCCCTTTTAGATTCATCCCATCCTAGATCCATCACGAGGAGTTCTTTGAGCTAGTCACCGGAGTTTGGAAGGATCCAGTTACAGATTCACCCTTCTTTATGTGGGAAGAAAATCTTTGAAGGCTGAAGAGGGCTCTCTAAATTTGGGCCAAATATTTGAAATCCTCATTGACCCAAAGAGTGGAAGCTCAACAGCACCTAGAAGTGCACCAACTAAAAATGGAAGAAATAAATATCATCCCACGCATGCTGGAAACAAAAAAAGACCTCCATAGAAAGCTCCATACAGCCTGTAGGGAGGAAGAAGAATACTGGCGACAAAAATCTTGAAGTCTCTGACTAAAAGATGGAGACACAAATACAATCTTCTTTCATAAGCAAGCAGAGGCCAGAAAAAATTACAACTCTGTCAAGGAAATTCAGTTTCAGAACCAGACTGTCAATGATTTCGAAGGTATCAAGCAAGTTTCCCATCTCCACTTCAAAAGGATTTACACTGAGGACACCTCCACAGAAGTCCATCATCGAGTTCTCAATTTAATCCCTTCAGTTGTCAAACCAAGATCCAATCAACAACTTACTACTCTGGTCACATTGAAAGAAGTGAAAGAAGCCTTGGATAGTCTGGCCCTTGATAAAGCTCCAGGGCTTGACGGATTTACAACTAGGTTCCTTCAAGTTTCCTGCCCAATCATAAAGCAGGATCTACATAAAATGGTGCTAAAATCCCAAAAATGCCACAAGATTGGGGGAAGCACTAATTTTGCGTTCTTAGCTTTAATTCCTAAAGAAAAAGGAGCCTCTTCCTTTGACAAATTCCGTCTAATTTCCTTGTGCAATATTGGCTACAAAATGATCACAAAAGTAATCGCCAACCGACTTAAGGGTATGCTTCCAGCAAACATTCCAGAGAATCAAGGAGGCTTCATCAAAGGAAGGCACATAACTGACAATATAATTCTTGTCCAAGAAGTGATCCACTCAAGCATGCAATGGGGCGAAAAAGGTATGATTGTGAAACTGGATATAGCAAATGCTTTTGATAGAGTAAGGCATGCTTTTTTGTTTCAGGTAATGCAAAAATATATCTTCAATGCTTCTTTCATCCAATGGATTAAGGCTTATATAGGGATTCCTTGGATTACTCTGTTAGTCAATGGTCGAGTAGCAGAATTCTTTCAGGTATCTAGGGGGATCAGACAGGGATGCCCGTTGTCCCCCCTGCTCTATTCCATTCAAGCATTAGCGTTAATCTTTCAATTAGAACATCGTTGCTCCCAACAAGAATTAATGGGCATAAAAATTGCAAGAGGGGTCAAAGATATAAACCATGTTGAATTTTTCGATGATACACTACACTTGGGAGGGGCTAGTACCATCATAGCTCGCAAATTCAAGAAGCAGATAGACCTATACAAGGAAGCTTCAAGGAGCGAAATAAATTACAGGAAGAGTAAAATATTTGGGTGGAACTGCAAGCCAAGGGAAATGGTAGAGATATCTAGAATCTTGGAGATGGAAGGGGAAACCCAATGGGAGTCATTCAAATACTTAGGAGTCCCCATCTTCAAATGCAAGCCAAAATCTTCTCATTGGTCTCCTATGGTTGACAAAATAAAAACCAGAATTCAAGCGTGGGGAGCCTCCTGGTTAAACTTGGTAGGGAAGTTAGTTCTCCTTAAATCGGTACTATCTAGTATTCTAATATATCAAATTTATATTATGTTAGCTCCATCTGGATGCATAAGCCAAATCGAGTCACTTGTAAGAAGATTTCTCTGGAAAGGTGGCCATCAGAATGAAAATAAATTGCCTCTAGTCAGTTGGGGGAAAGTAACAAAGCCTTACACATAAGGCAGTCTTCAGATAAGAGATATGAGAGCCCAAAATATGGCACTAGGGTCCAAACTTCTCTGGAACCTGGTCTCTGGCACTAGGGAGCAAACTCACCTGGAGCAAGAACGCCCTATGGAAGAAATATTACTCAGGCACTAGAAGGAAGTGTCTCAACACAGCCCCAAAAGTCTCAAAGGGATTGCCAATTTTCACAATCTGTCAAAAAGCCTCTGGGTACTTTAGTCCCCACCTAACCTAGATACCAGGAAACGGAGAAAAAATTATTATATGGGAGGACTCGATCCTGGGAGAGCCTCTTTTAGATTCCATCCCAGGCACCAACAATTTAAATAATTTCCTCCACACACAGCAGTTAAACACGATTTGGGACATTTCAAAATGGAATTCGGATGCAAACAAAAGCTGGAAAGATTGGAATCTGTCGAGAAGTCCAAGCCACCTGCACAATGAAGAAAGGCGATTAATCACGCTACTCCAAGGGAAATCGCTTATCGCTCCAAATAAGAAAGACCAAAGGGGATGGGGACAACAATCCGGCTCTTACACAGTTTCAGAGGGTTACAAGCTCGCCAAAGCAACTCTGAACGCGCCCCCAATCCGACCCTATGGAATGAAGTCTGGAAATACAAATCCATCCCGAAAATTGACATGTTCATCTGGACACTAGCGCACAACGCCATTTTCACTGGAGATAACCTCAAAAGAAAGGGATGGGAAGGCCCCACGCGTTGTCCCTTCTGTGTCTCAAACGAGGAAACCGTGGCACACATATTGTTGAACTGCTCTTTCGTTCGGGAAGTTTGGTATGTGGCGTTAGCTCCTTGGACAACTCATTTCACTCTCCCGGATGAGATACCCAACCTTCTTCTAAACTACCAGGCTTTATGTCCCTTCTCCCTCACAAAGAAAGACCAACTAAAAAGTTGTTGGGGGTACCTTCCCAAGTTTATTTGATGGAAAATTTGGTTAGAACGCAACACCCGAGTCTTCCAAGGGAAAGCTGCAAGAGAGGGTCAAATGAGTGCACAAGCCAAAGCAATGATGGTGGACTTTCTATCATCCATCAACTTTCCAGCAAATAAAGATAAGTTAACTCCCAACGAGGAAGAATGGTTGTCAAGCCTTATCCCAAGTGCTTTGAAAGTGTCAATTTCTCCACAACCCTCTACTTTCGAGTGGGAAATCAGGTTGGACCCATCAACCTTCACAAATTGGGGCAAATCCCTTCAAAGGCATAGTATTTTCTTTGACGGAGCTTCTAAAGGAAACCCCAGTGAGGCCAGCGGGGGAGGGGTGATTATTGATCCCAAGGAAATAAATGTGCTATCGTATTCTTGGGGAATCGACAAGGACACAAACAACATAGTTGGAGCTTTAGCCCTCTGGCAAGGATTATCTCAAGCCCAAATCATGAACATCGCGACTCTCAATGTCTTTGGAGACTCTTGTATCATCATTCAAGCCCTCTCTTGTAAGAACCTTACCAAACATATGAGGCTCAGGCAAATCCTTCAAAAAATTAAACTCCTTATGTCCACTTTCCATTCTCTCCAACTATTCCACATTATGTGAGAATTAAATGGTGAAGCAGATAAATAAGCTAACAAAGTAGTTATGCTAAGAAAAGGAGTTATATTAATAGACATAATCGAGGGATTAGATAAATTACCTTAAACTAGTGATCGAGAGCCATTCCCAAACTCTTAGTTGAGACTACCCAATGAAGATTGAATGTAATTGTGCCAACAGTTCTCTGTTGTTTTCTTAATATATCTCATATCCGTTCTTGTTAAAAAAAAACATTAATGCAAAGTGTTTGACAAATTTACACAAAGAAATAACAATTTCTAGATAGTAAACATAATATTCTAGCCTAGCCTAGTTGGGGACATTACATTAGGACCAACCTTTGGAATATGTTAGAAGAGTTAAAAGTTCGCTCCTGTCTTAGAGCTGCTATTGTAAGGTTGTAAGGTTGTATAAGAACATTATTGCCAAGATTAAGACCATTGAGGGTTGGTCAAGAGAAATTAACTACAATATAGGATTCAAGCAAGGTTGTCCCTTATCCCCTACTCGTTTTGGCATTTACATTGACACTTTAGAACATTGCTTGGAAGCTACAGGTTGTGTTGGACCAACTCTTTCTAGTATACTAATCATCATTCTTCTCTATGCCGATGATATTGTTCTTATGGCAAGGAATCTCTATGACCTTAGTAAGCAACTTAGAATCCTCAAGGACTTCTGTTCTAGTATAGGTATGACTGCGAACACTGACAAAACGTAGGTTATGATCATTAAATCCAACAAGATCGCCTACAATAATTTTGTATATGACAATAATATCTTGGAGGAAATGTCTTCATACAAGTATCTTGGAATTGATATTCATCGCAAGCTCAATTGAAACTATAGCATTGAGAAAAGGATAAATGGAAGGTGGAAAGCTTATTATGGGCTTGAAAATAATTGTAAATTAGCAGACCTTTAGCTATGGGATAAGAAAAAGCTCCTCTTTGAGACTCTTGTCACTCTTGTTATCTCGTATGGGTGTGAAGTTTGGGGATGCAATATCTCTTGAGAATCCTAGAGAAAGATAGAGAAAATCCAAAAGAGTTTTATAACTTATAATCTCAAAATTAAGGGCAATACACCCTATCCTATCCTCCTCATCGAGGCAAGTTTTTCCCTCATTGAGAGCACAACTATGATTAGGTACTTAATGTAAAAGAACAACATAAACAGCATGGATAACAAGAGGCTCCCAAAAATTACTTCAGAATCTAGCCAAATCACCAACAACTCAAGCGAGGATGGCATAATGATGCCAAATCTTGGCTAAATCATTGGGGAATAAAATAAGTTATTCTACAGAATATCGATGATATTAAAAATATTGTACAAGCTAAATTTAAAGAGAATCTATGGTGTGATAAAGAATTAGAGGATAAAAGAAAATTAAGATATTATAAGGAGGTGGTTAACCCTAACCTTGAAGATCAAACGTATCTCTCTGTTTTGACTAGCGTGGAGAATAGAATCAATATTGCTAAAATAAGAACTAATTCTCATGAGTTGCATAGTGAAATTGGGTGTTGGACAATCCCCAAAACACCATGACAAGAAAGAAGTTGTCACCTTTGTGACACCAAGAGGGTTGAAGATGAAAATCACTTTCTCCTAAAATGCCTTGCATCTACCCAAATTAGATCCCATTTTCCAAATATTTGTCACAATACCGACCTTCCTAACCTTCCAAGTCATCAAAACTTTAGTGATCTTGGAACACTTCTCTATGTTTTTCAAGCATCAAAATAACATTTTAAATAAATCCAAGCAATTTCTTTCTTTTCTTAAGGTCCAATAAACCAATTTAAACAATAGAGACAATTATAACGTAGTAAAATAGTAAACAATTATGATGAACACAACATTGAGTTAATATGGAAATTAATAAAAACATGTTTTCCTAATAAAATAAAAGAATAAGATATCTAAATATCTAGTTTGCATCTCATGTAAAACCTAAATATTATATATATTTAGAATGTATTTAGTAAGTGTAAATGTTTGTGAATTTGACTTTTAAATATTTTCCATAATATAATATATATATATATATATATATATATATATATATATATATTCAATTAATTAATTAATGATACTAATTAGATTTGTTACAAAACTAACATAAATATTATAGACAATAAATATTATATGTTTAGAATGTATTTAGTAAATATAAATGTTTGTGAATTTGACTTTTAAATATTTTTTTTATATATATATAAAATGGTTTTATATAAAAGACACAATTATGATATAGTAAAATTATTCTCTATATAAATGACTCTTATAATCAGCATACAGTACATGGACTATTTTTTTATTTTTTATTTTGCTTTTTTCTCTTAAAAGCTTTCAAATGTTTATCTATCTTCATTGATAACATACACTTTCATAGTGTATCTTGTTCTAAAAGTATCTACAAAATGTAATTTTGTTCTTCCCAAGAAATAAAAATTAAATTTTTTCTTTGAAAAAAAAAATGACATAATAAAATTATAATAAAAGTGATTTCACCACACATATATATATAATAATACTAATTAGATTTGTTACAAAGTTAACATATGCATATTTCTTTTTTAATTAATACATATGTTTAAAATAATTTATATTTGAGTTATAATGATATATATTATTATAAATTAAGGGGAAAAAACAATGAATCTGTATCTCTAATATTTTCTTATAATATTAGGTAGTAATTTCTACGTTCAATACCTACTCCCAATACCTATTTTACAAAGAATTAATAATAAAAAAAAATATGAATATGAAAAAACAATGAGTACGTATTTCTAATATTTTTTTTATGATATTAGGTAACAATATCTACTTTGAATACCTACACCTAATGCGTATTCTATTCTATTTTCTTATGATATTAGGTAACAATCTCTACTTTCAATACCTACTCCTCATGCGTATTATAAGCCGGATTAACAATTAAATATATATATATATATATATATATATATATATAAACAAAACAGACCCTTTTTATATGCCTCAAGTAAATTAAAAAGGCAATTTTTTTCAAGTAGATTCAAAAGGCAACTTTTGTCGCAGGAAAAGATAAATTTTCACTTTCTAATTTGAAGAAACAAAACAGACATCTTTAAATGCCTCAGTAGATTAAAAAGACAACTTTTTTTAAGTAGATTCAAAACGCAACTTTTGTCCAAGGAAAATTCAAACTTTCACTTCCTAATTGGAACCATCCATATTCCTTAAAATTTTAAGAAATTATTTCATTTAGTTTTGCAATAGGAACAAAATAAACTTAAGAACAATGAGAAAGAAGATAATGTAAAAATTTTAAGAAAGGAAGATTTTTTTCGGGGATATTTGTTGAAAAATTGTTGGATTAATAGATTTAAGTGATTATTTCTGTAAAATCTGAATGGTTTGAAATTTTTTTATGTTGAATCCATTTCTACATTCAAAAATAGAAATAGATTATGAACAACAAAAAATAATGATTCCTTTAAATTTATATGACAGAATTAAACCAAAAAAAAAAACACACATTTCTTAGAACAGCTAACCAACACTAATTGATAGAATACATGATAAACACATACGTGATAAAGAATAGAACAAAAAACAGTATATTAGAATATATGAAGAAGAGTACAATGAGAAGAGTTAATGAAGAAGGTGTGAAGAAGTTCTGAAGTAGTAAGTTTGAAGAAGTACTATGCAATGGGAAATAGCTGAGCTAAATAGGCTCAAGCAAAACAGAAATAGAAAGTACAGCTGGCAGTGTACAGTCAACCTGTTGAGGTTACATTATATTTAACACTCCCTCTTAAACTCAACAGTTACAAACATCAGCACCGATTATGCCTAAGTGTTGTCTCTGAAAATCAAAAACCGATTTTCCCAGTGGCTTTGTAAAGATATCAGCAAACTGATCTCGAGAACCACAGAATCGTAGTGCAATATCACCGTTATTGACTAGCTCGCGTATGAAATGAAAACAAGTGTCAATGTGTTTGTTTTTCTTGTGAAACACATGATTTTTGGATAAAGCAATTGCTGAAGTATTATCACAAAAAATAGGAGTTGGATCATTTTCTGTATGTGACATATCTTTCAATATTCTTCTCAGCCACACGGCTTGACAAGAAGCTGAGGTAGCAGCGACATACTCTGCCTCTGTAGAAGATATTGAAACAATTGGTTGCTTCTTTGATGCCCATGAGATTAGATTTGTGCCTAGTTGAAAAACATGTCCAGATGTGTTTTTCCTGTCATCTAGGTTGCCTGCAAAATCACTGTCTGTGTAACCAGAAAGTTGATTACTATCAGATTTAGTGTACCATAAGCCGAAATTGAGAGTTCCTGCAACATATCTCAGAATTCGTTTTGTCATTTTCCAATGAGAATCTTTGGGGGATTCCATGAATCTGGAAACAAGGTTGGTTGCATACATAATGTCAGGCCTAGTTGATGTAAGATACAACAGACTGCCTACTAAACTTTTGTACAGGGTAGAGTCCATTGTTGGACCTTCATCATTCTTGCTCAATTTTGTACCTAGTGGTATGGGGGTTTCTGCTGGATTGCATTCTTCCATGCGAAATCTTTTGAGGATGTCTGCTGCATACTTTTGCTGACAGACAAAAATGCCTTTGGTTGATTGATGAACCTCAATCCCTAAAAAATATTTCATTATGCCAAGATTTGTCATCTCAAACTCAGATTGCATGGCATGTTTAAAATTTGTTAACTCAAGATTTCCCGTATAGATCATGTCATCAACATATAAACATACAATCAAAATTTTACCGTGATGATCTGTTTTGGTGTAAAGAGTTGGCTCATTTTGACTTCTGTTGAAACCACTTTGGATCAGGTAAGTGTCAATTATGTTGTACCAAACTCTTGGAGCTTGCTTTAAGCCATACAAGACTTTCTTCAACCGATATACTTTGGTTGGGTGCTCTTGGACTTCAAATCCAGGAGGTTGATCGACATAAACTTCTTCTTCTAAGAAACCATTCAGGAATGCTGACTTGACATCCATCTGGTATACTAGCCATTTGTGTTGGGCTGTTATGGCCAATAGAGTCCTTACAGTGTCTAATCTTGCTACTGGAGCAAAAGTTTCACCATAATCAGTACTAGGTTGTTGTGAGAATCATTTGGCAACAAGTCTTGCCTTGTGTTTTTTGATCTGCCATTTTTCATTGAGTTTAGTTTTGTAAACCCACTTGACACCAATACTCTTCTTGTGATTTGGAAAATCAACAAGATCCCATGTCTTGTTCTTCTCAATGGAGTCAATTTCTTGGTTCATGGCTTGAACCCAATGTGGCTCCTTAGCTGCTTCCTTAAAAGATGTAGGTTGACATGACATTAAAGCAAAAATGTTGTGTTGTTCAAAGACATCCAACTACTGATGGATTTCTCTCAAACTTCGAGTTCTTTGATTTTGTGGTTCAGAGAATGATTCTCTTCTGGAAGTTGAGTTATCCTGAGAATTTTCAGGTTGTCTTTGTACTTGCAATCTTGGAAGAATAGTTTGAGGTACTTGTTGTCCTGAATTTTCTACGTTTTCAGAACTTGGCAGCAATGGATTTTGACTGTCCATTTGTTGATTTTCTGAATCATTCCAGAATTGATTTT